>OW285235.1:104094018-104673418 GCA_935421215.2 Melolontha melolontha
ATTTTTTTATATTTTTTATATCCTTGACAAAGGCATCATTCCCGAAACACGTAGGGTTGTTTTAAATATGTATACTTTTAAGTAATAAACCAGACCTTTAATCGTCGACTTATTAAGTTTACCATATATATATATATATATATATATATATATATATATATATATATATCGTATATATATTGTACCAGTGCTGAACACTGATAATGAAATAACGTTCGGTGTCAAATTAAGAAAACAACTGAGTTCGAAGACTAAATCAAAATTATAATAATTAGTATGAATACCCCTTTATAGGCTAGCTCAGTTTAGAGTAACAAATTAAATAAGTCAAGAAAACTACTAAAAATCTCAGGGTCGAATATTGCAAATAAAAAATAATAAAGTAAAACGATTTATGCAAGTTCAATATATATATTCAATTTATAAAATGGAGATAAATACAATTAACGTAAAGTACGTATATTGGGAAGCCTAACCCTAATAACCGACACAAAAATCAAGATATCAAAATGACATAAAATTGAAGTTACGTTAAAATAAATCTGTAGTAAAATAGGTAAAACTAAGAGAAACTAATGGCTAGAAATAACGTGAGTGTAAATGGACTGTCTTAAGTTTTGGTGGACAGTTATATCTTTGGAAAATTTAAATAACTTAAATAAATGACAGAGTACCTTTGAAATTATAGGTTGATCTGACAAGAAAAACAATCCTAGGTATCTTCTACCTGTAGTAATTCTAGAAGAAATCCATCCAATTACCGACGAGGTGTGTTACGCCAAGCGGGACAAGTCCGATTAGTTGATATTTTAAGTTGAAAAACTGCTAGAATTCCCTTAGAGCGAAGTAACTGCAACGTAAAGTTCCGATTCTGAATTCAGGTCAAATTAAAGGTGTATATCATTCCAAAACAACCCAAAAAATGCTTGAACTTCTTTATGGTATTTGTAGGGAACCTGGAACTCGTTACATATGGTAGAACTTCAGGTTTGGTTAATGTACTAAGTGATTATATATGATATTCTTCCTAGTGACGAAAAGGAGCAGGATGGAATCACTTTTAAATGCAAACTCGAAGAATAAACTTTAAAAACATCACATTTATCAATTTTTGACTTGATGCTATAAAAAAAAACTATTTATATCTGTCGTGTTTTTCTGTCGTCTAGGTGAATATTAAAAATAGCTAAATCATCTTTCCTTGGAAAATTATACATAGTATTCGGAAAGACAAATTGAAATAATTTTGACAAATAAAAGAAAAGATCTGGAAAAAGTAACTTCATTGTAAAACTAAAGTTAAAATGTTAATTAAATCCACTCACGTTATCCCTTATTATGTTCGTAAAGGAAAAGAACAAAGTAAATATCGATATAAATGTAAACAAGTAAAAGAAAGAATCATAATCAGTTTTTTTTTTGTAAAGATAAAACTCAATACCTTGCGAAATAGAAAAGAAAGGTAATCAAAAATAAACGAGACTTAAAAATAGACAAATTACAACATACATAAATTAAATGATATCATTAATTAAAAAAACTAATTATGATTTAACATCAAATATACAAACTTAACAATTTTCCAAACATGTAATTTCAAATATAACTTTCCTGTACAAGATAGCCGATAAAATAAAAAAAACCAACACAGGAATAATTGAAGCAGTAATTGTACTACAACAATATATATATATATATATATATATATATATATATATATATATATACATATATATGGTAAATTCAATTTGTTGGCGATTTAAGGTCTGGTGTTACGTCAAAATGTATATATTTAAAACAATCCTACATGTTTCGGCAAATGATGCATTTTTCAAGGAATATAAATGACAGTATATTAATATACTGTCATTTATATTTTATATTCCTTGAAAAAGGCATCATTTGCCGAAACATGTAGGATTGTTTTCAAACGAAATAATATATAAAAATGAAAGATATTTTGCGTTAACACAGTATTTGTATTGTCTATAAATATTTTAAATTAATAACTAACTTATTTCATGTGCATTATTGTACAATAAAGCTATTTCACTCAGGGTATCTATTTCATTTGATAATATTCGTAGACATGCCCATTCAAACACGATGCTTAAGAAACTGTGTATAAAGCCTAATGCTGTAGATATCTAGCGTAACAGGTTGCTCATTCGGGCGGACACGTCGCATGATTCGTCGTCCTTCGCTAACGTTAGCATTTGAAATCGCCATGGGCGCGCTTTAATTAGTAATATTAGGTAATAATTCAATATATATATATATATATATATATATATATATATATATATATATATGTACAGGGTTAGTTAAAAGTATGGAGACGGCGATTTATTGTCGTTAATATTCATTTTAGGGAATTATGTTCAATATAAAAGTTTGTTAAGATATTTTGATCTACATTTGTGATTATTTGTTTTTTTTTTCTTCAATTGTTTTTTTAGGTACGCCTGTTCGCGCATTTTTTTTTTAATGGGAACTGGTAAATTTTGCTCTTCCATTCGACAGAGGTATTTTTCTCTTTACAATAATATTTTTGTTTTTTTTAAATTCATTATAATAACTTTTTTACAAGAAAAATTAAACAAATTAATAACAAAGTAAATTAAGGTAAGTGTTCAAATTGTCGTCCACTAGTAATTTGACAATGACCCAATCGATTTACAAAACCCCGAACAGAGTTCTGTAAAAAATCTCGGGGAATTTCTTGTATCGTTCTGGTAATTCGGATTTGTAAATCTTCGACGTTATCGGGCTTTTCTTTGTAAACTTTGTTTTTTACGTATTCCCAAAGAAAAAAATCTAAAGGATTAAATCTGGCGAACGGGCTGGCCATTCAATGGTTCCTCGTCTTCCAATCCATCTGTGGGGAAAAACGTTGTCCAGATATTGACGAACATTTACACCATAATGTGGTGGGGCGCCATCTTGCTGGAACCAGATACTGTCATTGGGCAGGTGTTCATTGTTTTCATGAGGATAGAGCGTAGCACTAGCAGGTATTATTTCATTTTGCAATAACTGCAAATACAGGGCCGAAGTTAAATTGCCATTGATGAAAAAGGGACCGATAATATGACCGTCCAGAATGCCAACCCAAACATTAACCTTTTGGAGGTACTGCGTATGGTGCTCCAAAAACCAAGAGGGATTTTCCGATGACCAGTATCTGCAGTTATGTCTGTTTACTTCACCGGTAAGGCAAAAAGTAGCTTCTTCTGAGAAAAGAATATTGTTGACAAAATTTTCATTATTATTGCAAATATTTAACATTTCTTCAGAAAATTGTAATCTCCTATCAAAATCATCTTCCGTTAACTCGTGTACAAGGTGTACCTTATAAGGTTTATACTTTTCACTTTTTAAAAACGACACGATCGATGACTGTGAAATATTGAAATTGATTGGTTGATAAATGGGGATATTCAGATACAGCCAATAAAATATCCAGTTTGTTATCATCGTTTTTTTGCTGTTCTATGCCTACCACTCCTTGGCAAATCTTTAACGCTACCCGTTTGTTCAAAGCGTCTTAAAGTTTTACCAACAACGGATTTAGAAATTGGATTTCTATTTGGATGCGTATCATTAAATAAATTACTAACGTCTTGTAAACTTCTGCGTCTATCTCCATAACCCAACATCATAAGTACATATTTCAATTCGTTCATGTTCACTTAAACTCGCCATTGTTAATATTAACAGCAACACATTGCACAAATGAATTATTTCTGTCAAAGATTTGACGTACACAATAACCACTGATAAAATTATGTCGCTCGAGTTTGTTTATCGCTACGCTTCTGTCTATCTGCGATGTACCGAACATCTGTTAAGCACTTGAACCGGCTTTTTCTTATAAAAAATTTATTAAAATGAATTTAAAAAAAACCAAAACAATTTTGTAAAGAGAAAAAAAATCTCTATCGAATGGTAGAGCAAAATTTACTAGTTCCCATTTAAAAAAAATGCGCGGACAGGCGTAACTAAAAAACAATTGAAGAAAAAAAAAATTCAAATATTCTCAAATGTAGATCAAAATATCCTAACAAACTTTTATATTGAACATAAATCCCTAAAATGAATATTAACGACAATAAATCGCCGTCTCCATACTTTTAACTAACCCTGTATATATACATATAATAAAGTTTAATATTAAACTTTTTTATTTATACACTGTACTTTACATGGTTCACGAATGGGAAGCTGTGCTTCCCTAACTTCCATGGTATATACGTCACTGGATATATAATATTAATAAGTATCCACAACTTGCGTTGTAATTAGGAACTATCCCACATAGCAATGGTGGGCTATAAATAACGAAGATAATTATTCAATTTACATGGCAAAATTAACTAGCGAATTGGGGAATGTTTTTCCCTAACATATATGATCCTTAATTTGCATTTAATTCGCACTAATGCTAACCTTAAAAAATAATTACTGTAATTTTTTCAACGAAAGCGTTTTTCTACATGTAATTATTATTTTAGAAATGGTAACTTTTTCCTAGAAGCAAATACTCACATACTGTACACCAAGTAATTTATAATTTATTCCTCGTATTTATGGTAACGTATCATTTAACATGAAACGTGTTCACACTTGCAAATACCACAGTGTAATGAAATACACAGTATCACAAACCTCTAATAATTTTAACATGTTGGACAAGCTATTAAAAATTGAGTATAAAGACGAAGTCGTACGTGTATAAAATATAATTAGTAGCATAGTTAACGACCGTCTATTGTTTTTAGTTGCACTCCGATCCTCTCGTGTTATACGTATGTGCATGTGTGCGTGTGTATGTGTGTGAGTATATGTATGTGTGTGCGCTTAAAATCCACATCATTCGTCTCTAAAAGGCTATACTACAATGGACAAGTTTTTAAGCAAAATCAGAATACACGTTCCTATATAAAGGAGAGTTGAACGGTAAGAATAAGAACAGCGCGCGCTCCATTCGATTCTAGGAAAACCTCTTTACCACACGTTAGGTTTGTAAAAGTTACTCTGTTTGTGGTTGAGTCCGTATTACTCATCTCCAAGAATAACACTATATACTAGTTAGTAGCGCTCTGCAAGAGATAAAGTGTTATTTCTCGTTATTGGTACATAAATTGATAATTACAACGGTTATATAAACAAATAACTTATCATAATTATCAGAATTGTAGTCAATTTTCCGTTGTTTTAAATTAAGTTTCATGGGTCGAATATTACAATTGTTCCTAGTTCTTAACAGATTTATTTTTGTTGATTAACGAAGTGCTGTTTTACGAGCATTATTATATGACTTAATAAAATGAACTTAAAGTATCTCCCATATATGGGTATATTACCTTGTTCTGTAGATTTAAAAAATCGGGCCTGCAATACAAATAGACGAACTAAAAATATACTTATTCATGTTTGATTTTATAATTCAATCAGTTTTATAACACATTCAGACTTTTAATTATGATCTTTTAAAATAATAGGAAAATTTTAACTTTAAAGGTACGGTCTACCTACAGTGTTTAATCGACGCGTTTAGACGTGGTGTCTAAACGCGTCGATTAAACACTGTAGGTAGACCGTAGACGCGTTTAGACGCCACGTCTAAACGCTCGATGGGTCTTACTTATATCTGGTCTAACTGTTGCTACATGGCGAAACTTGTAAACCCATTGTCTGATATGAGCAATTAGACGTGGCGTCTAAATGTGATTCGACTTCTACGTGCGTCGTCTAGCTGCGACAAGTTTCGACTTGTAGCAGCAGTTAGACCAGATATAAGTACCCATTTTCTGATATGAGCGTCTAAACGCGTCGATTAAACACTTTAGATAGACCGTACCTTTAAACTCTTTAAATCTTAGTTAAATAAATTATGACATAACAATAACAACAATTTTTACATTAATCACTTCTTGGAATATTAAAAAGGCAAATAGTTATTAATCTGTTATATTTTCTCGAGCAAGTGTGTCCTTTAATAGTTATTCAAATATTTTGAAGTTTGTCTTTTGCATTATTATGAATATAATTGTAGATTTCTATACACTGAAAAACTGCACGTTCGTCAGTTTCGTTCTAGCAGTGGTGGACAATCTTTTTGGGCGGTGGGCTATAAGTTTACAAAATAGCTATGCTTGCCAGGCCACAGACCAAAGTGTTATGAATTGCATAATTAATGTTTCATATCAGACCTTACCAAAGTTTTTTTGTCTGAGGGGAATGTTTGTGGACTATTAACTATTGCTTAATAGGCCGAAAATTGACCATCGCTGCTTTATATTTGATTTTTTCAAATTTGGATGTTATATTAATATTTGTAATTGCATTTCTTTTATCCTAGTAAATTGGACTTAAACTCCTATACGTTATGCTAAGCATCTGGAAGTTATTATAAGCCTATTTCAGGCCTACACAACACGGCCTGTGGACCGCATGCTATCCACCATCACCCACTTTGCGGCCCCCACCATCCCCCACCTTGCAGCACGCGAAGACTTTGGTGAAAATTCATAGTATAATAAATTTAAAATAAAGGTCGCAAAAGAGTTGTACGCACCGATGAAACCATTCAGCAAGTTCGAGAATCTGTACGCGCGAATCCAAGAATGTCGATTCGTAAACGTTCCTCTGCTCTAGGTGTGAAGAGATTTACGTTGCAGCGAATTTTGCACCCCAATATGAAATTGCACCCGTACAAGATTCAAGTGGTGCAGGAATTGAATCCAACAGACTTTGAATCGAGATTAAATTTTGCGAATGAAATGTTCGACGCCTTCGATGACTTCAATAACATTGTCTTCTCCGATGAAGTTCATTTTCACGTTAATGGTTTCGTGAATAAACAAAACTTCCGGTATTGGGCAGCAGAGAATTTCCGTTTAAAACACCAGAATCCACTTCACTCACCAAAGGTTACGGTTTGGACTGGAATCGCAAGATGGGGTATCATCGGGTCATTTTCCTTTGAGGACAATCGCGGCCGAACAGTAACCGTAAATTCAGAGTGGTACATGGCTATGCTGACGGATTTTCTGCCTCCAAAATTGCAAGAATCACGAGGTTACAACAGGAACACTTGGTTTTAACAGGATGGAGCTACGTGTAACAATTCAAACGAGAGCGTGCGCGTGAAACTGATTTCACAGAGGGGTAACATATCCTGGCCACCAAGGAGTCCCGATCTAAGTCCAGCAGACTTCTTTTTATGGGAACACCTTAAAGGCAACGCATACTCTAATAATCCGACAACATTGCGGCAATTAAAGCTGAATATTCGGCAAGAAATGGAATCCATTTCAAGAGAAACTCTTACGAAAGTTTTTTAGAATTTTCGTGCCCAATTGAACGAGTGTTGTAACCGCCAAGGACGTCATCTTGATTATTTAATTTTCAAAAAATAAAATTACATTTAATTAACTTTACACTGTAACAAATTAAACGCTTTTAACTGTAATAGTTTTTTCCTTACAATTTTCAAAAATGCATTTCTTTCTGGGCCAGCTGATATAAGTGGTTTCAAATGCAGTAAAAGTTTTTAGTGCAACTTCGTAAAGATTCTTGTACTTCTCGAAGTCCAGATTTTTGTAGAAATCTTGCAGGCTGCTCTCTATATAATTGCGTTGGTAAATTTCCGAACAGTGTAGTTTGATAACCTTGAACTGGTATGTCCTTAATATTCACAGAACATGGATCTTCAATTCGCAAAATTTGAAATTTAATTTGCAAATTTTTTTCCCAACATGACAGGAATATACTGCGCACAAGTGGAGAAGTGACTGATTTCACCTTTTAGTAACTGGGTTTTGAAAAGTTTCATTTTCAGTTTAAAATCTTTTACTGCTTCAAACATTTCAAATACAAATTGTTGCTTGCCTTGAAGTTGAACATTCACGCCACTTAGATATGTTATAATATCACAAAAGAAGAAGTCGTGATGCCAGGACTTATCTTCAAGCTAAGAGAATTCCTTAGCTTCGTCTTCTTGGAATTCCTTCTTCAAAGCAACGAAACGCTGAAGCACTTTCTCTCGGCTTAACCATCTCACTTCTGCATGGTATAGTACGTCTCTGTAGTCCGCGTTCAAGAAAAACTTGAAAGACCCTATGTTTGAGTCTTCTTGATCTTATATAGTTCACTATTTTGCAAAGAGCCGACATAACATGTTCTAAATACAACATTTGGCTACACAGGGCCTGCAAGTGTATAATGCAATTATATTTTGTTATTTGCTTCCCGATAAAAGTTTGGAGAAGCGCAACTGCTCCCTTATTACTACCCGTCATATTTCGGGCACCGTCGCTGCAAATGGTCACTAAGCTTATAAAATCTTTCCGCAACTTATCTTTCAAGCACTTTATTACTTCATTGGAGACATCTTGACCAGTCGTGCGACCTGACATGGAGCACATTCCAGCTAGTTCTTCGGTAATTTCACAGTCTTTGTCAACACCTCCTCTAATGAAAATGAGAAATTTAGCGGTGTCTTTTAAAGCTGTGCTTTCATCCATAGCTAGAGAATAAAAAGAAAATTTACAAGTTTTCTGCATTAATCGTTCTTGAAGATTGGTGGAAATATCAGTTATGCGTCTTTGCGCTGTCATTCGCGATAAACTGATATTTTCAAACAATGCTGCTTTTTCCGAACATAACTCGAAGTGGCAATCAACATGTACTTCTTTACAAAGTCGCCTTCAGTAAAGGATTTTCAAGCAGTAGCAATTATCCTTGAAATATAAAAGCTTATCTTGGTAGCAGTTTCATTTTCACTGCTTTTTTTCTTGAAAATATTCCGCCCTCTAGTAAGGGTTTTCGATAGGTTTGCTGCTTTAATGGATTTTTCATTTTGGCCTAATTTTCACAAATTAGGATATTTAAATTCAAAATGCCATCGAAGATTATACTCCTTCGGAACAGAAATTGTGTCACGACAAACGAGGTACAGTATTTGGTCCTTTAACACAGTAAATAAGTATTTATTTACTGTCGCGGCTCTTGATGACGTAAAACGTGGGCACCTGCACTGATGAGACTGCTTTGAACAATTTCGATCGCATCTACTCGCTTCTCTGTATATATGAAAGCTTAAACGAAGCAGTCTCATCTGTGCAAGTGCTCACGTTTTATGTCATTAAGAGCAGCGACAGTTTATTTGTCCACTCAGGATTAAAAATTATGTGTTCTGTATCTACTTTTCCCTTTCTTTTTTATTCATGGTGCTTTAAATATTTCAAGTGCACGTCTATAAGTATATTACCGATTTTATTTACTCCATTTTGAACATATTTACGCTACCGAGAACTGATGTCCAACTGAAAGAAGTTGCTCGCGGGATGAAATGGAGCAAAGTACGTACAGAGCTACACTTAACTACATAATATTACAAAAATAGTAAAAGGTTACTCTGCACAGAAGACACTACCTTTTGAACACACTTACGCTACCGAGTATTAATCGCCAACTGAAAGAAGTTGCTCGCTGGACGAAATGGAGTATGCACAGAGCTACACTCCTATTGAATTAATTGCGCCAAATGAGGGGAGAGACTCCGACAACTGCAGACGAGCAAGCGAGGAATATATATGGGAATATTTACGTATACTTGCATGACACAATTTAAGGCAAAAGAATCCCTTAAAATGACTAAACATGTGTAGTATTACAGCACGTATTTATGTATGTCAGAAAGAGATAAAGTACAATACGCGGTTCGCATTTGGGCAGTACAAACTGCAAAGAAACACTTTATGATTTGTACTACTGCATTTGCATGTGAGAACGTCCATTAATAAATGCTAACAACGCCCATGTTTGAGTGAGGATCATTTGGAAGGCATCTTGAGAGCAGCTACTTCCAATATATCTCCTGAATATGACAAAAACGATATAATATGTCACTTTAAATTTATTTCGTAAGTAACGAAATATTCTTTACTATTATTATTTTCTTAATAGCCTTCCCTCTTGTCCTATTTTCTTTCGGCCCGCACAAGTTTTTATATGGTAGGGTTGTTACAACTTGAGTTGTTTGGTACACTAGGATGGTCACGTGGCTAGCGCTATGCACTGACCGCTATTATTACCCCAGAGTTTTACCTCCAGGTACTCATTTTAGTCAGCCTGAGTTAAGCTGGGACTGAAAAAACTCCATCAGTTATTGGCTAGACCAGGGTTTGAACCTAATTCCTGAGATTCATAGTCTAGTGCAGCGGTTTTCAACTTTTTTTCTTATGGTGCAAACCAAAGTACGTTTTAAATTTTCGTGACACCCTTACATGTGATTTTTTACCTAGATACAAAAAAGCAAACACAAACTACATACAATAGTTTTTTTGTTGTTATGGAGCGACTATGAGAAACAAATTTTAAAATTTATTACGTAAGACTCTTAAATAGAAAAATATAAACATAAAGGAAACTTATGACTTTTAAGCAGAAGAATAAAAAATAACCATTAACATAGAAAAAAAGAAATAAACTAGTGAGATACTTGTTCCTGGCGATTTTTGCAAAGTATATTCATGCGCGAACGAACTCTTGACAGACACACTCTCATCTTGCCGTCCACATCAAGTAGACGAGACCTATAGTTACATTTTATATTCTTCAATATTGAGAATCTAGACTCGCATAAGTAGGACGTTGAGAAGGGCAGTAAAAGAGATATTGTTTTATTCGCGATATCCGGATATTCACGTCTGATTGAGATCCAAAAAAAAATCGGGGTATTTTTTTTTAAATTTCGATCTCAGGACTGTATCCGATGATATTTCCATAAGTTGTTCTTTTTCGGAGCAGTTTAATTCTGCTTTGGATACGTTTTCCTCATCAGGTGCAATCAGCCACTACCAGACAGTAGTCGGGATCGAGGGAAAGTATTTGGATATTCCTACTTGCAAGTCGGATAGGTGCCCTATTATGTGTTCCTTTATCTGATTTTTTTCCTTTGTATTCAATTCATTTAATGCGGTGGCCGTAGCTGGGAAAGCAGTTCGATCATTCTCTCCTATGCCCGTGATCAAAAGTACGAGTCTTTTCGAAAATGTGCTGATTTTATCACTTGATGATCGTGTCATGCCGTCCCTGCTTTCTTGAATAATAGCTCAAACACACATGATTTTACAGAACGAGTTTTTACATAGTTGATCATTGAAACCGTCACCCAAACGATTTTCGTCCGTAGTCTTCACCATTAAAACCTCTCCATCTAAAAAGCAATGAGTAGTTATTACCGATGGGTTTTTATTCCGCACAAAAGTTAAAAACCCTTTTATATGTCATTGCAGTAACGCCGCCAGTAGGTATAGCAATGCAAGCCGCCCACTTGCGTTCATTATCTTGAAAGAAACTGTCCACAGCTTCTTAAGCTTTTGCGGAAACGTCAGCGCTTTCATCTAACTGTAGAGCATATTGCGGGTTTGTTAAGTTTTCTATAACATTACTTTGAATATCAAGTGACGTGTCCTTAATGCGCTGATGAACTCTTGAAATCTGTTCAACTGCTTCCGGTCCTAACATAGTAGCAACAATTTCTTTACATGCCGGCAAAATAAGCTCTTCGCTAATGTTGTGGGGTTTCTGTTTCTTGGCAATTATTTCAGAAATTTTGAATGATCCCAAAAAGGCTTTAGCTAAGAGGTTTATTCGTTTTTCTATGATCACAGAAGATGCTTGAATGGAAGTATACAAAAGTTGAAAATTATCTCGGGGTTTTTTAGAGACGATGTAGTGGTTTCGTTTCAAATGCCTTTTCAATATGTTAGATAACATAGACTAATTTGACAACACAATGTCGCACACCAAATATTTCGAACTCGGTTTGCCCTCCTCGCCTGTCCATGTAAATCTAAAATTTATATATTCTTCTTTATAGTGGCGGTTATGTCGAACCTCGCTTGATCCTAGTTTTACGTTTTTCTGGTTAGTAGATAACGACGATAGCGCAATTTTTGTTCTCTTTCGAATAGTAATATCGTCATCTCCACTCTTTTCAGATATAGAAGAGCCGTCGACGTCTAAGGCTTTCTTTTTCCTTATTACAAATTTGTCCACGATGCGATTGCAAATTGGGCTACTCCAAGAAAAAAATTGCCGATAAATTTTGTATGTTCTAGAATCTAGAACGATAGCTTATCTGCTGAAGATTAGAAGACATTAAAAATCGCGGGACACACCTGGCATGCATTCGTGGCACACCAATGTGTCGCGACACGGCGGTTGAGAATCGCTGGTCTAGTGACCTACCCCTAGACCAACACGGTCCTTTTAATTAAAATTAATTTTAATAATCGAAAAGTCATTTTTAGATTATGGTCATCAAATAATGTGATACTCAAGTTTAATTTAAATAATAATTAATTAAAAACAATACCTTACCACGAGGTAGTTTTAATCCTCTCTTATTAATACGACCGTGCTGTAGTGATTACTTCCGGAAAGTATATGCTAGCGCTCTATGTGTAATAACGGGCCATCGAAAAAATTCATAATTGGAGTAGACTGTGAAATTGGGTTGATAGTTTAACCACTTCCACATAATGACATTTATTATTTGCCATTGAAACTATAAGTTTGTGCCAAATTTTTCAAAACTCTTATTAAGAAAATTGTTTGTTTAGATTTAAATGGACAACATTTTCAACAACTTCTGTAGCTATATGTATTTTGATTATGATTTCGATATTAAATAAATTATTTGTTTTCTTTTTGGTAGTATCATTTCAATGCCATTACCTTTTTTTACAATGAAACTGTCAAGCATCAAGTAATGTGTCATTATGTGGAAGTGGTTAAAGTACCAAACCAATTTCACAGTCTACTCCAATTATGAATTTTTTCGATGGTTCATTACTTTTGTTACTGCTAAGGATGACAACTTAGTTGTCAGGATTAAAACTACATTGTGGTAAGAGTTTATTCTTAATTAATTTTTATTGAACTGAATTTAATTAGATTTAATTTAAATATTTCTTTATTCATCATTAAAATATATAGCACAATTTTAAAATTAATAGTGATAGTTATATTCTGGCTACAATATGTTTAAAAATCGTGTCTAAATTTAATAAAACATTATCATTACTTTTTCTTTTAATTTTATGAAGCATTTTCTTTATATGTAACAATTGTTTTTTAAGAAATAGGCTTCATGGTTAATATTTCTACAAACTTACTTTAATTTCAAAATTTAATATAATGCCGGTTAGATATTGGATTGCTTGAACTATGATAAATAACCCGCTTCCAAGTTTGTCTCGATAGAATTAACTTCCGCTTTCTTTTTTTTTTTTTTGTTTTCCAACATTCATTCCCGTTTCTATTCAAATACCGGTACTCCCTATAATAGGCAGTTTCAGTATGTAGATATGGCATAGAATTCGCCAAATGAAGTGACTACTACTTTACCGAATTAAATGTCACGGCTGAAGTCCTGCACAAGTTCAAGAAGGTGATAATAGCGTCATATATTGCCTTTAGACAAAAAAACATATATGTTAACATTATTAGAAGGAAAGTTTACCACTAAAAATTTGTGATACAATTTAATAAAACTTTCTCGAAGGACAAATACAGTCACTTTTTCGTATTACATATTTAATCAATTTATATGAACATTAGTATATGTAAAGCTGGGCGATTTCTTTCTGCAGAATATATATATATATATATATATATATATATATATATATATATATATTGTTGTGGTTCAACCAGCACACTTATTCCAGCACTACAATAAGAAATGCAGATTACAACATATAATAAACCCCTGTATAAATATTGAATTGGTGGACGTAATTTGTGAAATTAGTTTCGAGATGTATATAAATTAATACGACGATAACTTTAAAATTGATAATTAACTTATTTTGATTTTTAAACTTACTTTTTATATTAATATTTTTCCATTTCAAATTCAAATCATACGCGTAAAATTACAGGTATTTAATTTATCCACATCAAGATTTATATCGAAACGAGTTAACCACGCCCACTAATTTAAAATTGTCTCGAACCCCGCGAATGCGATTTTTACGGTGCATTTTCAAACTAATCTAATATTGAAAACCACATTATAAACTTTTGTAAATTATTTAATTAATTTTTCTATTATGTTAAAATTAAAACATTATGAAAATTCATATTATATTAGATGCAAATAAAGCATAAACTTAGAGGCTTTTGCCGATATTTAATACAGGCTATGGAAAACAAAAGCCGAAGAAAGCGTCTGATACTAAAATTTTACAACGAATGGCCACATTTTCTCTATCACAAAAAGTTTAATTAAAATTACTATTTAAAAATCAAGTATATCCTACGAAATCAGTATACATTTAATACCTTGAAATCAGGCCGAACTTTTGAGAGAATAATTGGACCAGCATCACGTCGAATATAATAAATATCGAACGAAGCATCTTTTCGGAACTGGAACTACATCGTACCGATAACTTCAGCATTGGACCGCTACCGACGCAGGGACTTCAATAGGAGCAGACGAACTCTGATCTATTCCTACAATTGCGAGCCCAGAACCTATACCAGAGCCTAGACACAGGAAAAAAACAGGTTCCTTCCCAGTTATTTCCCATAAAACCTAGAACATCATTTAAAAGTTAATATTAAATTTATATCACAACACAATATCAAACATTGTTTGCATCAAAATATAATACATGAATTACTACATTTCTAAACATCTATTTAAATATATATAATCATTCATTCATTCATAATCTTTTAAAAAAACTTATATATAACTTACCTTTTGTGTGTCTAATTTTAAGTAACTTTTAATATTTATTTGCACTGTTGTATTATTCATAACCTTAACGATAGTTAGTAACACATGTGCACAATTGCATAATTCCGTTTTTTACCGTATAGTTCAGATAATACTAGTATATGTACAGTTTCCTTATTCGCACGTAATAATTGTTACAGTTATCTGTTTTTATTCTAATAAATTTTATTACTTTGATTTAGATTTGATCTTTTATTTGAATTGTTTGAATGTTGAGTTTGTGTTTAATTAATATACCATTTACATTGTACCTACGGGATATACAAACAACCGACTTTGAGCCCCGAGATATAAACAAAAACATAAGTACTCAAGCTCTACCGCTACTAGTGGGTTATTTAACAAATAGCGTTGGATCTACTAAGTACGTTAAAACTTGGCGCCCAATTTTCAAATTCAAATCTTCTAAGTTTAACTTATATTCTTCATTTTATAGTTTTAACGCTCACATTGTTCTTAGTAGTAAGTACAAATAATAAGTGATCCTCCGTATTATTACAATATATATATATATATATATATATATATATATATATATATATATATATATATATATATATATAGGTAAACTTAATAAGTCGGCGATTAAAGGTCTGGTTCATTACTTCAAAGTATATATATTTAAAAAGAACCCTACATGTTTCGGCAATGACGCCTTTGTCAAGGGATTACAAAATATAAATGACAGAATATAAATGTCAAATAATTAAGTTGCTATGGTTTAAATTATTCAAAGATACATTCCAATAATAATAATAAATCATGCCTTAGTATTCCAAAAAATAGATAGCTAGGTGTGAACATATGTGTTGTTCGCTGCCAGAAACTTGTGTCTCTTTCTGGGTATGAACCTGTGTGTTGGTTGCTGCTGGCAGCTTGCGTCTCTCTCTGGGTGTGTGATTTTGTATTTGTGTGACCGCGTAAGTGCAGGGTTTTGTATGTTAGTGCGCTCGTGCGTGTGTTTAGTGACCGGTCGCGTAAATTTAGAGAGCTCGGATAACCAGCCGTTGCGTAGGGCCGCCAACCCTTTCCCGGCAACTTCACAAATACAAAATCATACACCCAGAGAGAGACGCAAGCTGCCAGCAACAACCATCACACAGGTTCATACCCAGAAAGAGACACAAGCTTCTGGCAGCGAACAACACATATTGTCATGGATTTTTCCATGGACAAGAAAGAAAAATAACAGAATTATTTTGAACTTTATTTGAAGAACATTTATAAATATATATACTTTATTTTGGTGTTTATATTGTATTTCAGACGGGGAACGATAAATTTAAATTTAATTATAATTTTATTGTAATGTATAATTTTTGTACACGTTTGTAGGTTGAACGAGTGTGTATTGATGTTTGTTGTACGCGCCAAATCGAAGATATGATCAAATGTATATAGTTATATATTTTATTCTTAGGTCGCCGGTTTGATTTATATTTTATTAGGTGGGAGAAGCTGGCTGTTTCTAGGAAATTCATCTGGAGAGATTCGATAGAGGTGTTCAAGTTTGGTTGTGTTTTTTGATAAATTAAATAAAACTTAATTTTATTTAATTCTTTTGATAGCTACGGTGTGTTTTGATTGAGTTGTTGTTCTTTAAGTTCATTACGTATATTTTGATGTGTTAAATTTGATATTTTGTCTATCAGAATCTCTCGTGAAATAGTTTTTGCAACGTACGTGAAAAAAACTAAAAATGTATGTATTCTAATCTGATATATTGATAGATATAGTTATAATTATTATTCGATTGATATTTGAAGCTTCTTAAATTGATAAATTTAATTTGTAATTGTATTGTAATCATTAGAAATATTTACGAAACGTATTAGTCTGTTTTTGAAGTTAGTTTTTTATGTTCATTTAATTGATATTAATATATTAGATTGGCGGGAAAATTATTTTGTGACAAGCTGATATTTGTGCTTGGGTAATTTGAGTTGCGTGCGAAAAATAGAAAGTTCTATTTTGACGTTTGATATTTAGTGGGAATAAAGTAGTATATGACAGCTAATAAAGTTTGTTTATATTGTGTTTTGAATTATTGTTCGGGTTTCACTTTGAGTTTTTTTTTACTCTTATTCGAGTCATTATTTATAAGAGTTTTTTTCTCGTTCATTAAGACGCTATTTAGTCACGAATTCTGCTTTATATTTGATAAAGTAGATTTTTTTTTTGTTTTTTTTTTAAGAAAATTATATGTTTGTGTTGTTAATGGTAGTTTTATTTCTTGAGTTTAATTTGTATTATTTCTTCGTTTAAAACACGACTTTCGAAAGAAAAAACCCTGACGAGGAAGGAGTTCAAGGAAGGTGCCCACCTGACTGAGTGAAGTTCGGGGATATTGCTGTGCATTGTGAAGATAAGTCATTAAGAAAAATTAAGATAACAATTCAAAAGTACAATCCACTGCATAATTTTGGCGCCCAACGTGGGGCGAATGAGAAAAGGAATTATTAATGAAATTATAAGCAAATAATTTGGAAATACACGCTAATTTATAAATTTGGCGAGCCCAACGTATAATTGGCAGAAATAGAAAGCAACTACAATAAATATGGAAAATATAATGAATTTGAAACAAAGAATGGGTAATGCTAGTTACATGCATGAAGGAGGGGGCGACGGAGTAAGCAGTCAGCAGATGTTGGACATGATGCACACAATGATGCAAATGCTGATGGAAATACAACAAAATTACAATGAAATAAAATAACAACAAATGGAAATAAAACAACAACAAATGGATATGATACAACAAAATCACAATGAAATAAAACAACGACAGGAGCATGTTGAGAAAAAAATAAAAGGGATAATGGATCAAATGGCACTAAGAAAAAGTAACAATCAAATAAACAAAGAAAACACAATAACTAAAAGTAAAATAGCACACGTCGAGGAAAAACAAGCAATAGAAGAAAAGGAATCGATAATAATGCAACAAGAAGAAAAGGAATCAACAATTACAAAGGAAAATTTAGAGGACGTGCCTGGGGAAGAATCTATGCCACAGGACGATGGAAATGATTTGGATACAGAAGTTGGAAGAAGAAATAATCAAATTAGGGTAAGCGAAGAAAATATATTAAATAAAATTAATTTTAAAGCTAACGAGAAAAGAGAATTTGATATAATTAAAACAAATGCAAAGTTAGAATGTAGGATGGATGAAAATAATCACGAGAAAATGATCAATGAATTAAATAAACAAACAGTTGTCATTAGTGATACTAATGACAAGCAAACAAAAATAAAAATGAAATTGGTTTTTACAAATGAGATTTATAAATATAATTTGAATAATTATAAAGTAAGTAAACGCAATAATTCCCGTAATTCTATTTTTAAATACAATTGCTTTTTAAATAATATAAATCAGATGAATGTCAATAATAAAATTTTCAAATATGATACTCTGAAAATTAAGAAATATAAGGGTACTAAATTTAAATTAAATAGACCCACATTTTATGTTAAGGTAAAAGTAAAAATGAAACTACAAATTATTTACTGTCGGATATTTCGAATGGGCCCAACTTAATGAGAAATTTCGTTGTAAACTATTTAGATGAATATGCGAGGTATAAGGATTTTTGCTTTTGAGTTAATTAATTGGAATGTGATGTACTAAAGGATATAAATAAAATTTGGAAATGTTATAGGAGTTGATTTATGATATTGAAATGAATTTAACGTAAAGGATAATTAGAATTAAATTATTAGTATAAGAAGAGGAAGTAGGTAGAATAAAAAGATGTTTACAGAATTTCGTCGTGAAAAAAAAGTTATATGATATGTTGAATATGAAAAATTTACAAAATTTCGTCGATGATGTATGAAATAAATATATGATATATTTGGAGTGAAAATGAAAGTGTATTTATATGAAAAAAATTTTCGTCGGTATATTTAAATAAAATTTCGTCGTTATATGAAAAAAGTTATTATGATAATACAGATATATATATATATATTGTTGAAATAAAATTATGGTATTTATGAACTTATAAAAAAGAATTATTGGCATGTTGAAAGGTTAATGAATAAATATATTTGAATATGATGGTATACGAATTGCTGATTTAATTGACATGGTAATGAATAGGATTAAGTAAATGGATATATATACAGGATGAGTTATGAAAAAAATTATTGTTGATATAATTAAAATTAATTAGAATTATCTGCGTATAAAAAAATTGTTGATTATGAGAATTGCGTTGTAGAAAAAAATTAAAAATATATAAATATATAGGGAGAAGAAATTGAGCTTATGATATGATTGTTATTATTATTATTATTATTGTTATTGCTTGGGAATTAATGGTGTTATGAATTTGTTTATGATGATGATTTGGTATATGAGATTTTGATATTGTGCTTTTCTTTTATCTATGAAAATTCGTTGGAGATGTCCATGTCCATGAGATCGAGAGAGTGCTCGAATATTCGACGAGGATGACTGTTACTTCGGCGTGTTCCTTCGTCTATGATGTTTGTAACGAAGCCCATTTGAGTATGTCAAGCAATATGACATTAATAAATGATGTCTAGTCAAAGATGACATTAAATAAATTATGTCAAGCAAAACGACATAACGAATAACATGTCTTAAGTCAAATAAGACATTTATATTAATAAAAATTATATACAGAATGTATATTGAAATGTTGAAACCGTTTGTCACACTACAGCATCAGAACGAGGATGATCCTGTTCAACAACAATGCAACAAGTTAGTGCGGGGAACAAAGACAGGGTGCGACACTGTCTCAAGTGGTAGTGCTGAAATTTATCCTTGAAAAAAGCTCAGGAATGTTCTGACTTTGTTCTCGGATAAATTCGGGGATTTGTGTCATGGATTTTTCCATGGACAAGAAAGAAAAATAACAGAATTATTTTGAACTTTATTTGAAGAACATTTATAAATATATATACTTTATTTTGGTGTTTATATTGTATTTCAGACGGGGAACGATAAATTTAAATTTAATTATAATTTTATTGTAATGTATAATTTTTGTACACGTTTGTAGGTTGAACGAGTGTGTATTGATGTTTGTTGTACGCGCCAAATCGAAGATATGATCAAATGTATATAGTTATATATTTTATTCTTAGGTCGCCGGTTTGATTTATATTTTATTAGGTGGGAGAAGCTGGCTGTTTCTAGGAAATTCATCTGGAGAGATTCGATAGAGGTGTTCAAGTTTGGTTGTGTTTTTTGATAAATTAAATAAAACTTAATTTTATTTAATTCTTTTGATAGCTACGGTGTGTTTTGATTGAGTTGTTGTTCTTTAAGTTCATTACGTATATTTTGATGTGTTAAATTTGATATTTTGTCTATCAGAATCTCTCGTGAAATAGTTTTTGCAACGTACGTGAAAAAAACTAAAAATGTATGTATTCTAATCTGATATATTGATAGATATAGTTATAATTATTATTCGATTGATATTTGAAGCTTCTTAAATTGATAAATTTAATTTGTAATTGTATTGTAATCATTAGAAATATTTACGAAACGTATTAGTCTGTTTTTGAAGTTAGTTTTTTATGTTCATTTAATTGATATTAATATATTAGATTGGCGGGAAAATTATTTTGTGACAAGCTGATATTTGTGCTTGGGTAATTTGAGTTGCGTGCGAAAAATAGAAAGTTCTATTTTGACGTTTGATATTTAGTGGGAATAAAGTAGTATATGACAGCTAATAAAGTTTGTTTATATTGTGTTTTGAATTATTGTTCGGGTTTCACTTTGAGTTTTTTTTTACTCTTATTCGAGTCATTATTTATAAGAGTTTTTTTCTCGTTCATTAAGACGCTATTTAGTCACGAATTCTGCTTTATATTTGATAAAGTAGATTTTTTTTTTGTTTTTTTTTTAAGAAAATTATATGTTTGTGTTGTTAATGGTAGTTTTATTTCTTGAGTTTAATTTGTATTATTTCTTCGTTTAAAACACGACTTTCGAAAGAAAAAACCCTGACGAGGAAGGAGTTCAAGGAAGGTGCCCACCTGACTGAGTGAAGTTCGGGGATATTGCTGTGCATTGTGAAGATAAGTCATTAAGAAAAATTAAGATAACAATTCAAAAGTACAATCCACTGCATATGTTCACACCTTGCTATCTATTTTTTGGAATACTAAGGCATGATTTATTATTATTATTGGAATGTATCTTTGAATAATTTAAACCATAGCAACTTAATTATTTGACATTTATATTCTGTCATTTATATTTTGTATTCCCTTGACAAAGGCGTCATTGCCGAAACATGTAGGTTTTTTTTTTAAATATATATACTTTGAAGTAATGAACCAGACCTTTAATCGCCGACTTATTAAGTTTACCTTATCATACCAAGGTCACGAAGATATTATATTTATATATATATATATATATATATATATATATATATATATATATATATATATATGGTAAATTCAATCAGTCGGCGATTAAAGGTCTGGTTTACTTCAAAGTATATATATTTAAAACAACCCTATATGTTTCGGCAATGATGCCTTTATCAAGGATATAAAATATAAAATAAATTTTATATTTTATATCGCCGACTGATTGAATTTACCATATCATACCAAGGTCACGAAAATATATTTATATTTATATATATATATATATATATATATATATACATATATATATATAATCTAAATTCCCTTCTACCATATAATGGTGTCGGGACGAAACTGTATTTTTATTCTAGGCATCTACAAATTCTTTCCATCCTTTTGTTTTTCAGTATTTTTGCCTCCCACACTCTTTTAGCTGGTCTTACTCCTTCCATTCTTTGCAAGTGGCCCCACCAACCCAGCTGTCTCTTTTCTATGAATTTGAGTATTGACTCTATTTCCAGGTCTTCACGTTTCTAGTTTGGTAACTTCTCGGACTCTTCTAAGGTATTTCAACTCGACAGCCTGTAACTTCCTTTTTTGCCTCTCGCTTAAAACCCAGGATTCGCAGCCAAATGTTAATATGGGTCTAAATATTTTCATTTTTGTGTCTCGCGAAATTTCTTTATTGTTTATGAATTTCTTGTTCATCATATAATGGAGCTTTAACGTTTTCTCTATTCTCTGGTTTATTTCTACTTCTTGTGTTTCCTTTTCGTCTATTGGCACACCAAGATATTGGAAAGCCTTCACTTGCTCTATTTTTACCCCGACGATTTCTATATTTATGTTTTTTGGTGCATCTCCTATCGTCATCACTTTTGTTTTATTTCTGTTTATTCTCATTCTGTGGTTTTCCAGCTCCGTGTTCCATATTTCTAGGTTCTGTTGTAGTTCTTTTTCACTTTTAGGGATTATAACGACATCATCTGCGAAAACTCCCTCCGAGATATCTACTCTTTGTAGTTGTAAGTGTCCAACGTTGAACTTGCTAGTTTTTGTGGTACATTTCTTTATTATTTCATCCATATATGTTACGAAAAGCGTTGGGCTTAAACTGCCTCCTTGTCTCAGACCGTTTTCAGTTGTAAATGTTTCAGATTCTATATTATTATTTATCATAGTGTTAACGGTGTTACTGTAAATTTTTCGTATCAATCTTATTATTTTAACACTTACTCCTCTTCCTTTCAAAATATTTAATACTTCGCTCGGTGTCGAACGCTTTCTCCAGGTCTATCAACGCTAGAAATACGGTTTTTTTCTCACACATGGCTTTCTGGGTTATCTGTTTCAACGTGAGAACGTGATCTTGCGCACTTCTCCCTTTCCTAAATCCACTTTGCGCCTCATTTAATGTACTCTCCACTATATTTCTAATTCTTCCATCTAGAATTTTCTCGAATATCTTCATGGCTGTACTTAGTAGTGTTATGCTCCCGTAATTGTTACAGTCTCTCCTGTCTCCTTTTTTATATATTGATACTATTAAGGCCCGGTGCCAGTTTTCTGGGAAGTTCCCTTCTTTCCATATTTTATTATGAATTTTCAAGAACAACCTTCCTGTTTTTCCCATTCTTTTGATCATCTCTGTTGTTATCTTGTCATATCCTGGTGCTTTTCCGTTCCTTAATTTTCTTATTACCTCTTCCAATTCTTGCATAGTTATCTCATCTTCTAGAATTTCTTCACTTTTTCTTCATGTTCCAAATTATGATCCTTCTCCGTTTGCTCAGTCAGAAGTTCTTGAAAATATTCTTTCCATCTGTTGATTATATGTTTAGGTTCTGTCAACATATTTCCCTTTTTGGCTTTTCATGTACCTTGTTTCTTGTATTTTTTCTTCTCTTATCGATTTTAGTGCTTCATAAAATAGTTTTTGATTTTCCTTCCTATTTTTTTCTATTTCTTCCCTAAACTTTTTCCATGTGTCCTTTGCCGTTATTACTGAATCTTTCACTTTTTTTCGTTCTTTTTTATATGTGTTGTAATTGTCTGTTGTCCTGTGTGATAGATATTTTTTCCATGCCTCCTTCTTTGTTTTTATTTGTATTCGGATATCTTTTGTCCACCATGCTGTTTGTTTTTTATTGTTGTTTTTCGTACTTACTCCACATATTTCCTTTGCTGAGGCATTCATCGTATTTTCCAATAGGTTCCATAACTCCTCTACATTCTTATCTTCTGTAATCATTCCTGTCTGCTCTAAAGTTTCCGTTATAAGTTTGCTATACTTTGCTACTACATATATCATTATTTCTTAATTTATAGTATCTTATTTTCTCAGAATGCCTTGGTTTTTGTTTTGGTGCAGTGTTCCTCTTTTCTATTTCAGAATTCTTTCTAATGTTCGTTATAACTAATTAATGGTCGCTACCAATTTCCGGTCCTTTGTTACGTGTCCGTAACGCTCATCGCATCGTAACGCTTATTTTGTCGTAAATTAGCATTCTCTTTATTATATTTATTATTTATGATTTATTATTTTGTGCACACTGTTCAAGTGTTCATAGGGATTGTTACTATTAAGGCCTTCTGCCACTTTGGTTGTTCTTTTTTTTCCCGCTCTTAATAGACAATTAGTAATTAGTTAAGTACTTTTTTTGTACCTTTTTTTATCTCTCTATCCGTTATTAATAAATAGAGTGAATCTTTGCAGTAACGAATTTTCTTTCGATCCTCAGGAGTGGGATCTGGTTTCGGTTGACGGGATTGAACCATCTGCCCGTGCGCGACTTGCCCTTTTGTTTTTTTAAATCGAATTTCAATACCGTTTTCCGAATTTGCGACGTCCAGCGGCACAAAATTCGGTGGCGCCCTAGACCACCTGCTTAGTAATTTTAGTCGTTATTTACCTCTGGGTCTCCCCACCCCCTGGGCTGAGGCAGTCTCAGGAGCCGGGTGGGTCGTTGGACGTTGGCAGAAACGGGAGGGTGGGCAATCTCAGTCGCCCGAGACCGGGTCTGCTCTGTTTGTTTACCTTTTTCTTTTTGCCTATTAGTTTTATCAAGCTCGGCGTTCACCGTCGTAGCACCTTGTATCTATTAATGCTCTTCTATTGTTAGTTTCTCCTAGCACGTAGTCAATTATGGACTTTTCCCCTCTGCTTTTCATTTTTCTGATATACTTGTGTAATTCTTTGTGATCAAAGAACGTATTTGTAATAATTAGATTTTGCATTACAGTGAAATCTAGCATTCTTTTTCCGTTGTTATTTCGAACATATTCTCCATATGCTCCTAGAGTTTTGTTGTATAATTCATCTCTTCTTCCTACTCTGCTGTTAAAATCTCCAGCTATGTATAATTCTCCTTTCGCTTCTTCCGTTACTGTCGTTAGATTTTTCCAAATTTGTTCTTTAACTTCGGCTTTTTCGTCTTCGTTTGGTCCATATACAGCAATTATTGGTTTCATTTGTCTATCATTTCCTTTTCTTATCTGTACTTTCAGTATCCGCTCCGACCATGCTTTCCAGATATATATTTGTGCTTCGTATTTCTTGTGTATTATATATCCCACCCCACCAGCCGCTCTTTCGTGCTTTTCAACCCCACTGTATATTAGTATGTGTCCCTTCTTCATTTTTAGCATTCCCTGTCCTTTCTTCTTTGTTTCTGTTATAGTCAACATATCGAAGTTCATTTCTTCAAACTCATCTTCCAGTTCTCTCTCTTTCCCTGTTAAGCTTTTGATGTTCCATGTCGCTATTTTCCATACCCCAATACAACCCTTCTCCTCATCTTCTATTCTGTTCTCTACTCTTCCTGGATGTTCCTTGTTACTACTTTTTGTCCGGTTTATTAAAACCTTTAACTTAGCCATGTCGTTCATTTCTTCAAACTCATCTTCCAGTTCTCTCGCTTTCCCTGTTAAGCTTTTGATGTTCCATGTCCCTATTTTCCATACCCCAATACAACCCTTCTCCTCATCTTCTATTCTGTTCTCTACTCTTCCTGGATGTTCCTTGTTACTATTTTTTGTCCGGTTTATCAAAACCTTTAACTTAGCCATGTCGTTATCTTTATTATCTAGCTCTTCCTCTTCTCGATCCTCTTCTATCCATTTTTTGTAATTATTTTCAGTTTTCCCTCCTTGTCGTCCCATTTCCATATTCCGTCCTCCATTATCAGCTTCTTATAGCCGTATTTTACTTTCTTCCCTTTCATTCGTTCTTGTTCTGCGAATTTCTTTATTTCACTCTGTATTTCCATTTCTTACTTTGTCAATTCGCTGTTTATATAAATTCTTTCTGTGTGTGTTCTTAGTTTATTTTTGTTTTTCATTATCCCTCCCTTGTTCTCCGAATTTTCTATTTCAACTTTACAGGTTCTAGGCCCTTTCTTATATGCACCTGTTACTTTTGCTTCTACTCCTATTTCTTCCTTTATGAAGTTTTCCATTGCCTTCCAAAGTTCTTTTGTGTTTTCTGTATCCATTTGTAATCCCGTCATTATAATATTATTTTTAATTTTTTCCTTGTCAAGTCTTTCGATCTTCTCTTCCATTTTTTCCATCTTTTTCTTAATTTCTGTTTTTTTTTTTCAAGTTTTCGTTTCCTTGTTTCATTTTTAGTAGTTGTTCTTGAAAATTGTTTTGATTTCGTTTTATCTCCTTTACTTCTGTTAGTACTATATTAACCAGATCCGTTAATTTATCTAATTTATTTTCTTCTTTTTGTTTGTCTTTAACTGGTGATCTTTGTACTTTTTGTTTTTTCCTAAATTCTTCCTGCAGAATATAAGAACAATTTAAATTTTAATTACACTAGGTGGTCCGTGGTAGCGGGAGATTTTGAAAACGCTATTATTTTGAAACTGATCATAGTAGATTGCTATAGATTTCTTTGTCAAATGATTTGACATTATGCAACTGTGGTCCGGTGAGCAACGTTCTTTTGTAATCAAAGCATGTTACAAAAATAATGACTGTGGTCGCAGTACAGCGGAAATTTCAGATTAATTTCAATATTCCTCGTCACGGGAGAGTTCCATCTTGTCACGCCATAAAAGAGTGTTCGTAAATTTGAAGAAAGCGCATCAGCGAACAATTTCAAATGCACGGAATTAAACAGAAGTGTTAGAATTATGAATCTAGTGCATTGATCGAGTTAGAGTAGCTATACAGCGCAGTCCGAAACGTTCCAGTCGAAAACATAGGCAGGCAATTGGCTTAGCTAGGTCGACTTTTACATAAGGATCTTCATTTTCATCCTTATAAGATCCAGATTGTTCAAACACTCAAGCCAACAGTTCAGCCTCGTCGCTTGCATTTCGCTGAAAGGATGTTACAAGGCCATAATTTGTGGATGTCGGATGGAGCGCATTTCAATTTATCAGGCTATAACAATAAGCAAAACAGCCGTTATTGATGTTTGGAAAATCCAAAGGAATTTCATCAAAAACCATTATACAGTCTGAAGGTAGAATCAGAAACTGTCAATTCTGCACACTATGCTGGCATGTAAACCAGTTTCTGACACAGCAATTGAACCTGCTTCCACAAAACAACCAGAATACATGGTTCCAGCAAGACGGTGCTACTGAACATACTATAAGGGCATCAATGACTGCTGTGCGACTACTGTTTTCAGATCGCGTTATCTCTAAACAAGGAGATATTGAGTGGCCTCCAAGATAGCCAGACCTGGCAGCGTGTGATTCCTTTTTGTGGGGCTATCTCAAAAGCAAGGTTTCTAATGATAAACTACGAGATATTCCGGAGACGAAAAGAAAAAGTAATCAAGAAATTGCCAACATTCCGTTAGATAGTGTTATGCAGAATTTTAACGTCCAACTTTAGGAAGTTATAGAAAAAAAGAGGAAGCAATTTGTCCGGCATAATTTTTAAGAAATAAAAATGGCCAATATTTGTCTTTTTACTGGTATACTATGTTTTAGTTAAGTACTGTTTCTTTTAGAATAATAAAGTTCTCAAAATTTCCCACTATCATTTACCACCATCTATATGTGTCGATTTTTAACTTACTGCAAATGAGAATTAATGACTATTAGATCTCATTTTTACATGCAAATGTCGCCTAGTGTGTTGCGTTAATTACCACAATTTGACAAACTAAGTTTGTACCAGTATGCCTCTTTGAAAAAGACAGTAATTGTCGAAACATGTAAGATTATTTTAAATATATACATATTCAAGTAAAACAGACCTTAAATCGGTGAATAATATAATCTAGTATACTATACAAAGGTCAAGAAATAATTATCTTTATATAAGGATAATTATTTCTTGACCTTTGTATATTATAGTAGATTAGATTTGTCAGTGGTATATATATATATATATATATATATATATATATATATATAAATGTTTAGACCATTTCTTAGCCGTTCATTAAATATATCAATTGATAAATTCATGGAGTTTTTCGGCTTTTATACGAAATATTTACAAATTTCAAATTAGTATGTAATTGTAAAGTAAACGAGGATGTAAACATTGCTGTCTACAAATTACAAAGCAAATCATACGAAATTTTAAATAGCTTGAACCAAGGTCTATCGTGGCTTATGTGGTAAAGCAATAAACCCACAGCTTCTTTTCGATATATGAATTACCACTCAAATGCACCTACAGTATTCAATAAAATGATTACAAATAATCTGATAGGGCAGTAAAACTATCACATACTCAATACAGAAGAGATAACATCAAGAAAATTAAAACGATCTTAACAGGTAATAACTATCCACCACAACTTATAGACCTAGCAATTAAAAAAAGAATCCACCAAATATACAACACTTCAGACGCCGATAACAATTTAAACAATGAAGCAACATATATCACGCTTCCATATGTTCCACAATTATCAGAAAAAATTAAATATACTTACAAAAAATGTGATATAGTTACAACATATAAACTTAGTAATACTAATAAACATCTATTTTCAAAACTAAAACTCAAAATTAAAAAAAAATCGAGATACACAACTCATCTATAAAATACCATGCCGTGATTGCGATAGTTACTACATAGGCCAAACTAAACAATATTTGTACAAAAGAATACAAGCCCACAAATACTCTAAAACAGACAAAACTGCTTTATTTACACACAAACTACAACGCGATCACCATTTCGATTTTGAAAACACACAGATAATCGATAAAGAACAACACACAATGAAAAGAGAAATTAAAGAAATGATTAATATTAAATATGAAAAAAATTCAATTAACAACAGAAGTGATATAAAAAATCTAAATAGTATATATTATAACCTAATTATGTAACGATCTGCAATTTGCCATCATAATATATGTTGCTGTTATATAAATATATATCTTATGTTATTTAAATATTTGTACATTAGTTTATTATGCTGGCAGTTCCGTATCTAGATCCCCGACTGGCTGTCCGAGTAGGTTTTCGTGGTTTTCCTTCTCGTTTAAGGCAAATGCCGAAAGCTAACATCTTAAGCCGCTCCACGGGCGCAGACATAATAATAACTCATAGCTGGCCATTCCCCCGTTTTTGTTGTCTTACTGTTTAGAGAATGCCAAGGCATGATTTATTATTATTGAACTTGAATGTATCATTGAATATTTGATTCATGACAACAACAGATATATTGTATGACATTAATACATTTCCCACCTGCAAAAGAAATCCCCACATAACCTATAAACTTTATAAATTATGTTTCGGTAAAAATAGTTAATCCATTGTTTGTTCGGAATAATTTGTTTTCTAGCCAAATATTCAATTCATATAGATAAGATTTTTTTTAATAAACAAAATTTAAGCTACCAAAGCAAGTCGTTTGTGTGTACGATAAGTTTATAAATATTATCATATTAATCTACATTCACTGAGATATAAACATACCTTTTTTTGCCAAATACGAATTTTGACGACCCTCGAGATACTTAGAGAGCTCATGTTCATTATTTCTTCTAATTACATTAAACATCAGCTATTTTTTTTAAAACAAAATACTATTTTGGTTGTCCAGGTTATGAGCGTTAACTTCGAATGTTTACCATCTATAATTGATCCTACGCAGAAATATATGTACTAATGCGTGTGTAAATTCGAATTTAAATTCATTTTACATCTTCAAATTTAACGTTTTACCTTAAAAACTCTCTTTAGTAGACGTTTATATATTATTATTATTATTATTATTAATATATATTATTATATTTTGACGGTCCAACGTGAGGCTGCTAAATTATTATATTTTGGCACTCCAACGTTGACTTAAATATTATAATATATACATATATATATATATATATATATATATATATATATATATATAATATAAAACTCCAATAATTTATCAATTGATATATTTAATAAATGGCTAAGAAATTATCTAAACTCTCATATAGCTATGGAGTAATAATTAGCAATTTCAAACCTTCAAAACTGACATCTGCTCTCAAAATACTGACATCTGCTTCCAAATCTGACGTTTGCTTTCATAACAGACATCTGCTTTCAATAACTGACATTTGCTTTCAATAACTGACATCTGCTATCAAATCTGACATCAGCTTTCAAAACTGACTTCTGCTTTCAACTTGACATCTACATTCAATAACTGACATCTGATTCATTAACACTGTTACTTTATAATGCATTTCTAAATAGCTTGAACCAAGGTCTATCGTGGCTTAAGTGGTAAAAGCGACAGTGCGGCAAACTGTAGACTTGGGTTCAAGTCCCAACGTAGACAATATTTTTCAATTAAAAATTTCGTATGATTTGCTTTGTAATTTGTAGACAGGAATGTTTACATCCCCACTTACTTTGCAATTACATACTAATTTGATATTTGTAAATATTTCATATAAAAACCGAAAAACTCCAATAATTTATCAATTGATATATATATATATATATATATATATATATATATATATATATATATAATCATCTAATCAAATTACACTCAAAATGATAAAGAATGTACAATTGATCGGCCATTTATCAGTGAAATTCTCATGAATAAAACTAAATTACTACTAATGAAACTAAAGATATCTGAACTTCAGGATAATTAATAAATAACTAACGCGATGCAAGAATAAGTGAGGTAGACGCAAAAGAGAAATGTAAGAGTGTTTTATCTACTCATTCGTTTATTACATTATGTGCTTGCGCTTTGATAATTCTGACTGTAATTTCAAGACTTTTGGCTTACTCAGTCTTACTTTTGTGCTTCAGTGCTTACACATGCTTGTTATTGTTATATTTTTGTTAAATGATTTTAGGTTTATTTGCGGATTTTTCTGTCCACTAATATTTGTTATATACTTCGACGATAGTGGAACCCCATTTCAAATAGATATTGATGCGTTTTAACTTTGCTAAAAAATTGTAATTCCAAATTTTATCGCTAGTTCATAATGTGACCTTTGGAAAATCCTTTTTTTTGCTAATATGGTATAATTGCTCATGTATATTACCCAACATTATACGATAAGAACAAACATCCTAATTTATTGCTTGAAAATATTTAATATTATTATTCCCGATTTCGAGTAAGATAATTTGCATCTGTGCATTATATATATATATATATATATATATATATATATATATATATATATATATATATATATCGTGTTTCCTAAAGACTATTATCAAATGTTATTGGATATAAATCATTTGCTAAGACGAATATAATGTAATACTGTGTCGAAAGCATTGATAACCCACGGCAAAACATAACAAACATCAAAAGTTGCAGATGTTCAATATTAAATATGCATGATATCTAATGGAAATAATGATAAAAAGCTAAGTTTGCATGAATATATATTTGAGTTTTTAAAAAAAGGTTAGTAGAAGACAAACGTGTAGTCAAGTGAAAATTAAAGTATAGCAGGGATAGAACTAAAGCTGGGATTACACTAAAATGCATATTTTTTATTTATGATATGTTTACCAAAATTCTTGAAGATCTATACGGATTACGTAAAAAGAAAGCATTTGAGACCACTTTTGTTATGCATATTTTGCATATAAAACCATTTATTAATAATAAATCAAAATTACAAACAGTCCGCAAGAGCATTTCCGTACAGCGGGAATTCTAAGATTTGTGTTTATCAAGTAGGGGAAGTTCTACGAGTAATGAGGTTGACCTATAAGTCAGTCATATCGCCAGTTGTGTTTAGTTAGTTCTCGAAAGTATATGTACACGTAATTTTACCTTGTTTTGTAAGTATTGCAGTAAAATTGTAAGTTTATGTTCGTTTACATTTAGTTTCATATTTTAATACCTGCAATTAATTATTGTAGATTCGATGCGACAAAAAATTTCAATTAACGCAGCATGTAGGATCTGATTTGCATTAAAGAAATGTCACAAGATATAAAAAATGCATCAGAAGCAAGCTACTCTGGATCAATAGTTTGCTTCAACAAGTAAAAATATAGAACAGAATAGTTGCCATTATGACTTGCGTAACGCCTTCTAAAGTGCAAACATTCCACTTTCAAAGTCGAATAATTCAACGTTTAAACATTTTTTTGAGAAGTATATAAAACTGTCAGTTCCTAGTCGCTCAACTACAAGGTAAAAAAAAATAATCTATTGTTTGAGGGAAAATTATATTTATTTCGTAGTGGATGAGACAACAGACAGTTGTGGACGCTATATTGCCAATTTATTTATTGGCACTTTAAGTGAAAATTGTGCCGGCCAATTCTTTTAAATTGGTACAGAAGAATTGGAGAAAACAAATAACTTAACTATAACAAGATTTATAAACGATAGTTTAACGAGGTTTGCCGAATGCCGTTCCAAGTGACAAGGTATTACTGATGTTATCGGATGCTGCGACATATATGGTGAATTTGAAAATTTTTTACCCGAAATCTGATGCACGTAACATGTTTGGTCCATGCTGTTAACAGAGCAGCAGAATAAATACGTTATACATTTCCAGATATTAATTCATTCATCAATTTGACAAAAAAAGTATTTATTAAAGCACCGCTAAGGGTACAAGCATACAAAGAAAAGTTACCTGGTCTGGAACTCACAATAGCAAGATGCAATATTTTATGCAGATAAAATGCAGGTGCTTATAAAGATAAGAGAATCCATTCTCTCTTTTTCAAACGACTTGATACGAATTGCAGATTGCAAAGATATACTAAATGAACCGCAAATGCGCCAAGAATTAGCTTTTATAATGTGAGAGGTACCATAGGAGAGCGGTTCAAAATTAAATTAGTACAAGTTCTGGAGAAAAACGAGGGCATTAATAATCTTAGTAGAATATCGAGTATGTTATAAGGAAACTACGATGAAACTATTTAGATGAGTCCATCAATTATCTGCAAATAGAAGTATGCGCTATTTACATCAGTTGACGTTGAGTGAAGTTTTTCAGCATACAAGCTATTATTGGCGGATCGCAGAAGATCATTTTTACTTTAGAGTTTAGAAAATCATTTAATTGTAAATGTTTACAATACTGTACAAAGGCAAATATAAATACAAAGAGTTACATTGTTTAGATTACTTATTCTTGTTATTATCATTATACATGTATTTTGTAACATTTCGAATAAAAGATTGATATAGTATATATTTGTGATATCTCTAAATTTATATTATTATTAAATATTTTGATAATACAAAGGTATTTTTAATAATATAAAATATTATTAAAAATCTGGTGTGAAGAACATAAATACAGGTTCACTATTAATATTCTTTGTGAACGTGTCCGAACATATCCCTCCCCAAAGACGCAGATACCTATTTCACCTTTCTACAGGGTCATCGGTACGCCCCTGCTGGAGAAAGGATACCTTCAGACACATTCACAAAAATATTAATAATGAACCTGTATTTGTGTTCTTCACACCAGATTTTTAATATTTTATATTATTAAAAATACCTTTGTATTATATAAAACTGGTGGGGTTTTACCCACTTATGTATGTTTCAATTATTCTGATTTTGATAATAATTTAGTTGTGTAACTATTCTTAAACTTTACATATTTTTGCATATTTTAATAAAAGTTCTGTATATTTTCATCGAATTTTAGAAACATATATGCGCATATAAATACAGTTTCCGTGTGCATATAATTCCCGGCTCATGATGTAACAAAGTTTCCAGCTTTTGCTCGGAGTCCTGTCGTGTTGCTAACTTAAGTTACTGACATAAAAACAGAATTTGGGCTATATCACGCTTCATTGTCTTCAAGTTAGTGACCTTGCAGAAATCAATTTGTTACTTCTTGAGACAAAAGCTTACATTTGAGAAACAAGACATACATGTTACGGTTTCTTATGTTTAGTAGCAATAAATATGCTAAATTACACCTATACATCAACAAAAAAAATTTTCTCATTACCTGAATTTTTTTCAGAATTTTTCTTCTAAATAGGGAGGCTAAATCAAAACAAGCAACAGACTAAAAACTTTACTGTAAAATGCCAAATATTAAAACCAAAATTTTTCAGTTCATTAAAATCGACAAACCAAAAACTATTAAAACGTTTTTAATCAATAATTTGTTATTAATTTTAAGTTATTAAAAGGTTCATGCTAATTCGACCCAGAGATGTTACACAATATATTTTATATAAACTGTATGTATATGAATGAAGTGAATCTAACATGCAACCACTGTCTGTGAACTGTTTTGACCATCCAGTGACTGATTCGTATATCTATGATCAAAATTTAGTTGGAACACTTTTGGTGTCGTTCCATATACAGTCCAAAATGAGGTTGGAACGTATGCAGTGCCCATGTCAGCTAGCGGTACTTTTTCCTTTAATTTTTCACTTAGCTGGTCCAATAATGACGCGCAGTGCTGGCCTGTAATTGTTTTGTTCTTTTGCAGATAATTTATAGAGACACCACGAATATCCCAAAATACGGTGGCCATAACCTTGTTAGCTGATGGAACCACTTTTGCTTTCTTTGGTACCCAGCAACCGGCTTCTACCTATTGTTTGAGTTGAATTTCTATTTCGGGGGTATAGTGGTGTATCCACGTTTCGTCAGCGGTGATATATCGGCGCAAAAATTCGGAGAGATTACGCTTAAAAACGGTCAAACAGTACTCAGAAGTTGTTACGCACATTCGTTTCTGGTACACACGTAGCAGACGCGGCGGCACCCACCATACTGATTTATCATACCTAAGTGTTCATGTAAGATATGACCAACACGTTCTTTAGATATACCTATAGTTTCTGCTATTTCACGCAACTTTAATGGACGATCAGTTTAAACAAGAACTTTGATGATCATTTCGTCAGTGGTAGCCTCTTTCGGACGTCCTGCCCTTGGTTCATCTTTGCTGCTCCTATGATCACGTTTAAATTCATTTAGCCAGAAACAAACTGTCTTAAATCATGGCGCAGGTTCGCCGTGACCATTACCGAACTCTTGTTTAATTTCTTTGTTTTTTTTCCCAGTGATATGGAAGTGTTTAATCACAGCACGAAATTCTCTATTGTCCATATTTACAAAACGACGTAACATGGTTACGTTAAACAACTGTAAGAGACAACGGACGCAACGTTTTTGGCTCAAACTTTTACAGCTGTCTTCTAACATATGATAGATTTGACAGATCGCATACGTATATTATCGCGCCATCTCTGTATTAGTTACCTCAGTTATCAGATCTCCTCGTATATATTTTAAAGCATATTTAGATATTTTTGACAACAGAAAATATTTATTACAAATGTTTTATATCATTGAAGACCGTTTTACAACTTCTATTAGATTCCGTGCAAATACCGTGCGTACTTTTGTAATCACAAAAGATTACATTCACAAATAAGAATTAAAAAGAATTAAAACACAATTATGCATTCAATTCCTTTCAATTAATACAACGTTAATAACACCCAGTCATTTACATTTAATACATATATTTATTAATCTCCATGAGTCACACGATAGCGGCAATAATTATTTTTATTATCATTTAAAATGAATTTTCCACGTAATAACCTCAAATGTATATACATATGTATGTATGTGTACATGCGTAAATATTTATAATAGAGACCTTGTCTCAATGATACGAATAATTCATTTTTATTTCGCGTTGACAGTAACTTTTCCCAGTTGACGTGAAAACTTTTCAAGATCACATGTTTCTATGTATGTACATATGCGTATGTTGCTTTATAAATATAATTACACTCTTCTATTTGGGTTTCAGATTTCTATTTACAAGTTTTTCTACTCTGTATTGACTTGCAAATCTTTTACTAGTTCTTGTATATTTTATATACAGTCTCTAGCCATAAAATTAGGATAATTTTTAAAAAATTATAAAATACGTTCTTAAGAACTGGTTTACTAATATGATAATCTAATTATGCATTCTAATAATATTGAATATATTACGAAATATAATCAAAAACTTGACTTACATATTTTGTGGTAATTCTAATGCCTCAGAATTATATACTCGTAAGTAACAAAAAATTAACACCTCAGTTTTTTATGTGTGTTACAAAATCGTTCCAACTTTTTCCTTTCTCTTCCATAATCTTTCCTATTGCCTTATGCCATGATTGTCCTGGTCTTCCTCTTTCTTTTTGTGACTGGTTAAGTCATCCCCACTAGTTTAACTTTTCTTGACTTGTGCGTTCTTTGGAGGTGACCCCATCAACCTAGCTGCTTTTCTTTATATACTATAGTGACAGTTAAAAATCAATATAATGCTGACACAAAAGAGGTAACTTCGGCTGTTGCTCCTGATAAAAATGGTAAATCTTATATCAACGTTAATTACTATGATAATCCATACTCCATGAATTTATAATATGCCAGTATTGATCCTGTGAAAATGTATCATACACAAAACAGAAAGCAAAGAAATACCACCATCCCATTGCCTTATTTTGGAATTTTACCTGTGCCACAGCTTAATTCCTCAACAGATACTACTCAATTTCAAAATACTTGTGTTTATTGGTCTGTTAAATTAGAATTAGTTTTAACTATTAATACTGAGTCATTATATTCTCAAGGTCATATATTTGTATCATCTGCAGATGAAGCTACTTTTAAAATTGATTCATCTGTTGAAGATTGTAATTATAATAACTTTTATCCTATGAATCTTGTAACCTATGTTGTATAAAATAAAAGATTTAAATAAGCATTGACATTTTCATTTATATTATATTTATATTATATATACATATATATATATATATATATATATATATGTATATATATAACAATTGATAAATTATTGGAGTTTTTCGGCTTTTATATGAAATATTTACAAATATCAAATGAATGTATGTAATTGCAGGAGTAAGTGGGGATGTAAACATTGCTGTCTACAAATTACAAAGCAAATCATACGAAATTTTTTTATTTGAAAAATATGGTCTACGTTGGGACTCGAACCGAAGTCTACAGCTTGCCGGGCTGTCGCTTTTACCACTAAGCCACAATAGACCCAGGTTCAAGCTATTTAGAAATGCATTATAAAGTAACAGTGTTAATGAATCAGATGTCAGTTATTGAATGTAGATGTCAAGTTGAAAGCAGAAGTCAGTTTTGAAAGCTCATGTCAGTTTTGATAGCAGATGTCAGTTAGTGAAAGCAAATGTCAGTTAATGAAAGCAGATGTCTGATTTGAAAGCAGGTGTCAGTTATGAAAGTAAATGTCAGATTAGAAAGCAGATGCCTATTTTGAAAGTAGATGTGAGTTATTGAAAGCAGATGTCAGTATTTTGAGAGTAGATGTCAGATTTGAATTTCTAATCACTCACACTTATACATATATATATATATATATATATATATATATATATATATATATATATATATATATATAAATATATATATATATATATATATATATATATTATACTGGTATCCTTAGGTACCATTTCGAAAAGTAGCCAAGAACAAATTGAATGCATATGCAAAAAACAGAATCAAGAAATGCACAACATAAGTTTCAAGTATTAAGTTAATCTTTTGTAATTATTTATTTATTTATGTAAAGAAATGTCAGATTGTATAGTAAAAATTGTAACCTGAATTTAGCTATAATGATGTTGTATGATATATACATCAACATGGATACCGAGTTACTAGTAACACATTATTTTCTATTTAAAAGTTTTCTCTAAAATAATTAATTTCTACATTCGTCTTTCTAAATTACAATTATCAATTTGATTAAAACCTATTTTAAATATTGATAACCCTTCGAAACTATGTTCATGGCGTACACGCAAATATCTAAGAAAAAAGACGACTGCGATGAAAATCCATCCGGTGGTTACACGAATATCGCCAGGGCGAGTAGACATGTTCGTGGAGCCTACGTAATTGAAAAGTAATATTGTGCGGAAGTATTTGTTGTGCGATAATTAAAGTAGTGTTAAAAGATAGATATAAGATATCTACGCATTTTAAAAGTTTCGGTGCGACAATATCTCTTCTTGGAGTCGAGATATTTTAAGTTAAAGTCAAATCAAAAATTCTTTCAATGGAGACTGTGGTTAAATAATAATTTAAAAAGGTATGTAACCCCTTACCACAATTATTAGTCGTATCCTAAATACGTATTTCGACAACTAAGTTGTCATCATCAGTAGGTAAAAACTACTAATTAAAAAGACTCCAGTCTTTACAGGGTTGCAGTGTATAGTAGTTGTGCGGAAGCGTTTATGTTACTTTACTGTGCCCCATGTGTGACTTTTAATTAGTAGTTTTTACCTACTGATGATGACAACTTAGTTGTCGAAATACGTATTTAGGATACGACTAATAATTGTGGTAAGGGGTTATATACCTTTTTAAATTAAAGTCAAATCGTCTACCGACGCCGAAAAAAGATACAAAAAAAATACAATACTGCATAAAATCTACGACTTCTAAGAAAAAGATATCAACGAAATATTATTTTGAGGCTAAATTATACCAAAAAGAGTCCTCCCAGTAATAAATTTGGCCGTTTGCAGTTTTGGCGGTAAAAAGTCAACCAGTTCCAGGCAATTTCTCACTGTTCCCGCGCGATTGGCAAACAACCAACCAGGAAGCTGCAAGAAAAGCCAATAGAATTGCATCGTGGGAAGATAAAGCGCCAATAAATTTACTTCCGAATTTTTGTCAGGTATTTAAAAGAAAAAGAAAATATAAAATTGAATTTTTAAAACTTCGCTCTTAAATAATTTATAAAACCATTTCAAAATAACATATACTTTAATTCACAAAACAAATTAGAAAATTCTAAAGATATCATTATTAAATTAGTATATTGTAAACAAAGATTGCTTACTCTATATTGTTATAACCATAAAAACGTCTACACATACGACGACAAACAATTAAATAATTGTTTGTTGTGGATTCTGACAGCTAATTTTATTAAAGATTAATTTAATTTATCAGCGTCTTTTTTTATTTCTCCCTGAACAATACTCTGTTTGACAACAACTAAGCAAATTAAATACCTGGTTCCGTACACCTGAGACGTCATTAAGAAAAACTGGTAAGTACACAGAAAGAATAAGACTGTATGTGACATGCCACACGAGAATCTCCTTGTAGAAGACATAGCCTCTCATGCTAGTCCGGACCACTAAAATAAATAATATTAGTTTTTACACGAACCCTGAGTTATATTTATTTCACAAACCCTTGAACGTTTTAATTTATCAACTAATTATATTGTTAGCGCTGTTTGGTTTAGAATATAAAACACAAATATACGCTTCTCGTATATTTTTCTAATTTCTATTTTTATTATCATCATTACTATTTTGATTATCATTTGCATTTGGGGTAGTGGTCTTTTATAATATATATATATATATATATATATATATATATATATATATACATATATATATATATATATATATATATATACATATATACATATATATATATACTATCACCGGCTCTATTTCAAGTTCGTCCCTTATTTCCTGGTTTTTAATTCTATCTGCTCTTGTATCGCCTTTAACTCTTCTCAGATATTTCATTTCAGTGGCCAGGATTTTACTTTTCAATCTCGCGCTTAAAATCCACATCTTACACCCTAATTTTAATATTGGTCTATAAACTGACTAATCTACACTTATCTTCGTTTTCCTGATTATCTCCATCTTCTTTATAAAGCTTCTATTTAAAGCATAGTAATATTTGATTGCTTTTTCTATTCTTTTGTCGATCTAAATTTTATGGTTTCTCAAATTATAATATCTAGATACTGATATTGGTGGGACTCGATCTATTTTTTATTTCGTATATTAATAATTACCTGGCTTTCAGTTATTGCCTTAATTTTGTTTTGCTTTCATTTATTTTCATCCCGCATTCTAATACTTCGTTCGATATAAACATGTTCTCTTGTTGTAAATCGCTTTCTCATATTGTCATAATTACCAAATCAGCTGCGAACGTACATTCTGATATTTGTAGTTTTAAAATTCTTGTAGCCTATATAGGTTTTTGACCGCACTTGTTGATTATTTTATCTATGAATATTATAAGAGTCTTTCTTTAGAAACTGTAGTTAAGTAAAAACTCAAAAGTAAAAACATAAAAAGGATACGATTATTAATTATGGTAAAGGGTTTTATACTTTTTTTTTGAGTTTTTACCTAACCACAGTCTCCAAAGAAAGAGTTTTCACAATGACTTCCCGGTCAAAGGAGTTTAATAGATTTCATAAGTTATATATTAAAGTTAAGGTTATAAGTGCTGATATTAATTTCTTGAAACGGGGTAAAAAGAACAATATTTTCTCTAAGTTCATGAACGTAAATGTAACGACAAATTGTAGAAATAACGATAAAGTCATTTCATATGCAAAAATGAAATGGTTGAACGTAGAAATGAAATGTCTGTACAGTTAAATTCAGTGTATACGTGGACGCCGTGTAAAGTTGTGCGCGATTCTATGTGCTAGCTTTACTGTGCCCCAAGTTCAACACTTTAATTAGCGGTTTTACCTACTGATGATGACAACTTAGTTGTCGATATATGTATTAATGATAGGATTATTAATTGTGGTACGGAGTTTTATACCTTTTTGGAGTTCTGAATATTATAAATAGCGTGGGATTTAGTCCTTCTCTTTATCTTAATTCATCCAGTGGTAAAAATGTATCCGACTTCTTATTTTTTCTTATAACATAGTTGTATAGTTTTTCATATAGACTCTTTATATTTCTAATTGGTGTTTGGTTAACTATTCTTTCTCGCAAACATTTCCATATTCTAGTATCCTATCAAATGTCTTCTACAGGTTTATAAAATATGTGTATATCTTATGTTTGCTACTATATGGGTGTTGAAATAAAAAGACAACGTGTGAAAAATGGAAAGAAGTAATTATATAGAATATACAATCCAAAATATTTTCAAAAAATTCCCTCTAATAAGCGAGAAAAAATGACAAAAATTTTGGCCACGCCACTGTGCGAGTATATCATAAATACTATCGGAAAAGATATTTTAGAGCTGACGGACAATAAAAAAAAAGAAATTTTTTTATTATTATAATAATAACTCATGGCTTGCCAATACCCAGTTATTGACGTGTTGCTGTCGAAAGTTCTGAGGCATGAATTATTATTATTAACCTTGAATGTATGAATATTTTAATTTTATCCAGAACAACTACAAATATATAAGTTTGACATTTATATACTGTCATTTACATTTTAAATTTCTCTGAAAAAGGCACTATGTGCCAAAGCACGTAAGATTGTTTTAAATATATACATATCAATGTAAAACAGACCTAATTTCATTTACTATATATATATACACCGCTACTATGAAGTCTAGTAGTGGATAATCTCCTCAGGACATTAAATGACCAGGGAATATGGACGCAGGGGTTCGCCGATGACATTGTCATAGTGTCCCAGGGGAAATTCCCGGAGACAGTGGCGAGCATCATGCGATATGCTCTCCGAATTGTGGAAAGATCGTGCCTTGAGGAGGGATTAACTGTCAATCCTCAAAAAAACAAGTTGGTAGCCTTTACCAACATGAGAAAACTAAATGATCTGGGCAGCGGAAGGCTGTTTGTACAAGAGTTAGAACCAATGAAGTGAAGTATCTAGGCATAACACTTGATGCGAAACTAAATTGGAGCAGACCTAGTCAAAGTGGCAAACAGAGCGACGCAGCTCTTCTGGAGATGCAGAAAAGCTGTTGGCAAGACCTGGGGACTAAAACCAAACATGGTACACTGGTTTTACACAGCAGTAGTAAGACCAACGATTACCTATGGAGCAGTTGTCTGGTGGAGGAGGACGGAGCGGACATCGTCGGTGGGGCTCCTCACGACTCTCCAGCTATGAACAGCACGGGAACCGCCTCCATGGAGGCCATCATCCCTTCGCTGGAACTAATTGTAAAGGCGGAGGCAATGCCTGCGATTCTGAGGCTGAAGGCCAATGACGTATGGTGTCCTAATAAGGTTGTAGAGGGCCATACAGATATCCCAGGAATTATACTGGAAAAGCCTATATTTCAAATGCCGGCGGACAGTAAGGCACCTGAGATTATGTTTACATCTAAGCTGAACATATTTATAGCGACCAGGGAACAGGCAAAAAGTCGCTCGAACGATTGTGGTGCCGGCACCTGGTACATTGATGGATCACAATCTCAGCTGGTGAAATATTGTAAACAGGTCCTTAATAAACTGGCATAAGACAATAATGTGTCGCTGATATGGGTGCCAGGACGTGAGGGAATTAAAGGCAATGAGATAACCGACGAACTGGTCAAAGAAAGTACTAATAGGAACTTCATAGGACCAGAACCTGTATGTGAAATCGCTAAGGATTTCGCTAAAAGGGAGATCAGGATATGGCTAGAAACAGAACATAAAAATAAATGGAGGTTAACGGAAGGTCAACTCCATACCAAAACACTACTAAGGGAGCTGGACGGAAAGTTTACAGCCAACCTAATTCGTAGTAACAAAAAAGAAATTAAAATAATTACCGGGTTAATAACCGGACATTGTCCTTTAAGGAAGTATCTGTACAGCATGGGCTTGGTTAGCGAGCCCTGGTGTAGGAGATGTGAAAAACAGGAGGAAACTAGCCTTCATGTAATATGCACGTGTGAGGAACTGAAGGAACTCTATTGGACCCTTCGAGTGTACTCAAACTTCTCCTGAGGAGGATAGTGGCTTTTATCGAAGACACAAGACTAACAGAGTGGAACTGAAAGATCTATTGGGGATAGTACAAAGAGCAGTGTGCTCAGGTACCTGGACGTTCTGGCGTTCAACCCAAAACTGAAGAAGAAGAAGATATATATATATATATTGATGTAGTTCATCTGATGTTCTTTTAATTTCTTTCATTTTTATGTTTTCTTGTATAGAAATGGTATATCTGCAATTTAATGATTTTTAAATATATTATTGAATAGCCAAATTTATGTATTTTCGATGTAAAATTATAATTGGAATTAGAAATATTGATATCGATTAATATTGTAATTTGTATTCATTTTATTTTTATTTCTTGCTGGGGACTAAAACCAAACATGGTACACTGGTTTTACACAGCAGTAGTAAGACCAACGATTACCTATGGAGCAGTTGTCTGGTGGAGGAGGACGGAGCGGACATCGTCGGTGGGGCTCCTCACGACTCTCCAGCTATGAACAGCACGGGAACCGCCTCCATGGAGGCCATCATCCCTTCGCTGGAACTAATTGTAAAGGCGGAGGCAATGCCTGCGATTCTGAGGCTGAAGGCCAATGACGTATGGTGTCCTAATAAGGTTGTAGAGGGCCATACAGATATCCCAGGAATTATACTGGAAAAGCCTATATTTCAAATGCCGGCGGACAGTAAGGCACCTGAGATTATGTTTACATCTAAGCTGAACATATTTATAGCGACCAGGGAACAGGCAAAAAGTCGCTCGAACGATTGTGGTGCCGGCACCTGGTACATTGATGGATCACAATCTCAGCTGGTGAAATATTGTAAACAGGTCCTTAATAAACTGGCATAAGACAATAATGTGTCGCTGATATGGGTGCCAGGACGTGAGGGAATTAAAGGCAATGAGATAACCGACGAACTGGTCAAAGAAAGTACTAATAGGAACTTCATAGGACCAGAACCTGTATGTGAAATCGCTAAGGATTTCGCTAAAAGGGAGATCAGGATATGGCTAGAAACAGAACATAAAAATAAATGGAGGTTAACGGAAGGTCAACTCCATACCAAAACACTACTAAGGGAGCTGGACGGAAAGTTTACAGCCAACCTAATTCGTAGTAACAAAAAAGAAATTAAAATAATTACCGGGTTAATAACCGGACATTGTCCTTTAAGGAAGTATCTGTACAGCATGGGCTTGGTTAGCGAGCCCTGGTGTAGGAGATGTGAAAAACAGGAGGAAACTAGCCTTCATGTAATATGCACGTGTGAGGAACTGAAGGAACTCTATTGGACCCTTCGAGTGTACTCAAACTTCTCCTGAGGAGGATAGTGGCTTTTATCGAAGACACAAGACTAACAGAGTGGAACTGAAAGATCTATTGGGGATAGTACAAAGAGCAGTGTGCTCAGGTACCTGGACGTTCTGGCGTTCAACCCAAAACTGAAGAAGAAGAAGATATATATATATATATTGATGTAGTTCATCTGATGTTCTTTTAATTTCTTTCATTTTTATGTTTTCTTGTATAGAAATGGTATATCTGCAATTTAATGATTTTTAAATATATTATTGAATAGCCAAATTTATGTATTTTCGATGTAAAATTATAATTGGAATTAGAAATATTGATATCGATTAATATTGTAATTTGTATTCATTTTATTTTTATTTCTTGCTCTTAAATTAAATGTTTTCGTGAGGATCTTGGTTTTCTAAATCTAATTTTGATTATATTATATGTTATCATATTTCTATCATCGTATTATTTATTATGACCCTGATTTACTTAAATTCCTAAAACTGTGATTGCGATTAGTGATGTTAATGTATATTCTGATTAATCTGTCAGAATTATTTTCATCTCTGGTTTATGAAAGATTTTCTTTAAAGTAACATTTTAAAATTATTCCTTTTTAATTTGTCAAAATGACATTTGATTTAATTTTTGAATTCAGTGTACATTTTCATAGAAAATCTGATTTATGGAATGTTAATATTTCTTATGGGAGTCTTGACTACCAAAAACAGAATAATAAATAAGTAGATTTTTGCACAGAAAATTGGTGTATAAACAGATATATTAAAAGATTCCTCATCGAATAGTAATTTAATAGTGATATCTTAACATAATCTACTCTAGGAGGTATTTAACTTATGATCAATTGGTATATTTACCTTGCTGAAAGGATTTCTTCGTATGAAAAATAAACTGGAATACTTATATACAATCTATATGTAAAAGCTTCGTTACTAATCCTTATTTATGATAATGCAGCGATATTAAAGGAGTTACCAGTATCGTTATTGGATATATTGGGATAATTTACACCTTTTCCTGATATTAATAAGTACACATAACCTTGCAGTTTTCTACGAACATCTAGACTTTAAACCGATTAACATTTGGAATTGTCTACTAGCCGTATTGGTCCTGTCTTCCAAGTTTTTCCACATCTGTAACAGACGGATTGCCCCACAGTTTATATGTTATCCAGAAGGTTACTTGTAGATCAGTTTTAGTCACTACTTATGTTATCTGTACAGGTATTTACCATAGTTTTAATTACCTGTAATAATACGCAAGATATTCCATTTCTTTCAAGTATTAAATACTTTTAATATTACTCACGTATCTCAAAATTAATAATCATTTTACCTTTTAAATTTAATTTATGCATCAGATAAATCTTTAATACTTTGTTTACATTCGCCATTTATATACTGGGTTAGACTAGACAACCCATTACACTTGTTTGTTATAATAATAACATACTCATAAAACCCTAAATTGTATCTTGATTATTTTAAAGAAAAAAACAATTTAATTCTGAATTATATTTATTATTACCATTTACATATTTGTTTTATTTTATGTACTTAATCTCCTGATATCTACACATCCGGAACCTGCCTTTAGATCCTGAGATATAAAGTCTTTGCTTTGTTTTTATTATTCTTTCTATATATCTTGAGCTAGCAATACATTAATATTTCTATAATTAATATCCTTTATATATATTAATTATTCATGATAGCAACTCAGTATTATTACAATATATATAGATATATATATATATATATATATATATATATATATATATATATATATATATATATATATATATATATATATATATATATATATATATATATATATATATATATATATATATATATATATATATATATATATATATATATATATATATATATATATATATATATATATATATATATATATATATATATAGAGAGAGAGATATATATATATATATATATATATAAAATATACAAAAATTAAATTAAATGAGCTCCTTAAGTATTTTATTTTGCTCAGGTATAATTTATTTCAGTCCTTACATTAACTTTTATTTTACATGCGACCGCTTGGAAGAAGCTTAAAATAAGTATCTGATGATGTTAAAAGGTAAGTCGGTTTATACTAAAACTTTTATAAATAGCTAAAAAAGTAGTAAGAGTTTAAAGAAATTCTCCGTTTTGTGTAAATGTTTAATTATTTATTAATTTTATTTGTGTACACGTCCTTGATATGTGTTTAGTTTCAAATTTGTTTTCTTTAAGGAGCGGTTAAAAAACATTAATATCTAGACAAACTACAGCTGGTATCGGCATACATTACACACATTGATTCTTCGTTCGATATGATGATATCTCATAATTTAAATAGGAAATAAATATATCAGCCATTAAACTTTATCGCCAATAAATATCATGTGTTGAAATTTCTATATCTGCATGTACATATGTGAAGGTCACAAATTTGTATTTTTACGTTCTATACATATTGCTATGAACTGTGGTTTTTATATTTACTATACCACCGTTCACGACAAATCTATCCAACTAGGATATTCAGTCGGTTTATTTCCAAAAAAATGGGACTGCTTTCCTCTCAGGGTTCCAATCGGAAACGTGGTTGACTCTTCTACAAAATTTTTAAGGCGCAAGTAAAAGAGTATTGACAAATGTTATAATTATATCTTTAAGTTACTTATAAAACTCGTAATGAAAGGATAATTAAATGATAATCACAATATAAAATTTAAATGAAAAATTTAATACAAAATCAAAAAAAAAAGAAAAAAATAGCTCTTTATAAAACATAAAGATTGTGTAATACAAACTTACACACAGAGATAAAAATAACACACGGAAATGACCGCAACGTGCATTCAAAAACCTCAATGAATACCGAACAAACTTATATTAAAATAATAACAAAGATTATTTTTAATTTATCCCCAGAGAACAAAATAAAAATATAAACAAACTTGACACCTCGATCAAAAATCTAACGCGTGTGAAAACATCACACATAAAAAAAATGCCCTTGAAATCCAAACGTATAAAATTTTACATATAAATTTTTTACTTAGAAATGCTAAAAATCCTCTTTGTCATCTAACTCAATTAATTAAGACTAAAATCTCTTAAATAACAATGTTCATACAATTGAAATATAATATTCAACTCTTTTGAATAAATAAGATATCTTTTAAAAAAAATATATATATATATATATTTTACTTACATAAAAAATAATGTGAGACACATTTACGAGAATCGTTATAAAATAAAATATTCAAAATTACGAGACTAAAACTCGTAGAAAGTTCGGGAAATTCAAATACAAACACAACTATTTAAATCCAAAATCAAACCCGAAGTTACATAATTATATAGATAATTATCTATTTTAAATAAAAGAACTTACTTCTCGTCTTAAGGTTAACTTGTGTCTGTAAATATAAAGTTGTTTCTCCGTCCACATCTAACATAGTGGCGTGCACCACAAGGCGCATGACAAGAAATATACATTTATAATTAAATTTAAAATATGGTTTATTGGGGAAAAAAATAATGAAAAAAAAACTAATGCACCGTACTTTATTGATCTTACGAAATATAAACTAATAAATAAAATAAATTATTGAAACTCCTCACACTTCTATCTACGCCCATGAAAAAAGGAATATAACAACGTGTGTTTATTTGAAAAGTCAATCTAAGTTACTTTGAAATTTTGATAGAATAAGACGCATATATATTAGTATGTGTTTGTTGTTCCTTAAACGTAAATCCAAATGACATTTGATAATGTCAATCGCATTTGTTATTTATTTGTATGTATGAAACTGTCAAAATATGTTGATATGTAAGAAGATGTCTGAATCAAGGCGTGAGATTGTTTCTTATACTACGGCGCAGGTCCAATATTTTGCATAAAAAATACAATTGCACAAAATCTGTACGTTAATATATTACAAAATATTATTTTTCCGTTTGCAGATTATGAAAATCCTCTTAAGTGGGTCTTCATGCAGGACATTAACCGATAACACACATGGTATATACTCCAGATTTTTCTAATTTGACATTAAAATTATATGTAACAATAAGGTAAAATTAGGTACATACTATATTAAATAACAACAAATATAAAATATGTAAACTAGAAAAATCTGGAGTATATACCATTAAATGTCAAGACTGTGAAACTATATATATAGGTCAAAGTGGAAGATCCATTAAAAAACATATATCAGAACATGTGGGAGACGTGAAATATAGCATCAAAAATACAGGCTTCTCGGAACACTGTATTGAGAGCAAAACCTTTTGCCTGATATAAATAGCTGCAACTTAGTACGTAATGCAATAAAAAGTAAAAGATTAGATTTATTAGAAATTCTAGAAATTAAAAAAGCCCAGAAACAAAATGTAATAGTCACTAATACACAGCTAGAATTTATAAACACCTCCATCATAGACACCATTATAAACATCATCTAACCACCACCTCATCACAAAACTAGGTATATAAGTTACACTCTTACACAGATTAACTTAGTTGTAAGAAACTCTTTGAGAATGGCATAACCGCCCAAACATATATGTTAGAGAAATATAATAAAATTTGTGAAATATAGCCAAGTGTGTTATTCCTACCAAGTATATCAATAAAAAATGTTTATTCTAAAATAAATTAACATTAGTACATCAAATTTATGTCATTAATCTGTCAACTTAAAAAGATTTCTAAAAAAAGAATAAATTGAAAGTGACATAGTTTCTTCTGAGTGTAAATTATTTAAAAAATGAAACGATATCGCTTTTAGTAGATAGTTGAACAACACGAGTTTCTATAAGTTCTTGACAACGTCTCTGCATACTTTCCACTAAATTGTTTAGCACATCTTGTCTGATTTGCATCCAAAGTTTAAGGGGAGTAGATTCCTCAACTCCCGAAGAGTTTCAGAGTGTAGTTCGTGTGCATCTAATGCTCTGTGAAGTTGATCTCTAGCATGCTCCATGAATTTAGGTCGGAGGATCTCGAAGGTAATGGCAAATGGTTCAACTGTCCTGACACATCGATGCGGTGTTGCATTATTGTCAAGAAAAACGAAATCTTGACCGATAGTGGCGTGAAAATATGGAATCACATTCTTGATGACTTGCTCTTTATAAATCTCACCATTCATATTCCTATCAAAAACTAACAAGTTTGTGTGTCCATTAAAACACATTCCTCCCCACACAGTAATCGAATCCCCTCGAAATGGATGGATTTCCTGAATAGGTCGACGATTTATGGGCATTAACGGATTAGTCCAAACTCGTACACGTCGACTATCAGAATATCTTCCAAAACGAGATTCGTTGGTGAAGAGTACCGATTTCCATCCTTCTTGACAGTTTTGATGTTCACGTGCCCAAGTCAATCTTGCACGTTTGTTCTCCGCTGCGAGTGGAAACCTCTTAAAAGACGCCTTGACTTCAAATATTTCTCGGAAAGCCTCCGACGTACAGTTGAGACTGAAATCGTAACTCCTGTCGCATTAGAAAACCTTCGATTCAGCATTCTACAGGTATCGAGTGGCGTTCTTCAAGCTGACAGAGTAATATAGCGATCATGGATTGGAGTAATAACTTTCGGCCTTCCAGTTCTAGGCCTTTCTGCAACAGTTCCACTGTCGTTGTAACGTTTAACTATCCGAGAAGCTACACTTTGCGAAACACCAAAACCTTCTCCCACATCCACCTGTTTAGCTCTGGCCTGAATCATGCCAAAGCCATATTGGCCTACGCTACATTTAACTTCTTTCTTTGCCTAACTATTAAATAGAAAAAAATTAAAAAAGGTAAAGATGCATTGTACGTTCTGCGATGTTAATAGACAGAGTAAACACTTGTTAATGCATACGTTCCAATTTATAGTGACAAAAATTTACTGGCAATTTTTGTTGATAAAAAATGCATATACTAACTAGATTTTTTACTTCCATTTTATCTCAAACTCAACAGCAAATCTAAAATAGGAAATGTTTTATTTCAGTACTAGCAATAGCCCTAACTTTCGGCGAGCAGTTTATTAGTAAGCATTTCACTTGATTTTGTATTTAAGTTGAATTAGGAGGGTCAATAACTCCTTACAAAATCCAAAAGCTGGTGCTAGTAATATGACAAAAATTCGCGTTTAGTAAGCGTCATTTGCCATTAGACTGCTGTCAAAGTTTCAGCTAAATCGATTGCGTGGGTTCATTTTTATACTCGATTGAAGCAACAAACTTCATTTAGAAAAATGTTTAGTGCGGAGATCAAAGTCGTGTTGGGTGAAGTTCATGGCACATTTGTTCCTGTGTGTGCGACTGTTTACAATTGGGTAAATGAGTTTAAACGTGGCCGTATATCCACAAAAGATGAGTATCATTCGGGACGACCAGTGGAAATGACTTTCTCCGAAATGGTTAACAAAATCCAGGATATGATTTTCAGTGATCGGTGAATCAAAGTGCATGAAATAGTTGAGGCTGCAGGCATATCACAAGGTACAGTGTTTTCAATTTTACACGAAAAACTGGGTTTGAAAACAATTTCGGCAAGATGGGTGCCGCGTTTGCACTCAGTGGAGAATAAACGCAGTCGTGTGATCAAATCGGAGGCTGGTTTGGCACTTTTTCGTCGCAATCCTGACGAGTTTCTACGTCGCTACATAACTGTGGACGAAACATGTATACACTACTATGCTCCAGAAATAAAGAAGCAGTCGAAACAGTGGGTTTTTAAAGGCGATCCGGCTCCGGAGAAGGCAAAGATGGTGAAATCGGCCAACAAGGTGATGGTCAGTGTTTTGGAATGCACTGCGGATTCATCTACATCGATTACTTGGAGAATGGACAAACGCTAAATGGTGAGTATTATGCAACGTTATTGCACCAGTTGAGCGAAGAAATCAAGGAGAAACGTCTTCGTTTGGCAAAGAAAAGAATTCTCCTGCACCAAGACAATGCACGGGTTCTCACTTGCGCAGTTCCGACGGCGAAAATCATCGAATTAAACTTTAAATTATTACAACATCCATCATACTCGCCAGATTTAGCCCTCAGTGACGTTTTTCATTTCCAAACTTGAAAAAATGGCTCGGTGGAAAACAATTCGCGTCGAACGAGTAGGTCACTGTCCAAACAGATCCCTATTTCGAGGACCTTCCGAAATCCTACTTTTTGAACAGCTTAAAAAAGTTAAAGAAACGCTGGGAAAAGTGTATGCAGTTAAAAGAAGACAATGTTGAAAAATACAGAAGAGATTTTCCAAAATAGTTTGTTTAATCTTTTTATAAGGAATTATTGAACCACCCGCGTAACTTCTAATGTGTAAGTGACTGTTTTATATATATATATATATATATATATATATATATATATAGCGAGGCTTTTCAGCTTTAAAGCCGCTTCTCGCATCCTAAGCGCCAACGCTACTTATCACTCCAGTCTCCCTCCTGCAGATCTTGTTCTTTCATCTCTTTGTGTATATTTTGTGCCCATCGCTTCCGCGGTCTTCCCCGTTTGTTTCTTCGTGGAGGAATCCATTCCCATACTTTTCTGGGAATCCTTTCGTCACTCATGCGACGCAGGTGGCCGTACCACTTTAGCTGTTTTTCATTTATTGTGTCCAAGATAGTATCTGTAGCCCTCATTTTTTCTCTAATGTTCTTATTCCTAACGTGGTCGAATAAAGTTAAGCTACAGCATCGTCTCCAATAAGACATCTCTGCTGAAAGTATTTTCTGATTGATGTTTTTATCATGACCCACACCTCCGACCCATACGTCATAACCGGTTCAATTAGTGTTTGATATATTTTTTTTTTGTTTTTTTTGTCAAGTTATTATTCCACAGGATCGGATGCAGTGCTCTAGTCATATTCTTTCCTCTACCTATTTTCTTCAATATGTCCTTCTCATCCCTTCCATCTTCGCAGAAGGTGACCCCAAGATATTCATACTCCTTTACATTTTTTATTACTACTGTGACTGTTACTAAGTGACTGTTACTATTTTAAATCATGTATTAGTTTATTATTTCACGTATATATTTATTAAACAACAAATACAGAATTTTTAATGTCAGCTTAGCTTAATCAACGATAGCATCTTAGATAGGATCTTAAATTATGATAAAATATATACTACCATTTGATATTTAGTTGTTTATACGACTTTTGTTATGAATCTTAAAAGTGTATTATACGTCTTATGCATTTTGCATTTGTAGCTGGTAATATTCTATGTAAAACAATCGTTGCCTCAGAACTATAATCTAAACACAATAATTAATATTTTTTAAGGTACTCAAGTAAATAATAGGATTTATGATCGTTTCTGCAATTATTTTATCAACATATTAACTTTCCAAAATGTCACGACCCGAACTTCAGATTTATGAGTACCAAGAACCAAGAAGTTAGATTTAAATACATGCATCATAATGATTTCAGTAAATAATTTATGTTAATGAGTGTTATGAATCATATGTTGTGGCTACTGTATGTTCCAACTACAGAGTAACGGTGTATTTTCACGTTAGTAAAAACACACATGATATTTACATAGCCATATACTGAACATATGTTCATAGTTATCAAACAAATTAAACGTCAATTAATAAGTGTGTTTTCTTATTTCACAACTGACTTTTGAACTTTCGCTTAGATAACAAATACAAAGTATGCTGAAAACTATTGAAAAATATGTAGTAGGTACTTATTTCTTGTGCATTTCTCAATGGCTAGATTAAACTAAAGTGGAATTATCGAAAGATTCAGTAAACACTTCGGATTCACTTGAAAATGTCCAATTTTACCTTGTGTCTAAGTTACTCAAAAATAAATGTACACAAAACAAATGTATGGGTATTGGCAACACAAGTATAAAGCCCTAATCGAATTAATTTATAAATCTTACACGTCTGGAATTAAATTTAGCAAACCAATTACGCACTTTGTTAGTTATGAAAGTTATGGCCAGGGATCGGCAGTCGGGGTACATATCGTCAGTGCCAGGAACAGAACGAGGCCGGATTTTACATTTTTCACACGTGAATCAAAATACGTATAGAGAAACAAGTACTTACCAAGTAACAGTAAAAATATCTTCCTCAGAAGAAATATTGCAGGATTTATAAAGCATATCACACATCCTGACTGTTCACCGTTTATATCCAGAGTTCAAATGATAGTAAATCACCAATGCCAATGACCCATATGCTCATGTAATTGTCTGTCACCGTAAATTTATTTATGCATTGAAAACGGTAATTCAACATCTACCGGTAAAATAGGGGCATATTTAAAGTACATAAAGTTTTTAGTGACGGCATATTTATTCCCGGTTCGGAAAAATATATTTATTTGCCATCGAACAAGTCAACAATTCGACGAACTGTACGAAATTGTGGACAGCACTAGCTCCAGGTAATTGGGAAAGGAATTGACGATCATCTACAATACTCATGGCGTTACTTATATAATATTGTGGGTTGGTCGGGAGTAACCTCTAGATGACGAATGGTTACAGGTATTCCATGAATATTGGCTAAATCTACTTGAATAGTTGGGTTCATAAATACTTGTTGAGCGGGTAAAATACAAACAGCATTATTCGGATCCAGTAGCTGTATTATACTTTTAACATTAGGATCCTGTTTCTAACCATGTGCCTCAATGCGTTATAAGAGATTCTGGTGATAGTGGCAAACCTGGCAGTTTTTCACGAAATAAATTCTTGCGTGTAGGTGCGTTCGCAAAAACTTTCTTGAGAAGATATCAATTTATCTGCATTCGGGTAGCATTTTATGACTACACGATACTCGATGAAGAGCATGTGCGAAACAGGTCACATGCGTCATACTACTGTGTTTGTTGTAAATACTGACCAGCCGCCTTCATATATGCAGTTCCATCTGTTACAAATAATAACACTTTTTCTTTATTTATATACTGCTTTTCACCACATATAGATTTCAAGCACGAAGTTACGTTACGTGATATCAATTTTGCATTAGTCGTTTCGATTCTCTTAGATGCAAATAGATGTGTAGACATGTGTAGATGATGATGATGATGTAGATGTGTAGATAAAGCTAAACAATAGATCGGCCCGCTACAAATTCATTTAAGTCCCCTCCTGGAATGTACCCCTGATTGCCGATCTCCAGTTGTGATTCTTTCACCATAATCACTATGTATTTTTTAGGTGCATCAGCCAAGTTTTTCTCAACTCTCACAATATTAACATGCGCTTTCAAAAATTGAGATATTTCTTATTTAATTTTGACGTGTACGCTGTCACTGTTCTAATACAGGGAAATTTATTTGTTGCTAGCGGATTCAGACCTGTCGCTTTTAATGAGTTGATAAGGAAAGAAAACTGAAATTATTTAAGACTCAACCTAATGGTCAAAATGTACTTTTAATTGATTCTGAGAAGAGTAAACAAAACAATTAAACAATATTAACACGTATTATCCAATATTACTTGTAATCAATAATGATGTCAATGATCTAATTTAGCACTAGAGCTTGGCTTGTAGGAATTTTTGTAATTTAGTTCATGTTTAAGGTGAACAAATATACATGAAATTAAGTTAATAACTTTTGTGGTGATTTTACACTCGCGACCATATTCAATGTATTTTCCACAACACTTTTGATTGACTTTTCTTTCCTCTTTTTGTGGTAAATTTTCTATATTACATGTTCAAATGCAGACGCACATAAACCGAAAAAACTATAATGTGCATTTGAACATGTAATATAGAAAATTTACCATAAAAAGAGGAAAGAAACGTCAATCAAAAGTGTTGTGGACAACACATTGAATATGGTCGCGAGTGTAAAATCACCACAAAAGTAAAGTAACAGTACTGTATACTGTTATGGTAATTTTTTAAACACCCTTTTTTCTAAATTGTATTATTTATAAATTAATGAAGTTTAAAAATTGTTAAAACAAATGTGTAAGACACTGTGGGATCTTATATACACAGTTTCAAGAGAAAGTTTTTTTTGTCATCGGACTGATCATCCCTAAACTGCATCCCTATTCCGAAAATCTATCTCAATGGTCATATCATTTGATACCTTATAGCCGCGGTATAATTCACCATCGTAACGGTTACCAAACCCATATTGAGTGACATATCATTTTAAAGTATTTTTTGAAAGAAATCTTTTATGATAATAATTTTAGCATCGTCATAATTCTTTATCTCGCGCCTTTAATTAGATCTTAATTTCTTGGTATCACTATTTGTGGCGTGATTGGTTATCGGTAACTTGGTCATAAAAACTACCCTTCGTACACCGGTTTCTTCAGAAGAAGCTCTCATTTGTTTCAACTATCGCAACGAAAACTACTAACCTTGAGTGGACATCACGAAATCGATCTCATGTAGTGAGCAGTGTTCTCTTGTATTCTTTTATCCGTCCCGGATAAATATAAGCAAGTAACTGTATCGTTTCATAATTATTATCTAATTACGATTACAAATTCTGCAAATTCATCAATTTATTTCGGCCTATAAATAATTATTCGTTTGCGACCTTGTACGTATATCTTCCACTTATTAATTTTTCGTTACCTTAAAGCTTTAATTCCTTCATTCATTTATTAAATAAAAATTTAAAAACATCTTAATATATGTAGGATTTTATTTCAACAGTTACAAGATAGGTGTTATATTTAACTAAGGTACCACAAGAATGTTTCGTCTTCAATTTCGTCTTCAGTTTCGTCTTAACTTACTAACACACACACACACCCACCCTTCATATCGTCTTCACTACTACTACTACTTCCTTTTTCCATTTCCGCTCGGCACTCCCTCTCTTCTCGCATCTAACCCTACATATATTTCCTTCAACGTACTACACGTCTTGGAACTTTAATGGTAATTAATTCAAAATGCATACATTTAATAACTATTTCCTATTATTGTTAAGATGTGCACGCCATCAAAGTCTTTTTAAGAATGCCAATTTCAATAAAATAACATCATGTGATATTTTTTAAAATTGTATATAACACTGAAGCATACAACGTAGAACGAAGAAATAGAAAAATATTAGAATCCTAACAACGTCTTGTGCAATTGATAAATGAAAAGCGTGATACAACTAAAAAATTACTGCAATGTACTGATCACGTATTTACACAAGGAATCTATTCGATGATTCTCTTATATTATAGATCATCGTTTCTCAACCTGGGCGTCGCAGTGATTTTAGAGTGTTGCGAAATAGCCTAAACAATAACGAAAAATAATTTTATGAGAAAAAATTATTTATTATTATAGCATTTTACTTATAACGGGTGGGCAAATTTGAGGTTAGGAATTAATTTGGCTGTCAAATGATGAAATTTCAAGAATTGTGCTGTCATCCTTTGACATTTATTTAGTAAAAAGTTGGGAAATTTTAACCATGAAACGCTACACTCTTGAACAAAGAATTTTAATTGTGAAAATTTACTATCAAAATGGTGAAAATTTTACTGTATCACTTCGTAAAATTCGAGCAGCTTTTCCTCGTAATCAGGCTCCTTCTGAGATCGCTGTGCGTAATTTAATCGCTAAATTCGAGGCTCACGGTACTGTTGCTGACAATAGACCAAAACAATACGCTCGTAGTGGCCGTAGTGATGTAAACATAGCCGCTGTACAGCAAAGTGTTGAGAATGAGCCTGGAACATCAACTCGTCGACGTTCGCAACAATTGGGCATCACCAGAAGCACTTTGCGCAACATTTTGCATAAAGATCTTCCTCTTCACGCTTATAAAGTTCAACTCGTTCAAGAATTAAAGCCGGCCGACCATTGTTTGCGTCGAACATTTGTGAATTGGCTGTTTGAAAAACTGAACGAAAACAACGCATTTTTCAACAAAATCATCTTTAGTGATGAGGCCCATTTTCAATTAGGCGGTTATGTAAACAAACAAAATTGTCGCATATGGGGCTCACAAAATCCACAAACAGTCCTCGATAAACCATTACATCCAAAGAAAGTAACCGTATGGTGCGGTTTGTGGTCAGGCGGCATCATCGCCTTTTCGAGAATGAGCAAGGAAACGCCGTCACCGTGAATTCTCTGCGCTACCAAACCAAGATAACAGATTTTTTGTGGCCACAATTGGCTAATGTTGACATCAATGACCTTTGGTTTCAGCAAGACGGCGCCACAAGCCACACAGCCGGCCAAACAATTCAGTTATTGCATGAGAAATTTCCCGGTCGCGTAATTTCTCGATTTGGCGATGTCAATTGGCCGCCTCGTTCTTGTGATTTAACGCCGCTTGATTATTTTCTCTGGGGCCATTTGAAAGACCGGGTTTACGTGAACAAACCACAAACAACTGACGCTCTGAAAGATGAAATTCGGTTCTGCATTGCCGAGATAAGCGAAGCTTTGTTGCAAAATGTGGTTCAAAATTTTGTGAAAAGAGCGGACGTCTGCCGACGTGCTAGAGGTGGACATTTGCCCGACATCATATTCCATTATTAATTCCCATATATCTACTTTACATTGGTATCAATAAAACTGAATTTGTCAAAAAAAGTGTGTTTTTAAGCCAATTTACTTCCTAACCTCAAATTTGCCTACCCTTTAATAAGTACACATGTAAAGAAAAGAAATTAATGTGATAGTTGCTTTCGTTTTCCAATTAAAAGTTCTTCCATACGTGGATCTACGTTAGAAACACACAAAAGTAAATTGTTTTCGAGTGATAAGAGGAGATTCCTGTATTTAATTTTTAGCGCAACCATAGACGAAAAACCCTTTTCACAGAAATAAGACGTGGCGAAAGGGATTAACATTTTCAATGCTTCTGGGACTAAATTCCCATATTCATTTCGACGAGCAAGCCAAAACGTATATAAATCTTTAGATGTAAATTGCAGTTATAGCGTTTTGTCGGCAGACATTTCGATGAACTGGTCATAAATCTCATCTGGTAACTTAGAAGCGACAACAACGTTTTCACTAAACGGATTCAATACCCATCTCTTCGAGAAATCATTTTTATCTTTCGGCAAATACTCCGTCAACTGAGTTTTTAGCTCACGCAGATGCATCTTCATGCAATCCAAACTGCGGTGAATAATAGTGTCTTGTTCATTCAAATTTTTCTCAATATAATCCGAAGTGAGTGGGAATATATCCAAATTTCTGCTTTGAAGGCGAATAATCCAGATATAGGCCTTTCACGATACGAAGACGTGCACGTCATAATTCATTATAAAATATATGCAAATGAAGTAGATGCATACATATTAGCTAATACATTTATTATTTATTTTTTTTATTTATCAGATATAACCTTTGCATTTAATAAAGAAAACTGTTTTTTTAACGACTTTATTAAATAGTAACAGATCTAATTTATTTATACACAAATACTACAATATGAAATGCCTTTCATCAATATAATAGTAAACAAACGTAGAGAAGTATACTAATGATCATTAAGTGTATTAATAATGTTGATGAACTTTCTTCATCGTTACTTTCATTTCCAATATTAATAAAAAATTCAGGAGGTTCATCGCGATCTATACCCCCTATCCCACCATTCTTGTACTAGTTTTTCCGTTTTATAATGCTGTTTTGCCAAGTTTAAGATAAAATTGTATTCAATGCCCTTTCCCATATTATTTTTGAATTATCAATGGAACGTCCACTCAGTAAAGTTGTAAATATGAACAACTACTTTCTTCCTGTCATGCTTTCGTTTAGGGCTGACCAGTGTATTGCACTAACAGTTGTAAGGCTTACACCTAATGCTGCAGATACACGCTATAAATAATATAATTCATTATAGTTATACCATTATCACGTTCTTCCTTAAAATACGAGATTGTAGCTGCAATTAGCGATTTACTCTGACTAGAAAACGGTTTCGGCATTATTGCGTAAGCGTATAATTCCACTTTAGTTATATGAATAACTGTTTGTAATAAAGACGAGATAAAAATGGTGGAAACAAATAAAAACGTACAAACAACAAGGAAAATAAATGTCAGAACAAATTTGTCAAATGACAGAACACATTTATCACATGACAGAACACATTTGTCAAATGACCAGTCGACAAATTTGTCATCAATGGACGTTTCTTTCTCAGTCCTACAAACTTATACGGCGATATTATAACGTTGAATTTTATCAGGTGTACATTGGTATTTTATTTGCTACAGATTTGTCATGCCGAAAGTTCAATAAGTGACGTGCACGTCTTCGTATCGTGAAGGGCCTATATCAAGCTTCTTAATGAAAGCATGAACTTTGTCTATCATTAATAAAATGTTTTTATGATGTGCTTGTAGATTCACACTCAAGTCGTTTAAATACGAAAATACATCAGCTACGCAAGCCAACAACAACATACAGCTATTACTCTGTAAAAAAAACAATGAGAATGGCGTTTGTTTATCCTGGAAAAATATTATTAATTCATTTCGCAATTCCAATACCCGGGCAAACACTTTCCCTCATGACAACCAGCTAACTTCTGTGTGGAAAAGAAGAGATTTCTTATTTTCGCCCATTTCATCGCACAATTTAGCAAACAGCCTGTTCTGTAGCGATCGGCTTTTAATAAAATTAACCATTTCTATAGCTTCACAAAGAATTTGATTGAGATTTTCTGGCATGTTTTTTGCGACAAGAGCATATCTGTGAAGGAAGCAGTGCGTCCATTCCGCCCTTGGTATGAAAGGATCTTTTAATATCCTCATTAATCCACTGATCTTTCCTGTTATTGCTTTTGCACCATCAGTACATACTGCAATATATCTTATCCAATCTATATTAGTATAGTTTCTAGAAACTTCACGTTAACGTTAACAAACGTCAAAAAGATATTGTCCTGTTGCATAACCAAGTACTTGTTTTGCAAAACAATATATTTTCTTTGACTGACATGTCCCTATCAGAATCATACCTCTCAAAACATAAGAATTAAGATATGTTTGCTACATCTGTTGATTCATCAAATTAAATACTAAAAAAATCACTTGAATTCACTCGCTGAATTATCTGATATCGAACATCGGCAGCCATGTCATCGATTCGTCTTGACATTGTGTCGTTAGAAAACGGATTTCTTTTCATAATTTTGCTTCTTCCACTCCTATTATAACATTGACCATACCAATTGTAGCAGGCAATATGAGGTTTTTGGCGATTGTATAGGGTTTGAAGATCTTAGTTACTCTTAATGCTCGAGATAAGATGCTTCAAGAACACTTTTACCAGTATGGGTTGACTTACACATAGAAGTTTGTTAATTTCTCAAGGTATGCAATTTTCTTTCAAAAAATTCCAAGGGTTTATTTTTATGAGCTGGTATGTTTAGTTTCCAAGTGTCTAACTAATTTTGATTGCTTCATGATTTCATCTGAGAGAACTTGAAAACAAACAACGCACTGTGGCTTTCCATTCAATGAGGTAAAACCATAATTTAAATAACTGTCATTGTACAACTTTGTCTTTTTACCAACCGATTCACTGAATGTAGATGGCTCACTTCATTTTTCCACAAATTTATCCACTTCGCACTGAAGTTGTGTAATCACAAGCGCCTCTTTTATACTGGTGACAGAAATGCATTCATATGCATGTTCAAACATGCTCCCACAGCGAGTATTATAAAAGAGACCAAATTACAAAGAGCACGTATACATCAAGTTGGAACTTGTAAATGCTCATGTATGTACACATCATGAATGCATTTTCATATTCGTCGCTATAAATGCAACGACATAAAATAATAGGAATAGTTGTATTACATTTTTTTATACTGTTGGAATTTTCTTAATGTATAAAGTTAGTGCAATGTGATTGTATAATAACGCTAAGAAATAAGTAATTAAACTTCTAGTTTCAAAAATTCTTTTATTGTAAATACCACTACAATATTGTTTCGCCATACAATGGCTTCATCAGGTGGATGAAATACTGTATTTCATCCACCTGATGAAGCCATTGTATGGCGAAACAATATTGTAGTGGTATTTACAATAAAAGAATTTTTGAAACTAGAAGTTTAATTACTTACATACCTATTTCTTAGCGTTATAATGAAGTTTCAACAAGTATCTCCTTCGTCAATTAACTGATTGTATAATATTAAATAATTTTTTACATTTATAATTACAGTCGACATATTAATTTTATTTACATTTACTATTGAGGGGAGGAGGGAGCTAAAAAGGTTCAGAATCGCTGCTATAGATTATTTAAATAACAAACTTTAAAGTATGATATTGGTAAATAATTCGTAAATAAGTTGAAAATAGGATATTCGTCGAAATTAGAATGTAATTTTACTTTATCTAATAGATATTAATTATAGATATAGAATATCATGTTCAAGATTCTTTCCTCATTTATTGGATTTTTAACTTCGCATGCTTTATTTTTCCTCTCGGTAATAGAAGTATCGTGATTATTTGTTAACGTCCCAAGATACTGCAAATTATTGTTGCGTCAGTCTTCGAACTGTAACAAAACATTCAGACATCTATTTTGGTCTCATCTTTATTATCACCTTAAAAGTTGTACGATGAGAATGAGATATACAAACCAAACACATTGTGAAAATAATGTGTTTTGTATAAGAAAGAGGTGTAGAGTAGTAATATATGGAAATCTAAAATTACTCAATTGTTGTGCCACTTCGAACTGGTATTCATACGTAAAGAAGGTGGTGTTCTGATATAATGTATTCCTTGCCAATAGTGGTTGAATATTTGAAGGAAGCCAGGTGTGGGAAAGTGAGATATACATATCCACTACAAGTCTAATAATCCTTATCATAGTAGTCAATTCCTATTTGTGATTAGTGATGAGAGTATATATTTTAAGGCTGCTCATGCTTGGTTACAAATCATAATAATAGGTATACACTACAGTCAGAAAGTTGTTGACAAATAGAAATTTTTTTGACACCGATGAAACATATTTATTTATTATAGTCATTATTCTGCATTGCAAATTTTTCTTATTTAAACTCATTCGCAGACATATTTAATCAAATTATGTACACTCAATAGCTAAATTACAGCTAAATACATTTCATTTCCAAAAACCACAACTGCTTTTAAACGAGGGTATGATTATATTATGCACTACTAAAGCGGTTGCATTGACTACGTCGAGTGAGTTGTAAGAGAAAATTTAAACTATGAAGGCGCAATGGCTCAGCAAACAATCATCGGCAAATGAACGAGAAATTATTGCGGAAATGTATAGAATCCAAACACTATTGTCAATACCTAGCGCAGTATTAAGTGATAAAAGAAAGTATGATTACGAGCGTTTTTGTTACTAAACAGACTGCCCAACGGATAATGACCTTTATTTTTTAACTGGTGCAAGGATAATATGCACAATAGTTTAACAGACTGCGAGTATGATGAAAACTACAAAAAATTTCGCTACCCTTCGATCATCAACGCACACGGCATGCTCAGTTTTGGATGTAGAAGGCGGATTCCCGAATGGTGGCACGCCATGTTTCTAAAGGAATTAAGATTCTCATAGAATGTGGGAAATTCGTGAATCCATGATTCGCCAGTAACTTACTTCAAGGTCAGTGTTCAACTACGCTATATACTTAAATGGTACAAATATGGAGTGGTGTCTCATACTAAGGTCTTATAGATCTTGAATGGATATAACAAAGAATCACGCGTTACCGTATGTACAGAATGTGCTAGATATATGCTCAACAACATAATGCTGTGAGTTTTGCTTAATTGAATAATATAAAATAAATGATTGTGTATGGGCGGTTATTCAAGCATATTTTTCTCTCGACTCGGTATAATGTTTTGGTATCTCAGGGCTGTCTTTCTGGATTCTACTTAACTAGGCCTAGCATCAAATGTAAACGTAAAGAAATAATACAAAATAACGAAATTAGCAATTTACAAGATGTAGATTGTTAAAATTTCTTTCATTGTTAACTAGCTGACCCGGCGAACTTCGTACCGCCTAACAATCAATAAATGTCGTGTTAACTTTTAGCTAAACTTAATTTAGGATTTTATTAACGTAATAAAATGAATACAAAAAAATTATTAAGTACAATAATTTATTAGGATAATATAAATAAAGAAAATAAAAATTCAATAAAAGTACAAAAATCAACTATTTCAATGGCGTGTCAGCAAGACATTTGCTTTATTGACGCTATGTATTTTGCTGCATGGGTTGCACTCGGGTTGATTGTCTTCAGTGAAGGATCCTGTGATATACGACATTTTTCGTTTTGTTATCAGGCGCAAGAACAAATAAAGCGGGATGGTTTGCCGACACGTGAGCATGCCACGTACAATTGACCATGACAAAAACATGCATTTTCTAGATTCAGACCACAAACACTCAAGGATTGGCCTTGTGGTTTGTTAATCGTAATGGCGAATCGGAAAATGAATTTGTTTAAACTCAAAGGGCATATTGGTTAGGATCATCGGATCATCATTCCTCTCCTTTGAATTTTCCTTTGAGTATCAGTTTTCTTATCACCAAACGCGTTCCATTGCATATTTTCGGTTGGTTTAGATTTCGAAGCATGATGACTGCCGAGCCAACCTTCAGTTGTAAATTGTGCGATGGTAAGCCAAGCACATCCAAGGAGTTTAAAAATTCAGTTGGATAGTTGGTGGCTTTGTCCTCGTTTGTCACACAGTCATTATATGCTTTTTTCAAAACACAAAATGAAACAAAAAAAATTTACATTGATTTGCAGTGGACATCAATTATTACAAATAAGCTATAAGCGTGCGTGACGTAAGGAAGATGGCGGAGTTCCTAACCTAATTTATTTAAATATTAATTTTCTGTATACTTTTTTTCCGTGAATTTTTCCGATATTTTAATAGATCATGAAAATCGGTCCAGCTGTTCTTGAGTTATAAATGGTGGAACTAACCCGACTTTGTTTTTTGTATTAAGATTTTGTATTATCACAAGTCATTTTGGTTCAACTTAAAATATCTCATTCTTAACTTAAGACTTAAATATCACTGGAAAGTTTAACACAAATTTATTCATGACCAACACACGTGTCTTTGGAGTCTTTGTCTTAGATTCTGTTGAAGCTCTCAAACTATCACATTTGAGTATTTCATTTACAAAAGGGGATATTTTACCTCCTAACATTGAGCTCAGTGTATCTATTGTTTTCAAATATGGTTATCTGACTTCTACTGATACTTGTTTCTAAATCGAGTGTGCTAGTCGGCGTTTATTTATGTGGAAGTCTAGTTCCCACAGAATAGTACGTATATCTTCACACTGTATTTAAAATTGTATTTTACGTCTATCAATGAATATTTAATTAAAAATCTCAATTCGTGGAAACTTACTTCCTACTTATCTTTGCCATATATCTAAGATAAGTTTGTGTATTTATTATTAATTAATTCAAACTAATAATCCATATGCGTTTTAAAATAATTCATTTAAGTTTTCCAACTACTTCAACTACTATCGTGTGTAAAGTCTTACTTACTCAAAGCTAAGTTGTGCATACATGTTATCAAATTCTTCTTTGTACATTTGTTGCGTCTATAATATGTCTATTTACAAATCTATGAAGATTGCACAGTACTATTTAATATGGTAACAATAATTTCAATACATATATTGCTAACGGCTAATGAATCAAAGACTGAACATATAAATTAACTCAATTACTAATAATGAATGAATGCAAATGAATGATGAACACTGTAAAAGATAAAATGTTCAATAGGACTAAAATCAAAATGTAAGAATTGAAGAATGAATCTCTTCTGCCGAGTCGAGCTCTTTATATATGCCGTGTTTTCTGCTTCTCAGAACGGCTTTCCCACCATATTGGATTTATTTAATAGGTTCATCGGTTTCTGGTTTATTTTCCATCTTGACCCCTGTATATCCCTGCCTATTATATGTAGTTTTGTTTTTTCTGTCATTGTCTGCAGTTATTTTGTCTATACACATTTTCCTTTTCTGTAATTTCTGTGTTTTACACTTTTAATCACGAGAGTAATATTTTTCTTCCTTTTTCTTCCGGGAATTTCCTATATTTTCGTGTTCTATCATGCAAAGTGTTACACGTATTTATGCGCGTCATGATTAAATGTTCTCCGTGCTTCTTTCTGCATGTTCTTTCCCTTGTCCTTTTGTACTTCTTTCTCTCTCTCCTCTAATTCTAATTGCCTTGATTTAATCATATAGTTCGAGCGTTGTGGGTATGAGCCTTCTAATTTACTTTTGGTTTTGACATTTTGCGTATGTTTACGTTTTAAACGTTAGTATTTTCAATTGTTGTGGCTGTTTTTACTGTTTTCAGATTACACTGCTCCTGTTATTGATGTTGAATGGCTTACTTATTTAATTTTCTAATTTCTAAATGTACTTTGCATTTGATACCTAATGTCTACATGCCCATTATGAATGTTGTTAATAAAATCTGAGATAAATGGTTACTAATATTGTGACTCATATATAAAGAAAAGATTATTTTGTATCCTTTTTCTATATTTCGGTAGGTAAAGCATGTTTTTTCTATCTAATTAGATACTAATTATTTTTAAAATTTACGATAACCTTAAAATTATTTACATATAGTGAAATTATTTACATAAAGTTTTTAATGTGAAATTGAAATGTTATATACGAGGTGCATTTTAAAAGACACAAGCTCTATTGATTTCGTTTTGAATTTGTTTATGCTATTCAGGTTTCGTTTGATTAATTCACACATCATTAAATCCCGTTTCTTTTTCCTACTCAAAAGGAAACTTCACAGCATCATGTGTACATGTGGTACTACGTATTTATCGACATTCTTTGAGAGCCATTGCATATTAATGTTTCCTTGACCAAATCATTCATCAAATATCAATCCAATCGAATAATTAACTTAGGTAAATTAAAAACGCTTGTTCAGTTTCACTTGTTTATTAGATAATAACAATTGTTTCGATATATTCGACAATTATCAAAGAGTTTACTCAAATAAATTAAGAGATTAAGCTCCAGTACTTATGTACGAATGTGTGTGATTGTGACTAACCATAATTACCATTTAATGAGTTGTGTCTATAATGGGTGCATTTAAATATTCAATTTGTGTGTTCGTCAGGTACTGTTTCATAGACTTTTAATAACATTACATAACAGTTTGCAGCTATTCATATCGGAAAAATGGAGATTGTCTATACAGTGTTCTGCAAATCCCATATTTTTGATTCCTTGAATAATTGACTTTTTTTGTTCGTTTAATCTATTATTGATATTTCTACCATATATCTCAGGCGTATTTGATCTAAACTACATCATATTCCTACTGGAGACAACCAAAGGTATAAGATTCCGAGTAATGTCTAAACATTTAAGAAACCTCTTACAGGGTGTTCGAAATTTATTGATTATTTAAGCAATCTTTAATTAAAGAAGAAACGATTTTTTAAATGCAACACCTGTAGATGAGCACGCCATAGTAAGTAGATAAACATTTTGCATCGTACAGGCGTAGGTTTCCCTATGTCTATCTCTCATAGTTTTAGAGTTATTAATGGTTATTTTCTAAATTGAGCATTATCAAGAAAAATCGTTGTAGTAAGCCTTGAAAAGTAAATCTGATGTGTCAAAATTGTCATAAAGTGAATTTCATGTCTAACTGGTTTTATGTTGTTCACAAATATCCAAGACGAATTAAATATTTATTCTAATAGAGATATTTAAATTTATTCTACATTCATGGTGAATCTCTTCAAGAACATATCGACTTTTTAACGAAATATACCCGCATTTACTAGCTATGAATAAAACAAAATTCTTGCGAACAGAGCAAATTCCAGTCGCGTTGGTATTCAAGTCAAGAAGGCAGTTCCAAAACCGATTACGGGCGACAAAAGTAATGAAATCATTGTTTTGGGATATTTTCATGCGCATCCAACCAGTTCTATACCGGAGGCGTCTGCAGATGTAGGAATTTCATCTACATCAAAGAATTTTAGAGAAAAATAAAATGCATCCTTATTCTTTCCAATCAGTTTAGGCTTTTTTGTCCAGGAAATCAAGAGAGAAGAATTCAAATTTGCGAGTTTATTATAACTAAAACAATGGAAGATCTCAATTTTTCATCTAAAATTTTAAGGATTTTTAATAGAAGGAATTGTCATCATTGGGCACAACAAATTCAAGACACTTTTAGCTCCAACGTTTTTGCAATAATTATACATAACCAAGTTGAAAACGAAATTTATGAAAAGAATTTAACAAGCGGCGCAGATATCTACAATTGTTAAGGAAAGTAGTACTGCCATTTTTGAATCACCTATATTGGTTTCAAATGAATCGAGCTCTTCACATGAAGTATATCGGGAATTAACCAATATCCTTGAGGATAAGTGGATTGGTCGCAATGGACCTTGGTTCTGGCCACCTAGATCCCCCGATCTGACCCCTTAATTTTGATTTATGAGGTCAAATAAAAAATGAGGTTTATGCATCTCCCGTGCAAGACAGAGATTAGCTTATAACTAGAGTAAGAGACGGTTTTCGAAACTTGTACGCTGAGGAAGTAAGAAAAGCAACTACAACAGACTTAAGAAGAGTCATGCTTTGTTTAGATCCCAGATCATTTTGAACATTTGCGAATGTCATTATTAACGCATTATGTGCCTTTAATATACTGATTTTATTTACTTTTTTGCTTGTTAATATGTGGTTATTTTCGTTATTTCATATGATATAAAATATTTTCTAGTTTTGAAATTTCTTTTCTTTCCTAACCTTTTCGCAAGAACTTTGATGAATCTAAATATAATATATATAATAATTTTGAATTTAATTTTATTAATTGCTGGTAAATGTGGGTATCTTTCATTAAAAAGTCGACATGTTCTTTCAATAATTTGAAGAGATTCACCATGACTGTAGAATAAATCCAAAATATATTTTTTAGAATAAATATTTAATTCGTCTTGCATATTTGTGAACAACATAAAACCAGTTAGACACGAAATAAACTTTGTGGCAATTTTTACAGATCAGATATACTTTTCAAGGCTTATTTCTACAATTTTTCTTGATAATGCTCAATTTAGAAAATAATCATTAATAACTCTAAAACTATGAGAGATAGACATAGGGAAATCTATATCTATACGATGCAAAATGTTTATATCCTTCCTATGGCGTGCTCATCTAGAGGTTATTCCATTTAAAAAAATCTATTTTTCTTTAATTAAAGATTACTTAAATAATCAATAAATTTCGAACACCCTGTAAGAGATTTCTTAAATGTTTAGACATTACTCGGAATCTTATACCTTTCACTGTCACCAGTAGAAATATGACGCAGTTCAGATCAAAAATGCTTGAGATATGTTGTTTTAAAAAGTACATTGAAAAAACAAAAAATTTCACAAAAATCAAAATAATTCGGTTAATTTCTTGCAAAAGAAATCTTAATATGAAGTATAATAGTACTGTACAAGGAATCTAAAAAAGCAATAAAAAGTATAACATTCCATTTAAAATATCAAAGTTGGCTATGATTTCTGGTATAACCGAAAGTGGTTTATGAGTGTAAATATTTTATTTTAATACATCAAGAATCCAGATTGCGTGCCACAAATTTTCGAAAGTATCCTAAGGCGCTAACATATAAAACTTCTAACGAACGGGTTACGTGAAACACCCTGTATATGCTGACGATACTACAGCTGTGGTCTCGGGTGCTGATCCCATGAGTGTGAGTAGTAAAGTGAATGAAGTTCTCGAGCGGTTTACCCATTGGTTTCAGTGCAACAAGTTGTATATGAACCTAGCGAAAATGCATTTTATGGTTTGTCATACAGCGCAGTCTAGGGCATATTTTAGACTGGATATTGATTTGAATAATTAGTCCTATTAGTCATGAATTGTCAGTTAATTTCTTCGGTGTTGGTGTTGATGAATATTTGAGTTGGAGGGATCACTGTGAAAAATTGACCAATATTAGAATTCAGAAACATGCACTAGGTGTTGGAGACTTGATCAGATTTTACTTAGGGCAGATGTATTCGTATGCAATTGTTGTGTGGGGATCTACACAGCATGCTTATAATGTGTTTCTCGCACAAAAGCGCATAGTTCGTTGCATTGCTGGTGTTCCTTCCGCAACTTCCTGCAAGCCTTATTTCAGATAATACAATATTTTACTTTTGCCAGGGGTGTACATATTAGAGCTGTTAAAGTACATTTTCAAGAATCAAAAACGATTTAGGAAGAATTCTGACATTCATGTCTATAGCCCCAGGCAGAGAAATAATTTCAGGTTGCCATACAATAAATTAAACATAATTAAAAGGTGTCCAGTCTTAATAGGCCTAAATATTTTTAATCGACTCCCTGAAAACTTTCAGACTCTCGCCAGTGCTCGTGAGTTTAAGCTAAAATTAGGGGATTTTATATTGCTTAATTACATATATTTCATCGACGAATTTTTTATCGTCCTTGAGCAGTGACAGTTTTTTATTTTTTTCAATTGAGTTATATGTGCTTATATTATTGGACAAGACCATTGTAAAATTTATATATTTTACTGGACAATCAAATTAACAAAACTGGATCTATTGTAAAAAATCAGGTGGGTGAATTTGATGGATAATTGAAGATTTAGGTGCGTGTAAATGTAGTTTTCTCAGGTTCTTACGATAAAATTCATAGGAAAATTCTAGAATGGATGTAGGAAAGGTCGAAAGAACAGATTAATTATTAAATGAAGCTTACCTATTAATTGGAATAGACAGAAATATGTTTTTGTTTCACATTTTTCAAAATATCGGGTGTTGTAAAAAGCAGATTTACTACTAGCCAGATTGTCATTCGATTTTATTCAATTTGTTCTTCTGGATACATTTCGATGAATTGATTGTAACTCAACAGCTTGGAATTAATATAATCTTCATTTTGCAGCCACTTTGAATACATTTAAATAAATTTAACTTTTGCGTGTAAAATTATTATGAAGTTTCGTATACTCTACTAGTCATTTACCTCATCGGTAGGTAAGAAATTAAATGAAGCGAATATATGAAAAGTTTAATAAACTATGCTTCTTGTAGGAAAATTTGTAACTACTATAAATAGGCAGAAAAAATATATATGTATTAAACAGAGTCTGTTTGATGTTCCAGGTCGATTTTGTTTGGCCGCCATTTTAGTTTGGATGACATTTGTCAGTTGGTATTTGACAGGAGTGATCAATAACAAAAATTTAAAAAAATTTAAAAAAAATTTAAAATTTATTATGGAGCATCTAACGCCGCAGCAACGTGTTGAAATCATTAAAACGTTCTATTAAATAATTGTTCAATTGTAAATACGACGAGAAAATTACGTAACTTTTTTGGTATTAATCATGTGCCGAGCAAGTCAGCCATTTATCGTGTAATGAATAATTTTGAAAATTTTGAAACAGTTACTGAAAAATACAGTGCATTGGCCGACAATTCAGTCAACTTATACCAGCAAAGATTCATGCAGTGAGCGGAGTTTTGGTGAATGTCCGGGTACCTCTTATCGACGCCATGCGCAAAAATTTGGAATATCATGTTTGTTAAAAATTCTCATAAAAGATTTGCATTGCGTATAAAATTCAATTGACACAACAGCTATAGGAAAATGTTTTTTGGCAAAGAGTCATTATGAGCGATGAAGCACATTTCGAGTTGGGTGGCTTTTTGTTTAATAAACATAATAGCCGCTATTGGAGGACTGAAAACTCTCAATTGATATACTAAAGACCACCACTGCCTCGTAGAGTAACTGTATGGTGTGCCATTTGGGCCGGCGGCATCATTGGGACATATTTCTTTGAGGATGCTAGAGGCAATGCTGTAACAGTTAATGGTGATTGCTATAGGGACATTCGGAATACTTTCTTGTGCTCGAATTGAATCAATTAGGCCTACAGAACATGTGGTTCCAACAAGACGGTGCCACATCATGCACAGTTCGTGCTACGGTGCAAATTTTGCGAGAAATTTTTCCCGGCCGAATAATATCAAAAAGTGGTGATATCGACTGGCCCACCACGATCACCTGATTTGACACCTTACGATTTCTTCCTATGGGGGTACTTGAAGGAAAAGTTGTACATCAACAAACCAACCACAACCTTGATGCTAAAGGACTACCTTCGAAACGAAATTGCTGAAATAACACCAGAAGTGGTGTGAAATTGTTAGAAAATGTGCTTAAGAGCTCGCCATTGTGTCGCGGCCACTTGGCCGACATTATATTTCATACGTAATGTTATAGACCACATAATCAATCAATAAAACATAAATTATAAAATTGTATTTCATTTAAGTTATTAAAAAGAAATATCGACCTGGAACATAGAACCCACCCTATACTAATACGAGATATGATTGTGCAGTACTTAACACAAATCACACATATTTATAATTTGATAGACTGTAACCGTCGATTAAAATTGAAAACGGATAGGTAAAAATTCTACTGTACTTACAAAATGGCCTAAAAATTTATTGAGAAGCTGTAATTAAGTTTTATGCAGTCCTTAAAGAAGTCGTTAAACGGAAAAAAAATATTAAATAACGTGTTCATTTGCAATTTGTTAACAGAAATACATACTTAAGCTATTGCTTTTATTTAGATCAACGCAAAATCTATTTTTTCCTCTACGAATCGCTTAAGCCTTAAATACACACATGTGAAGTATTTATAAATACACACTGTTGGCGCCAATGACCTCCCGTATTTATGCACGCTCGTGTATTTTGCTCTCCCTGTAAATGTGAACGTGGTCACACTTTTGCTGTTCTCTACGAAAATAGAATTCCACAACTACGCTAACTGACTACGACCAAGAGCAAGAGTGGATAATTTCTGCCAAGTAACAATTTTGCTAATCACTGACTGTGCACTATTTTATGTACACAAGCCCGCAACTATAGCCGCGTAGACACGTCGTTTTCTCTCCACATTCGTGTCAAATTTTAAAAATAAATATTTAATTCGACTTTCCGCGTTGCTGTCAAAAATTGCTTTGAATCGTTTACTCTGATTTACAACAATTGCATTATAAAGAATATGTACAAAAGATATAATAAATTTTAAAAAGGTAACGTAAGCTCATTAACTTACAGACAGAAACCGCACATGCTTCACCTCTTTGGCCTATTTCTTGGCTTAAATAGAAAAGGCAAAGAACAATTCTTAATTAATTATTGTTCAACATTTTTCTAAAATGAGCATTACTAACTTTTAACATAACACAATAATTACATATCGTTTACGATATTTTAATCTTTTTATGTTGAGTAAGATTACCATTTAGAAAATTCTGAATGAAAGTTTGAAAAAAGGACAAAGAAAACAAAAGGATTAAAATAAAAAACTTTACATTTAAAGAGGTCGAAAAATTTAAATATCTGGGTATTATGATATCAAACGATGGAAATAGATTCTGAAATAAAAGAAAAAATTATGGAAACAAATAGAGCCTTTTATGCTAATAAGAAATTGTTAAAGAATATAAATTAAAGGAGAAGATATTTAAAAAAAAAATAAAACAGCAAAAAATAAAATGGCTGGAGCATGTATGGAGGGCGGAAGAAGAATCCACAATCAAGCTACTATTGAACTGGAAGCCGGGAGTAAAAAAGAGAAGAGGTAGAGCGAGATCCAAATGGCTAGAGGTAGTAGAAGATTTACGAGGAGCAGGCGTTAACAACTGGCAGGAAAAGATAAAGAATAGGAAACTCTGGAAGGAAATAAGCCAGAAGATATGAAGAGCTTGGATGGGGACTGATCCACCCCGAAAATGAGGATTTAGAAAGCTTCCCGAAGCTGCTAAGCCATGCAATGGGGTGTTATGGCCATTATTAAAAAAGAATAATTTAAATTCGGGTAAGCGGTCAATTAAGAAAAAAAAACTCCTTTATTAAATAACCCTATATTTCGCAACAGACTTTGTCGCTTCTTCTGGGGTAAAAAATGTATAGATTTGAAAAATAATAAAATTGACGTACAAAATATAAAAATGATTACGTCAATTTTATTATTTTTCAACTCTACATTTTTTACCCCAGAAGAAGCGACAAAGTCTGTTGCGAAATATAGGGTTATTTAATAAAGGAGATTTTTTTCTTAATTGATCGCTTACCCGAATTTAAATTAATTTTTTATAATATATATATATATATATATATATATATATATATATATATATATATATATATGGTAAACCTAATCAGTAGGCGATTAAAGGTCTGTATATTACTTCAAAATATATGTATTTAAAAACTCTACATGTTTCGGCTGTGTACGCCTTTATCAAGAGAATACAAAATATTATATATATATATATATATATATATATAAATATAATAACTTCGTGACCTTGGTATGATATGGTAAACCTAATCAGTAGGCGATTAAAGGTCTGTATATTACTTCAAAATATATGTATTTAAAAAACTCTACATGTTTCGGCTGTATACGCCTTTATCAAGAGAATACAAAATATGAATGACAGGATATAAATATCAAGTAATTAAGTTGCTATGGTACAAATTATTCAAAGATACATTCTAGTAATAATAATAAATCATGCCTTAGTATTCCAAAAAATAGATAACAAGGTGTGAAAATATGTGTTGTTCGCTGCTAGCAATTTGTGTCTCCTTCTGGGTATGAACTTGTGTGTTGGTTGCTGCTGGCAGCTTGCGTCTCTCTATGGGTGTGTGGTTTTGTGTGAGAGCGTAAGTGTAGGGTTTTGTATGTCGGTGCGTTCGTGCGTGTGTTTAGTGATCGGTCACATGAATTTAGAGAGGTCGGATAACCAGCCGTTGCGTAGGGCCGCCAACCCTTTCCCGACAACTTCTTTACAATTCCGTGCAGTACTTCGACGGTCTGACCCCCGCCCCAACGAGGCAAGGCGCAGACAGGCGAAGCGCACCCTGTACGGGGTTGCTCATCGCAACTAAGGGAACACTCTTAGTGGCTACCTCGGTCGACGATGGTCACACTTATGCCATCGTCGACCGAGGTAGCCACTAAGAGTGTTCCCTTAGTTGCGATGAGCAACCCCGTACAGGGTGCGCTTCGCCTGTCTGCGCCTTGCCTCGTTGGGGCGGGGGTCAGACCGTCGAAGTACTGCACGGAATTGTAAAGAAGTTGTCGGGAAAGGGTTGGCGGCCCTACGCAACGGCTGGTTATCCGACCTCTCTAAATTCATGTGACCGATCACTAAACACACGCACGAACGCACCGACATACAAAACCCTACACTTACGCTCTCACACAAAACCACACACCCATAGAGAGACGCAAGCTGCCAGCAGCAACCAACACACAAGTTCATACCCAGAAGGAGACACAAATTGCTAGCAGCGAACAACACATATTTTCACACCTTATCTATTTTTTGGAATACTAAGGCATGATTTATTATTATTCCTAGAATGTATCTTTGAATAATTTATACCATAGCAACTTAATTACTTGACATTTATATCCTGTCATTCATATTTTATATTCTCTTGATAAAGGCGTATACAGCCGAAACATGTAGAGTTTTTTAAATACATATATTTTGAAGTAATATACAGACCTTTAATCGCCTACTGATTAGGTTTACTATATATATATATATATATATATATATATATATAGCGAGGCTTTGCAGCTTTAAAGCCGCTTCTCGCATCCTAAGCGCCAACGCTCCTTATCACTCCAGTCTCCCTCCTGCAGATCTCGTTCTTTCATCTCCTTGTGTAATATATATATATATTTAGAAAAAAAAATTTAAATATGTATTTTCTTTACTAAAGAAATCAATTCCCTCCAAAAGTTGTTTTTCTATTTGTATCAGATATAGTTGGGCTGAAATATGCTTAATTTTTCTAAATATATATATATATTTAGAAAATTAAGCATATTGAAAATCCCGGCGACTGTGAATTGCGTGCTGTTTTCCGATTTCTGTGTGCAAAGAACATGAAGGCTGATGAGATCCATCGTGAACTTGGTTCTGTTTGTGATGAAAGATTGTTAAAAGATTACGCCGTATCTTTAGATAAGGACGAAATAATGTTCATGATGAAGAACGGAGTGGAAGACCAGCTGTTGTGACGAACAAACTAGTGGGTAATGTTGAAGAAGAAATTCGTGAAAATCGGCGATACACAATGACAGAACTGAGTGCCTTTTTCCCTCAAGTTTCACCTACAGTTTTGTACGAGGTTGTTACTGAATATATAGATTACCACAAATTTTGTTCACGATGGGTGCCAAAATTTCTTACCGAGGACCAGAAAACAAAGGGAATGGGATCGGCACTAACTTACGTTACGATGTTGAAAGTGAAGATTTCCTCAGGCATGTCGTAACAGGTGTAGAAATATAGCTGAATGTAATAGCTTTAAGTTGTATACAATAAAAACCGTTTCATGTATGTATTGGCGTTTTTTAAATAACCAAGCGGGACTTACTTTACAAGTGGCCCTCGTATATAAACAACAAAATCAGATTTAGTAAATCAGCAGCAATGTTTTTTTTCGAATTTTTAATCTTAATATATTTATCTCTGGGAATCAGATTTGCATTTGCCATATGTCCCAAAAAAATGAAATATAAAAAATTAGGTAATAGTAAAAAATACTAAAAAATGACCACACAGTATTTTTTATTAACATTTGTAACATTACTCTGTATTCTACAAAAACAATTCTCTCAATTTTAAATAAACAGTTTAAATTCTCTAAATTCCACAAATTCATAACATATTTGAAAATGGCGATTTGCATTACGATGGACTGAAGGTCGCCAAGAACCAACATAAAGGTACCGCCAATTTTGTCACTATACTACCACTTTCAAACGAATTACACATGAATGAAAATATTTTAAATTTTTATCAGGTCGCGTTTCACTGAAAATACTTAAGTGTTTTTATTCTGTTCCCATTGTTTGAATGAACAGATATGACATTGTAGAGCAATTTTGTGTGTCTACTTTATGACAGTGTTGTTTTATATATTTATTTATTATAAATTATTATTATGACTATGTGGTTTTTATCCGTTCTAATCCTTTATTTCTACATGCGTATCTATTTGTGACGCCTTAAATAGAATGATGTTAATAATAGTATATTAAAAAACAAGTTTCATAAGGCACCATTTTGCCGGACGAGATCAGTTTAGAAAACGAGCCGCGATAGCGGCGAGTTTTCTAAAGAGCGAGTGCGGCAAAAGGCCTTATGAAACGAGTTTTTTATACTATTTTTTCTATTTTGCGTTTTTTACATTAATAAATTGCTTAAATTGGAATTATTTAATTTGAAAGTTCAGAGTTTAATTTTTATATAAAGCATGCAGTTGGTCACATTGAGACTTGACATTTTCAAATTTAAATCTTGCTATCCGCGAAGTATATTATATTACATATTATTTATTAATTTTCGTTAACATTACTTGATATTTCATTTAAAAATACAAACATGAGTGACATAGAAACATATATATATATGTTGTTGTCAATTGTATACAACATACGTTGTTTGTGTAAAATACGGACATATATCATATCTGTCAAATGTACATAAATTCTTAAAATCAAATGACACCAATGATATTTATTTCTGTATTCGTACAACGCCAACATTGAAAAATGAAAAAAAGTGTATCGAAATGAAGCTCATTTCGATACTGTTTTGGGTTTCATAATGAGTTCATTTCGAACGCCAAATAGAAAAAAATAGTTCTAGTATATTAAATGATTAAAATTAAAATTAATTGAAGGAAAACATCTACAACTCAGGTCTCAAGGTCAGAATATATTAGATTTGAATATAAAAATCAGTTTTTGATAAATTTCGAATAAACGAAGGGATATTCTTATAGACAGTAGTCTGTCAACCAAATTGTTTAAAATACATACATATATCCATCCTAAATATGAATAACAAAAGTTGTGCTATAAAGTCATAAATAAGCATTCAAATGAAGTGGATTGGAAGAACTCTCCAATACCATTGAAAGCGAACATTTATTCAGAATAATCGTTATTATTCTGAACAAACACTAAGATTAGTTAGAGTAGGTAGCAATAAAAATAATAATAATTATTATTATTATAATCCTTATTGTTGCAAATTAACAAAAGTCAATTTAAAATGTCAAACAATACCTAAATATAAAAACAACGTATATAATAAAAACAAGATAGCCAAACAGTACACATCATCTACTACAAGAAAGAATAAAAAAATATATCAAGGCAATACAATAAAATCACAAGTAAAATATTCATCAACAGTATACACAAGCTATTTCTTCATCACAGTATGGAATTTTCGGCAACGCAGGTCTTTTATTTTGCATGGCTGCTTGTTATATAATTTAATGCCCAGATGAATTGCGTATTTATCCTACGAGAAGGAATTATAACGTTTCTTCCATTTCTGGTGTTATAATGGTGTTATATTTTTAGTAAAATTTGTTTGCTTCATAGATATAATCAAGACAGGAAAATATGAAAAGGGATGGTATTAATAGTCAGTATGTTGCTGTATTTGAATAGATTTCGGTTCTTCCGGAAACTGTATTTAAAGGTCTGATACGATTAACTATTAAATAACTACACCGTTAGATTTCTACTGTTTAATGTATACAACACTTGACAATTGCTTCGCTCACTATAGTGGCCACGTTTGAGTTTTATTGCCTTATGGCCTGGAGCAGAATCCTGCTGGAATGTCCACGACTGATCATGATTGAGACCTTTTACTATGCTTTAAACAACTTTCGAAGCTTCAGTAGAAGACCTGGCATGAACCCTGTCATTTTGTTTGTCGAATTTTTCCTGTATAGTAAAAATTTTCTCGTCGGTAAAAAGGATTTTCTTGTTTGTCGTTTGCGTACAAGCGTTTCGATTTTTCGATTCTATTTTTTCAAGAGACACAGTTAGTAATTGTCCACTGCGGCGTTTAAAGGCCCAAGACCCAAGTCCTTTTTCAAAATGCGCTCCATTGATTTTGGCAGAACATAATTTTTTGTTTTCGCAACGGATTTCTTGCTATTTTGGGCTTAGCAGTTTGATAGCTTGTGGCGTGCGTACTGTTCGTGGACGCCCAGATATTCTTCGGTATTTTATGTTCCCTGTTACCTCAAAAGATTTTATGCAACGATACACAAACATTCGACTAATGCTTAGCGCGGATGTAGCGACTTAAAAATGTTTGATTTTTCCATCTTTATTTATAGAGCGCAGTAACTGCAATTATGGTTTTCTTTATCTGACCATTCCAAGGTAACGTACAACACAAAATCAAATTCTTTCCACAGTAAGTAATTTATAGATTAACTCACGATTATCAACTGTCTAAATTTAGGTACGTTTATTTGTATTATTTTTATTAGGTGCGTTCATTATTCATTATTCTAAAAGTATTTATGTCCCTATTAGGTAGAAAATGAAGTACGCTATGAAAAATTAAATTAATTTTAGATAGTATTTACTACACGCTAGTAAATTACAAAAGACTAGTAACACTGACAGGATAACTGAAATTCAAATGTATGAGATATAAATGATTGCTATTTTCATGCCAACCTCTGTATATCATACTGTAATAAATTAAGCAAATTATATAATTCACCTGGTTAAATATACGTACGTCACTTGATTAAATTTACATAAAAAATATTCGGCACAACAAAAAAATTTTGCTTTTTCTTACTTTTATTTGCACAAGGAATCATTGTATGAAAGAGATAAATTTATGCAAATTTTATTAGTATTTTTCTTAATATATTTTTATCTTAATCTTATAAGTAAAGTATACCAATTTCAGAAAACATATATCAATCTTTAATCACCCAACTTACTAACTATTTGGAATAATTAACAATGAAATTTTTTAATACATGCGTAACATACAATGTGACGCAACAGAAATATTTCATTACTGATAAAATTATGAATTTTCTTCTATTATATAAAACACTACGTGCAAAGCAAATTGCTTATTTATAATATTTGAATTGCATATTAATTCACAATAAGCGAATCTGCAACGTTTTCATCGTCGTTAATTAAGTGAAAGGATACATTTCACAGGATGATGCTTTTATCTTTCTTTTTTACCATTTGTACTATTCCTCAATGTATTGAATTCTTCAATGAGTAAATATTTAGAAAGTTGAAATAATGGAAACTTATTTGCTAATTAGTATAAACTAAACGACGAACGTTGCAGTTAGAACACTTGCATATGAAATCGAAAGTATTATTATATAGGTACTGTCTACATAAAATTTTAATGCTTGTTATATAATAAGTAATAAGAAATGTCGTCTTGCGTTAAAAAGGTTGTTTCAAAAGTTGCAAAAATATAATAATCAATGAACTAATACAAAATAAAAAGTAAAGAACAGTATGCATAACAAAATAATTTGAAGTATACCATGCCTTCAAAATCCATTCTGATTAGAGATGGCCATTTGACAGTTTGTATGTCACCAAAATGTGTGCAAAAACTAAAAATTTAACTTTATATTAAAAATTTTTGTTATAGTTATTACTGTTATTAGTTAAATTTAAAAGATAACAGAACTAAAGGTTATGTCGAAAGTGTCGTCCATTATTTTGACGACAAAGTCGAACTTTACGCTTCATGTTCTCATCCCCTGGTAAGTGTCAACTATTTACCAGGAGTTGTAGTTATGTCAGCACAGGAATACCTAATAATATTGCGAATCTCTGCGATTGTGTGATATTTGGTGCTAAAAATAGTATTCTTTAAATGTGAAAAAATAAAATAATCTAAACTTGTCAGATCCGGCGAAGATCTTGCAGGAAAATTCTATCGTGTAAAAATTGTTGCTAAAAAGCTATTGTATTTCGATATTTGTGTGCCGGTGCATTATCTTGCTGAAAAAATCCTTTTTGTAAGTTCGTCATCATGAAGTTCATTAATAAAAGGTTGTAATAATCTATTTTGATATATTTCAGCAGTTAGGATTTGGTTCAAAAATATAGGCCCAATAATTCGTCTCCCTGAAGCTGATAGCCAGACGCTTATTTTTTGTGGATGTAATACAGTTTCTATAAATTCGTGAGGGTTTTCTGCCGACCACATTTTCATATTTTGCTTATTTTTATAGCCAGAAAGATGGAATCAAACCTCGTCAGAAAAAAAGCATTTGTCAAAAATATTGTCATTATTTATGTTATGTAAAAACCATTGACAGTACTGTGTTCTCGTACCAAAATCTACCCGCGTGCGTTCAAAAAATGCTTGAATTTTATATGGAAACAACTTTGTCCTTTTTTAAAACTGTGTGGCATGGCATTGCATGTTCCCACTAACAAATGAACTTCTTGAAAAACCTTTGCTGTTGATATTTTAGGTGAGTTGTCCATTCTAGGTCGAATATCCTCTATGTAATCTGCAATTCGTTTTTTAGATGCTCCACTGCCAGGAGTTATTGCCCCTGATTTACGAAATTTATCAATGGAAGCATGAACATGATTTAACAGCTGTACATAAGTAACTGGTAGATTAGGAAACTGTTGCCGGAAATCATGCAAGCACTGATTAATGGAATAAACCCATTCTCCATTATCTAATTGTCGACCAATTTTAAAGTAACTTTCGATTATAAACTTTTTGTGTTCGTAATCAAATAATACAATCAAATGTAAGGTTTTCTAATTTAAGTTTGTCACTGACAGGTATCACAATTTAAAGTACGATTTAAAAGTATCGCAGTGTCGTTATTCTCACCTAAAAAATAGCCTACTCTAATCACGAAAGTTTTGTATAAAACAAAAACATTTGTAGTAATACTAGTCTTGCACTTGTCAGAAGACAGCGATGGTTGGTTTGGTGATCATGATGTTGACATTAGACAATGAGAGGCACTGAATGTTCTTTTAAGCCGTATCTTGATGGCTTTTGTAATGTAGTAATGGTGTTATTTCTTGTGAAATTATCTTTCCGTAATAGTGTACTGATGATTCTATAGTAAGATGAAACACGTGTCTGCATGCCTGAAAAAGTATTTTCATGTTCTTCGCACCCAATTTTTAATATTTTTATATTATTAAAAACGGTATTCCTATCAACTACATATTTGAAAAATACGAACATAACAAACAAGAAACAATAATAAATTTTAGTGAACGTAACAAAGATGCATTTATTAAATTATTATAAAAATAGAGGTGTAAATTAGCTCACGTCCATGCAGTGGCGGCTCGTGCTAAAAATTTTAAGGTGTTCTGCAAGTTTTACAAAAAAATTTACCTTGCACGGGCAGTAAGAGGTTGTCTCCCATCGATCTTATCGTGCTTTCTTCGCCTTCCGTACTGAAGTAATGTATTTCTGGAACGATTGTCAATTGTCACACAAAAAAATAAGAGTCACTAAGCACTATTTTACTAACAAATTATTTCTTATAAATTAAATCTATTCTACGTTCTTTTCGATTTGCAAATTTTGTTATCACTTTGTCATTAAAATTGTCTACTTCGGAGATAAACTTTTTTTCGATAGATAGCATGGAAAGAGATGTTAAACGGTCTTCGGTCATTGAATTTCTGAGAAACGTCTTAATTCGATTTAGTGTTGAAAAGCATCGTTCGGCCTCTGATGTTGTCATGGGAGTTGTTATTACAATTTCTAATAATTTTCTAGTCTCCTTCAACGTATCTCCCAGATTGTTTTTTATTAAAAATTTTAGAAGAGGTAGTGCGCCTTTTAAAGATCTACAATCAGTTCTTGAGTAAATAACAGACAATTCAGTTCGTAATCTTTCTTTATCAAGGGTGGGATAATAGGAGCATGCGGAAGTGAGTTTGTCCTCAGGAAATTTACTGCAATACTCTCCAAAGCATTCCGAAAAAAAAGTGATGCCACTACTAGATGCTCTTTAAAATGAAATCGATCTTTTGCACAATTTAGAATAACATCACACACCTCTAAAGCCGAAATTCGATGATTAAATCTGCTGTTATTTGGACGTTTGCGTTTTTCTGGTGGTGGCTCATCGCTTATTAAATCTGTTTAGTCTATTTACTAATTTAACATAACTTATAAACAATGTAACCCGCTATTTTAATAATGTTCCTGTCACTTGGCTTTTGACACATTGTCGAAATTACTTCAAAATCGTCACCTTTCAAATATCTCAGTGTTATTTAAATTCTTTTAATAAAATTTGTATCGTATATGTTGTCTTTTCTTCGATCCTACCTTGAATAAATACAATAGTGAGTGTATTCTCTTAAATATTTAATCTTCCTTTCTTGTGATCCTTAATTTTTGGATTTTATATCACTTTATGTTTAACTTCTTTCTATAACAGCTTCTCTGTGCCTGTTTCCTATTACTTTTCATTCTCATTGAACTTGTTATTATCCTTCTGCCAATACTATTCTTATTCCAGTTATAATTTTTCGATTGTCAATTTATTACAAACAAAATGAATATGGCCATCGCAAGACTACTACATTATACTATAACATTATTTTCTTTAGATTGACATTTTAAATTCGTTATATCTTTTGAATGGAATGTCCGATTTTAATAATTTAAAAAGTATTTTACTGGTATTGAAATGGTCTTTAATAAAATATCATTTAATAGGATAAGAAATAATACAGAGGTATGGATAATATGGTTTGATTATTGTCGGCACTTTTATTAACTTTTAAAATGTAAAAAAGTAGTTATAGTGGCATAACTACAGTAGTTGGACATATGGTTTCGCGGACTTTTTTGTAGATATTAATACGTTCTATAATACTGTAGAATATTTTTTGTTCTATCAACAATAGTTTCCGCAGCGTACGCGATGGCAGATTTTTTGTGACTAATTTTTTCACACCTTGGGTTACATTAATGCATTTTTATTGGGGATATCTTTTTTTTTTGAAAATGTAATATAGCCTATGTCCCTCAGTGAAAATGCAGCTTTCTAATGGTGAAAGAATTTTTGAAATCGGTCCAGTAGTTTTTGTGTGAAAGCATTATAAACATACATACAAAAACACAAATGTTTCCTCTTTATAATATTGGTTTAGATACCGAATCATATCGCCCTCGGCGCTGGTGTAAATGCAGCGAACATGCCTGGTAAAATCACGCAGTGGTTTAAGACAGCCGCGGGGGTAGCGGGGTGCGCGCGGGTGTTTGAAAGAGCTCTGAGCGCACGTACGTGTGGACCAGATAAGGAACAAGTGAGCGATCGCGCGAATTAGGTTGTTTATTCCACTGGTCGCCTATTGTATATTATTTGATAATATACTGTAGGTATATAACCGGCGTTAAGTGTTGGAATTTCGGAAGCGAATATCTCGGCTTCTACTGATCGGATTTTGATGATTGAGGTGTCAAATTGTAGGGTTTGATGTCCTCTACAGGATGATGTAGAAAAATATGCAATTTTTTTGATATACAGGGGGAGAATTTTCACAACAATATGTTACGCTTTTATAAACATCAGAAATGTCGGAAAAATTATGTAAAAGAAAACTAGTTATAACTAATACAGGTTCGCCCGCCCAATTTTTTGGGAGCTCTGCAGCACTGCAGCGCTTATGCGCCAGCCGCCACTGTGTCCATGGCAGCTAGAATGCTAGACGTGGATTCTCGGTACTGCTAAATGAACTAGAGCGAACTTCGGCAGCCAGACAATATCTTCGGATCTCCTGGCTACTATACATGGATCCAGGTACTTCAAAGTCTCTCAACCATGGCCCTTCTCAAAATCAAACGATAAAAAAATCTCGGAGAAACAATTCGAATTTGAAGCCAAAAGCCAAACTGCGCCTCCCACCATCCGCAAAACGGACAGCTTGATTAAAAAATATAATAAAATAAAAGATCTTAACTATCAAGTATATGAATATGTAACGTTATTTAAATCTGAATCCATGCAAGCCATACGCTAAGTAAGTTATACATACATTTTTAAATTTATATACAATACGGTGCTATAACATTAAACAATCGATACATCCTTGATGTGGGAGGTTCAAAGAGATGTTAATCCGAGCCGTAGCATTATAAAATATTCATTTTGTCAAGAATAAAAGTCCGGTATCAGAAAATGAACCCAATTATAAAGAAATTCTAGACTTAAGAATTGTCACCCAACATGAAGAGAGTCCACTTGAAATTGATTGATTAAGTGATTGTTGAAGTTTCATTACAATAATTAATAAGACAACGTTGAAGTTTCAAAAAAAGATGTAATGTAGATATTACATATGTGGCTTCATCAGGTGATGATTTTCATCACCTGATGAAGCCACAGTGTGGTAAAACACACATTATCTGTCTACATTATATCTTTTTTAAAACTTAAACATTGTTGTACCAATTATCGAAATTGATTGATTAAAACATAGTGAATAAGAACGCGCAAGTATCGATGTATTGAACGAATAGATATAGGTGATTGGCTGTATTCTGTTTGTGAAGCTTTACTGCCTTGTACTTCAACATATTCATTGATACATGGTTATTATACACCATCGAGATATTTTGATCATTTACACATTTAAAAATAAAAAATCAAAACCTTGCAAAAGAGCTAGTAATGAATTCTGAAGCCGTAAAATGCAAAATTAAAACAATATAGATGAAGAAAATCGAAATATATACAGGTGGCCCAAAATGACCGAAGGGGTTTGAGTTCATTATAACTTCTTATTTAAGACATAATTATTAATTTTTTTAAATTTTAAATACAGTATATTAATGGAGAATATTTTTAATTTAATTATGAAAAATTATATCTCGCAAGTGGTGGCCATTTTCTGCTTCGCATATTCGTGCTCTTTCCAAAACATTTTCCATAACCTTTCGCAAAACTTCAGGTGTTATGTTGTTGATTTCGTCGCGTATATTATTTTTTAATTGCTGTATGGTTCGAGGCTTATTAATATAGACTTTTCCTTTCAAATAACCCCAAAGGAAACAGTCTGAAGCGGTTAAATCCGGTGAACGCAGAGGCCAATTAAAATCGCTTGTACGGGAAATAATTCGTTCACCAAAGATGTCGCGTAAAAGAGCCATTGTGTCCCTCGCAGTGTGCGCTGTGGCTCCATCCTGTTGGAACCATACTTGCGGATGGTTTTCCACGGCTGGCCTTAAAAAATTTTCCAAGATTGTCCGATATCTAACACCAGTGATGGAAACGGCGACACCGTGTTCTTTTTCAAAAAAATATGGGAGAATTATCCTTTCCGACGAAACACCCCACCAAACGGTACACTTAAGTGGGTGTAATTCTCGCTGTTGAACTACTCTTGGATTTTCCGTAGCCCATATCCTGCAGTTTTGCCTATTAACGAACCCATTTAATTGGAAATGGGCTTCATCGCTCAGAATTAACTTATGAATAAAATCATGATTTTCTTCTGCTTTTTGACGAAAATAAATTGCATAATCAAGTCGTTGCTGGTAATCTGTCGGTTTCCATTGTTGGACAAGCTGAATTTTGTATGGAAACATTCTTATTGTATGCAAAATTCTCTGCAGCGACCCTATTGAGAGGCCAAGTTGTGTCGAACGTCTCCTGGTTGATGTTTCTCCATCTTCCCGAATACTCTCCTGTACCCGTTCATTCCGGAAGTCATAGCCAAAGTTGATATTTTAAATGGAATTTTATCCTTTTTATTGCTTTTTTAGATTTCTTGTAAAGTACTATAACACTTTATATTTAGGTTTCTTTTGCAAAAATTATTTTATTTTGTGAATTTTTTTGTTTTTTCAATGTATCAGAATTTACTTCTATGCTCGGTCTGGATAATTTCTGTGATATGGCGATGTGCTTCTTTTTTGTGAATGTGTCTGAAGATATCCTTTCTTCAGCAGGGGCGTACCGATGAGCCTGGAGAAAGGCGAAATACGTATCTGCGTCTCCGGGGAGGGATATGTTCGGACACGTTCACAAAAAATATTAATAGTGAACCTGTATTTGTGTTCTTCACACCAGATTTTTAATAATATTTTATATTATTAAAAATACCTTTGTATTTTTTCAATGTACTTTTTAAAACCATATATCTCAAGCGTATTTGATCTAAACTACGTCATATTTCTACTGGAGACAGCGAAAGGTATATGATTCCGAGTAATGTCGAAACATTTAACAAATCTCTTATAGGTATTCGAAATTTATTGACTTTAATATTGTCTTTATGTAATATAAAGACAATCTTGTCTTTACAGAAGATATTGAATTTTATAATCCGAAACTCCTTGTCATTCCATATTTCCAAAACGCTTATTTTGTTCCTACGCTTGAGTACGCAAATTTAATCGGCAATCCTTTTTACCAATCCCACAAATTGAACATCGATAACGTTTAAAAAAATGTTCATTTCTGAAGTATCTAACTTTATGACTGAGGGGGTTAATACTATGAGAGAAATTGACACTATGTTTTAATCAATCAATTTCGATAATTGGTACCGATATCAAAGTTAACTATGACTTCAAGTATAACCGAAAGTGGTTCGTGAGTGTAATTTTTTTATTTTAATACATCACGTATCCAGATTAGATGTCACAAATTTTCAAAATTATCCTAAGGCGCTAACATAGAAAACTTCTAATGAACGGGTTCCGTGAACAACCCTGTATATATAGTACGAGGGAATATCAGAAAATAACGAAAATAGTGCTGTAGTTCAAAAATGAAACCTTTATTTAGAAAACTTCAACAACTATGCTTTAAAGTACTCTCCATTCTGTGCGATACGCTTGCTCCATCGTTTTCTCCATTTATCGTAAACATCTGAGAAACCATTTTTTGAGAGTCTATTTAGCATGCCTTTCACTGCGTTGTTGAGCTCTAAATTCGACACAAATTTTCGACATCTCAATTATTTTTTTGACTTCAAGAAACAAATGGAAGTCACATGAAGCAAGGTCATGTGAATAGGGTGGGTGAACCATAATTTTCACCCCAAATTCTTCAAGTATTCGTTGACAAATCGCTGATCTGTGGGCCGGAGCATTGTCGTAATGCAGAATCTAGCCGATGTCTTGACAAGTTGGTCGTTTTTCTTTTAAGTTCGCCTTTATAGTTCCTCGAAGTACATTGAAATAGTAGTCTTACTGTATGTTCTCTAGGTACAATGTGATCATAAATAACGCCTCATTTATAAAAAAAAATTAAGGCGCTTCTCACAGATTTCACATTGCATACTTTGAGACTTTTATTCAGGGTCGTAATGATAAAACCAACTCTCGTCACATGTAACCACATTGTTTAAAAACTGTGGAGTAATGTAATGTTGCAGTTGCCTTTTCTACTGCCAACAAATTGTCATTCGATTAGCTTTTTGCTTATCGGTCATCATTTTTGGAATCCATTTTGCTGCAACCTTTCGGTGCCCTAAATCTTCATTAATAATTTTTTGAGTGGAACCATAGGACAAATTAACAATGTCAGAAATTCGATATATGTTAAACCGACGATCATTTTGGATCAAATCTTTAATTTCTGCAATTATTGAATCAATCCATGCAGTTGATGGTCGCCCGCCTCGAGGTTCATCTTTCACATGCATGCAAGTATGCAGTTTTAATCATTTCAAAAGTTTCAGTTGGAGTTTTACCCTACTGAACACAAAATTTTATTGCATATCTTTGCTCCACTCTCATTTTTTCAATGGGTACGTCAAACACTGACAATCCAGTAATTAATTTCTAATACACGTCAAAAGTTAAATCAATGCCTACTTGAGGATAAGTACGTTAGAGACGGGGGTTTCATGTTCTATTCTTTGTGTTATAGAACTACGGTGTGAACAACTATCTCTTATCGAAATCAAGACTTCTTTTTTATATCTAGATGTGAACTTATGCAAATCTCATAATAGTTAATTTTTTAAAATTTGACTTTATTAATATGAAATTCCGCAGAAATAGCATCCGATCGAATTCAATTCAAGCCAATCGCGTATTTGCCAAAAACGACGTTGAACCACCTGATCGAATCCATTAAAATTAGATAAAAACGAAAACATCTTGTAAAAGAGATATAATAATACATTATAATGCACGTTAGTTACTTAAAACATAACCTAAAGAAATTTTTGTTAACATACAACTTGAAAAATGATTTGAAGTTAGATACAAGGAACATTTCATATTAAATTTTTTTGTCTATCGCGTTTATGTCGGCATTTTGTTGGTTGTTCGAGCGGATCGACAAATTCGATCTCGTAAATTTAGCGGATTGAATTAAGAGACTTTATCCGATTTTCAAATCAACACGTAATATCGAATATTTTTCTCAGATTTAAATGTCGGATAGAATTCTATCGGATATTATTTCTGCGGAATAAGCGTACTCCATGTCCCCGGGTTAAACACCATTGAATTTGTTCTTATCCTCAATACAGTTATTTGTTAACTAAACTCTTCACCAAATTGGGCATTAAGTACTAAGCACGAGCTAGTTAGTATTTATCGTCTCAATAGAAGATCAAGATGTGTTCAAATAATTGTAGTATTGGTGTTGTGTTATAATTGCTCGGACTCCTCTTCATCTTGCGTCTATTTCTAAATAATAAAATCGCGGTGAACAAATTAAAAATGCAAAGTTACAGTGGTTTACAAGTAGTAATATGCTGCATGGGTGCCTGTGCCACATTTGTAATTACTAGAGCTGGGGATGTTTGCGGTGTGCCAGGATAGTATTCAGTTAAACGCACGAATATAATGACCTTGTTTCGATGGGTGATGCATGCGTGATTTTATTGCTTTACATGCATTCGCTATTTATATCACTTAGGTATGTCAGTTATGTGTACTGTATATAAATAACACACTTACCTTATTTACGATTATTATAGCATAGCGCCAAGTGGATAAGACTTGCAGTAAGTTTGTAGCATTAGATACGTTTCCATATTTGTAGCGGTGAGCGATGTACGCCGTGATGAATAAATTTTTTTATATTTTGAGAAAGACCGCTCGACATCTACGGATGTAACACACGCACAATTAAAATAATCTTTATAGATAGAAACCGAATCTACACTTGCACCATTACTAATTTGTTTTAATCTGGTAAAATCAAAATCATTGTTTATCACACTCTCGAACTTTTCTATTACATTAACATTTTTGTTGTCATTTACTGCGCATAGCTGGGCGTGTACATCGTCCAGTATTTGCAGTGACTCCGCTAACGATAAAGCAGTATTTTGAAATTTCTCGATTGCGTTAAACAATCCTATATGATTGTCATAAATAGTTTGTAAATCTGCATCAAGGGAAGGGTTTTGAAAGAGCCTCTGGCTTTTCTTAATGACTACAGCTTCGGCAGGATTGAATTGTAGAACCACAGATTTTATTTGTTGAAAATACTTGGCATAATAAAATGCCGCCTTTAACCAACTTCCCCAACGTGTAAGGATTGGCTCTGGTGGTTCGGGAATGCGAGGGCACCGACTGTGAAACTCTCGAATTCGTTTGGGAGATTTTAGAAACACTTTTTTTTGTGGTTGCTATTAATGCATCCACCTCTGGATAACATTGCCGAATAGTTTGTGCCACAAGGTGTAAAGCATGAACTTTACATGTCACATGCAAAATCTCTCACAATCTGCTTTAAGAGAACGGCCTACAGAACGCATTGTCGCAGCACCATCGCTCATAAACATCAGGAGTTGATTAGTTGAAACTTGAAATTTTTGTAGCGTATCGAGCACTACCTTCGTAATTACTTCGCTAATGCACTTTTCCAATCTTTTGCTGGCTAATAAAATGGGAAATATTGATTTGACAGGATCTAGTACACGCACTATAATATTCACAATAGAATGTTTTTTTCGATCTGTCGTTTCGTCGACACATACCCACAACTGTTTATCATTTACTACTGCTTTCATTCTGTTTTCAATGTCCTCACGCACAATTGGTAAATAGGTGAGTAACGTTCTCCGTGACGGTAGCTTTATGTTGGAATTGTATTTATTCCAAAAGTCGTGAAAGGCTTTTTTTATCTAGCAGGTGAACTGGCACGCATCATCGCAGACGAGTAGCATTGTCAATAAATCGAAAATGAATTGCGTTTTAGACAGCACATTATTTTTTTTGTCTTTGTGGTGTACACTTTCAACATGTCTTTTACAGTCGTATTTGTCCCAGCAAAGTAACTGTTTATCGCATAATTTACAAACCACTTTTGCTCCATTATAATACAAATCGGGAAAGTCTCGGATAAATTTCTTCATGTCGTTATACAATGGGCGCTTTCTTGGCTTGGGCACGTCCGTCATACTTATTAAATAGAGCTCAAGACAACACACGATCACGTTGCCAGTTCACGACTAACTAAAGTGTTTCGCTGCATCGTGTTTATACGCTGGTGGGGATGCACTACATACGGTCCTGCCGTACCGCAAATTTCCTCAGCTCTAATTATCAATCTAATGCAGTATTTGTTTATTATGCACGTGTTTGAATAAAGAGTGCTTCGTAAACAGGATTTTGAAGACATTATAAACATGAAATATTTTAGTTCGGCATACTTGCTTCGAAATAAATATTTGCATTATATGAATGTAATAATACCCTTGTATTATCGATTCCTATAAGTTTTTATCACATTTAAATGACTTTTAATTTTGAAATTTTGCATATAATATATTCGTGCGTTTAACTGAATACTATCCTGGCACACCGCAAACATCCCCAGCTCTAGTAATTACCAGTATTAGAGCATACAGTTAAATTATAAATTACTTGAAATAATTATATAGGCTTAGATACACAATCGATGTACTTTGTTGGTGTATGCAGCAGTGACTAAGGTTAGTGACAGTACACATCCTCATGCAACCGTTAAAGTCATTATTGAAAATGTTGACAATTCCCTTTCAAGTTCTGTGCAATGTTCACATGTTAAAAGCTAAAAGATTATTAAAATGCTAGGCGTCACATTTAACTATTCATTGAAACTGAATTTAAAATTGTCGATTTACCCATAAATAATAACGAAAAAGTTTACTGTCACGTATTTCAATCTATTAATAAAAATATTGATCCCTCCCCCTTCTCCTTCCAGTATGAGCAAAGGCAACGCCTAAAAATTTAAAATGTCCTGAAGATGTAAAAATGTCATCAGAAACCTGCACTCTATATACACTGTCCTGGAAATAAAGAGACAACGTATGAAAAATGGAAAGATGTAATTATATAGAATATGAATACAAAATATTGTTAGTCAATTACGATGAGGATCCCAAAATTAAATAACCCTTGAAAATTGTATCATGTTCTGTCTATGAATTCAAAATGTGTATAAATAATAAATATGTACCTCCATTGAAGTTACCCACACACCATATGTTTTCATATGTAACAGCTGTCGATGTTATAAAAACTATAACATCCTGTATGCTAAGCGAATTATTAAAAATTAAGGTGTGCTACATTAATTTACAAACCCATTTTAAAAATCATACGTAAAATAATTTGTGGACTTTTGGAACTGACGTTTCATGAGTGTTTACTTTTTGTTAGGAGAAGTAAGAAATATAATGCCGCTATTGAATTTAAAGGCGGCAATATTTATGTTTATAAAAACGCTAGAAAATAATACTGTGTCTAAGTTTGGTTATGGTAAGAGTTCGATTATCTGGTACGAAAGTCAATGAATTTTTAAAAATGATATAATAAAAAAACATGTAAGATGTGTGCTCTATAGGCATTTAACGTCCTATTTGATAACAATCTATCTTTAATCGAAAAATTGTATCAAACGGACGTAACGATCGACAACTGTACGAAACTTAAAGCAAGATTAACAATTACAAATCTATTCTTTTTTATATTGTTGGTCAACTTTAACATATCGTCTTCTATAATATAGTCCATCCATTCCACAGTAGCGTGACAACATTTTTTAAAAATATTTTTGCCATTTTTTTCTCGCTTATGAGAGAGAATTTTGGGAAAATATTTCAGGATTAATTTAAATATCAAACAAACACGAACTTATTCCTGAAGGGTCTGTAGATTAGTTAAACATACAAAATTTTGAAAGTCTGAGCTTATTACCTATTTTCCTATGTGAATCTACTATTCACATCATTAGACTGCATATTATCAATATAAACTAAGAGTTGCAGCATTTCAGTATACTTAAATAAAGGTTAATAATCAGAAAACATATTTTTATAATTAAAATGTATTTATTACAATTTTCACTGCACATCGAATCAAATTTGTTAATTAAAGTCAGTTTAAATGTGTAAAGGCGTTTGATTACTGCGCAATTTTTAAATGGTTAATAAAACTTATTTATTGGTTTAAACCATACTTTAACATCTCTAAAATGAAATACAAAAAGTTTGAAATGTACATCGTGGACAGCTTTGAAGTTACAGATTCGACCGTAAAATTGCGTATTTGCGTATTAAATAAGCAAAACATACGATACGGCGCGCGTTCAGTGGCATAATTGATGTGTTCTACTGGTTTCACAATAATTTTGAGATCAACTATTGTATTTCTAGCTGCAGAAAATAATTATAAGAGAGAAAAACCAAGTAAAGGCAAAATTATTTTTTAATCGAACGCATATTATGGACATTCAAAGAAATAAGAAAAAATATAAATGTAAATAATTTGTTAATGTATCAAGAAGTTCATCACATTCAATGTTTTAATGCAATTGTACATATATTCCAAGAACTAAATAATGATGATTTACTAAACTTCGGTAGGTTGGTTTTATTCAATACCAAAACTAAAGTTTATACAACCATATTTAGCCCTTGGTACCTAAAAAACTGTGTGGCAGTACTACAGTGATAATGAGATTATATACTGATTTTATTCTAAGATTAATATTAATGAAAAGTCTGGTGAAATACATAACGGTTTTCGAGGCTAAAAGGTTTTTGCAGTCGTATCTAGCGCCGAGGAAATTCGAGAAGCTGGCTGTACAAGTAGAAGGATTAATATAATCACTGAAAGTTAGGTCAGGCGCGGCTCGTGATGACGTATTTTGGTTTGCAGTACAATGATCCGAGTGCTTCGTGTATTCTCGTGTACTAACTGTAACGTTTGCTTAGTAAACACCGAAAACACACGAGGCACTAGTATCATTGTACTGCAAACCAAAATACATCATCACGAGCCGCGCCTGAGTTAGGTGACTATTAAGGCTATTATGAACCCAATTACCAGGTCGAAATTGGTTAAACATTGCAAGTGCTCAATAGACTGACACAAGACAATACTGTGTTATTGATATGGGTGCTAAAACATGAAGAGATGAAAGGCAATGAGATGAACGACGAACTGGTCAAGAAGGGCTCAAAGGGAAGTATGTGGAAACGCCAAGGATTTCGCTAGAAGGCAGATCTGGTCATTGCTAGGAGAAGATATAAAGGCTAATGGAACGTCAACTCAATACTGAGACACTACTGGGAGAGTTGGATGCTAGGTTTTCAGCGAACTTAATTAGAAGCAAAAGAAAAGAAATTAAGGAAGGAATTATAACTTGATAACCTGTTATTCTTTAACTAAGCATATATGACAAGGGCTTGGTTAGAGAGCCCTGTTGTACAATATATGAAAAACAGGAGGAAGCTTCCCTTTATGTAATATGTACCTGTGAACTGAAAGAACTTACACAGAAATATTTAGGTGAATTCTCAGAGGGTATTCAAAGTTTACTCAAAGAGGAGGATAGTGATAGAGAGTGAAATTTAAAAATTCACTCGGAGTGCTGGCATTGTGACCAAATGCCTGGACTCCTTGATGTCCAACCTAAAGACCCAGAAGAAGAAGCTTTTCTCCACCGCTAATAGCAGACTAATTAATGAGTCCAAGCACAGGCGCATTTTATAGATCCGTTCTTAAAAAACCCTCATTTCAGGCAAATTGTTGAAATTATAAACAAATCAAACTTTCAAAAATCACTCTTGTTAATATTAGTGCTTTTCTTTAGTTCAGATAATTCAAAAGGGAGTTTTCTCATTTTTATATGATACTTTTTCCAAAATGAGTTATTTGGAAGACCATTTGGACTTATATACTTATTATTACAACTATTATCTATTTTCTATAATATACCTTAATGAAATACGAAACCGTAAGCTCAACGGATAAACGAAAAGAGCCACTTTTTTATTCTCTCACAGTAATATGTTCCCTTAAATCGAATTTTATCGTTTACAAGCGCATAGTTTTATTACTTTTCCGACTTCTTGGAATGTTTGCTAACACAAATAATTATATTACGCCAGTATTAAAAATTTTAGTGTTAAATTTTATTATATTTTTATAAAATAAATATTGATTTACTAACGGATAATTTTTAAATTACGTATTAGAATCAAATAGAAGGAAATATACCGCCTCATTCCGAGCAAACGCAACGATCCGAATGGCAATTATTTCTCTCGCTCCGAATACAGTTCCCCTGAATGCTGTAGGCGCGTCAACATCGATGTCATATGTCATACATACTTACATATTATGGAGCCGCGTAAGAAAAATTATCTGATTACCAAATTACTATTAAAGGACTATAAATTGTTTAGTCCTGTGTTATTGTAATGAGTAAATTGCAATACGTTATACTGACGATGATCACACAAAGCGTAATGAAATTATTAATAAGCTGTTAGGAAAATTGCAAATAAGGCATCAATAGATTTAATAAATTAAATTTTAATAATAAAGGTCACAAAAACTATTCATAGTGAACTAAATAAACTTCAGAAATAAATAAAAACTAAATTAAATTCTAGTAATGTAAAGAAAAATTTACTCTTACAAATAATAAAATAAATTGTTCATAATAAGAAATTAATTATATAATAACGGAAGCCAACTATTTACTTTTGAAAATATAAACTTAATTTTCTTCAAAAATGCACAACCCTTAAATAAAAGATTCAAAGTTAGTCCCTTCTTTAGCTAGACAATATCCCAATCTGTCACAGAAATTAATTCGGACATTGTCTAACATTTCGGGCCTAATAGTGTTCGAAACCTCCAAAATTTTGTGCCGCAACTGGTCCAAGTTTGTTGGTCTAACGTTTTCTGCATCATAAATTTGTTGTTTTAAATAACCCCAGTAAAAGAAATCCAGTGAAGATAAATCTGGAAAACGTGGTGGCCAACTAATATTTTCTGTATGAGTTCCAATCCACCGGTTAGGAAATTGTTCTGATAAATAGTTTCGAACAGCCAACGAATTGTGAGCGGGACAACCATCTTGTTGGAAGTATATGGTTCGTAAATCTATATCTGGTAGCTGCTGAAGAGTGGGAAGAATTTGTCTTTCAAGTAACTCTAAATATTTTTCTGCGTTTAAGTTTCCCTCAATTAAAAACGGTCCAACGATTTGGTTGTTTAGCAAATCCGCCCAAACATTTACCTTTTGTCGTTGCTGGGCATTGTACGTTAAATATCAATGTTCATTTTCTTTGGCCCAGTACCTAGTTACACATAAGTTATGACTTTTCACGAGTGAGAAGGAAGACTCATCAGTGAAACAAATTTTTGCAGCAAAATTGTTATTTGTGTTAATTAAGTCAACTAACCTTTCGCAAAAATTTATCCGTTTAAACTCATCGCCGTAAAATAATTGATGATGTTTGGAATATTTATAATTACGAAAACCATTTAATTTTAGTATGCGGTTAAGGGAAGAGCAGCATATGCCTAAATCGTTGGTATCGTGTCAAATTTGAATTTAGTTCTATTGCAGCGCATACTAAAATGAACGTATCATTAGGAGCTCTGCGATTTGGGAATGATAGTTTTAAATTTTGTACAGAACCAGTAATGTCTACTGTCTTTTTAAGTCTACAAATTGTAGCTTTGTACGGGATGAGCGTGTCGGGATACCTTCCGGCAAATAGGTCACATACTCTTTGATAAGAATTATCAGCGTGGTACCATTTCATCATTTCGGCTTTCTCTTCTAGTGTATAACGCGGCATGATCACTATTCAAACACTTAAGAGACTCCGTATAGGGTGACAGTGGTGACACTAATTTGTAACATTAATTGTCAAATGGTTGCGCGACAGACTGTTTTGTGATAGGCTAAACGCGTTCAGGGGATTTGTATTCGGAACGGGGAAATATTCATACATTCGGAACGTTGCGTTTGCTCAAAATGAGGCGGTATACATACTTTATATAAATATATTGGTTCACTATTATGTATGGAAACGGTCAAGTATCTCGAGAATGGTTTGAGATATCTTAATGAAATTTTGCACACGAACACAAGGAAATGTTTGGATCATTTTGGCTATATTTTCTTTTGTTTTTCTTATTGCATATTTGAAATCCAAGGCTTACGTATTTTTTTTAAACGGCAACGGTGCTTGAATGTAGCATCGTTGCAAAGATCATTTTTTTTCGAATTCAGCGATGTAAATGTACATCGCTGAATTCGGTAAAAAATTACGTAAGCCTTGGACTTCAAATATGCAATAACAAAAAAAAAGAAAATATAGCCAAAACGATCCAAACATTTCCTTGTGTTCGTGTACAAAATTTCATTAAGATATCTCGAACCATTTTCGAGCTAATTGACCATTTCCATACATAATAGTGAACCTGTACATGTATTTATATAAAGTATGTATATATGTCTATTTTCCAAAATCTAAAAGTGTTTCGGTCTATTTTGGCGTAACAACAATAAAAATCATTTATAATAAGAAACTATTTACAAAAGGTGCTCAAAATGCCCACCATTAACTTCCTGGCAGTAATGGATACGTCGACTGAAGTCTCGAATTGCGTTTTCCCACCATATCAAAGGTATAGCGGAAATTTCTTGCCGAATTCATATTTATTTATTATTTAGCGTATGGCTAACATGGATTATACATCTAAAAGTTAAATTTTAAAATCGAGGCCATTGATCCAGTCAAACGCGGAGTCAATTGCTTCAAAGTAGTCAATCATCTCACCTCCATATGCTATAAAGGGGCACTCAGCTGTAATATGGTGAATAGTCTGACGAAGTTCTCCGCATTCGCAAGTTGGTGTGTCAGTCTGTCCCCATTTATAGAATGAGTAACGACAAATTTCATGGGACGTCCTTAGTCTATTGAGTGTCTTCCACTCATGGCGAGACAGCTCCATTCCTGGTAAGGGTAAGGCAGGATCAATGATATGGGCCGCTTGAGCTGGTTTCAACGCTACCCAAAACTCTCCCCATCTATCATTTTGGTTGAAATCTTCTGCTAGAAGTCGTTCTGCTAGCAGTAGTTGAGGAGATCTCGACTTCAGTCTCGACGGACCAGCAGGCAAATCATTGTGTACTGGAAGATGGGTATTCGATATTATTTTATTATATTCCCTTACTGGGCTTTCCTGTCTCTGGAAGGTGGGAGGTGTGATATGGCTTAGAACCGCGAGCTAGGGTAGAGGTGTACTTTTTAAACAACCGCTAATTATTATCATGGTCTCGTTGAGTTTAATATCGATCTTTGCGTGACAGCTGTTTAACCAGACTCGGGCGCAGTATTAAGCTTCCGAGTAAACAAGGCTAAGAGCTGACGTTCTAAGGGTGGATGCGTTCGCACCCCAAGCAGTACCGCAGAGCTTGTGGATTATGTTATTTCTGGTGTTTATTTACCTGCGGTGTTTTCTAGATTTTTTTTATATGAGAATGCACGATCCATTGTTACTCGCAGATATTTTGGGTAAGAATTATAACGTAGTAAGTTGTTATTGAAATACACTTGCGGCTCTAAACGTGTTTGTTTATTATTGAGGTGAAAACACGACACTTCTGTTTTATTAATATTCGGAATTAGTCTCAAGCCGGCGACGTAATTTCCCAGCACGGATAGGTCCTCTGAAAATATACTATTAGTTCCCTCTATGATTTTACTCCTGCATGCAAGAGCCAGATCATCGGCATATCCAAACTTTTTTGACTTTGTTTGTGGCATGTCAGAAATATACAGATTAAACAGGACGGGTGCAAGTACCGATCCTTGAGGCAATCCATTATTAAGATGTCTCATTTTACTCTTGCTCTCTCATGTTATTATTTGGAAGGGCCTGATGCAAAGCATGTTGTTTAATAAAGGTGCTACCCGGCTGCATGGTACTACGTTGAGAAATTTGTAGAGGTCTTCTCTCCAGACTGTATCATATGCCGCAGTCAGGTCAACATACACCACAGTCTCCAACCGTTTCTGAAACCCTGCCTTAATGTGTGTTGTTAAGCTGAGCACCTGGTCAGCACAACTGCGGTTGGGTCTAAAACCAGCCTGTTCACATAATTTTTGATCTTCATGATTTTCTGGCCTATTAACGTAAATTCTGCCTTTTAAGTACCCCACAAAAAAATCAGGTGATGCCAAATCTGGCGACCTTGCCGGCCATTCGATAATTCCTCGTCGGCCGATCCATCGGTTTGGGAAAGTAGCGGTAAGAAAATTTCTAACGTTAATGGTACAGCGTACTGGTGCACCATCTTGATGGAATCATATATCCTGGTTTTGATTAAGTTGAGGAATAATATTTTCTTCCAATATTTCTAAATACTTATCTGCTGTCAAGTTTCCATCAATGAAAAAAGGTCCTACAATATTGTTGCTACTAAATTCCATCCAAACATTTAATTTTTGGGGATACTGTGTATGAATCGGATCCATCCAGTTCGGATTTGTATCAGCCCAGTAACTAGAGTTGTGTCTGCTAAGATGACCATTTAAACAAAATGTTACTTCATCCGCAAAAATTATATTGGAAACAAAATTTGGATTGGTATTCATTTTTTACAAAATTCAATTCTACGATCAAAATCATCTTCATTTAATTCTTGCAGTAATTGCATTTTGTAAAGATAAAAATCTTTTATTATTATTTGTTGAACGGAGCATGTAAACATGTCATGGTTTAAAGCTAATTGTTGGAGAGACAGAAACCTTATCATTGTCTATTACGTCAATACAGACATTCAATAAATTTTCGTCATTTGTTTGTGTTTTTTGTCTTTTTTTGGACGATTGTTAACGCTGGTATCCATGTATCTTTTCACCGTTTTTGAAACTATTGATTTGCTGATGTTTCTATTTGGATGTACTTCATTAAATAATCGACAAACTCCAGCATAAGAGCGTTTGCTGTCGTCCTATCCAACAATTGCTATTATTAAGATTCTTTCTCTTCAGATAAATACATCTTAATTTCGTATGATAGTTTAAATAAATTTAAAACACACAAATGAACGTTAACGGTTGTCAAGTGTAATTAAATACTTGATCCGCCATAGCGAACTATACGAAAAATGCATTTACCCCAAAAGAAACCGAAACATTTTTTATCCATCTTTTTAAAACTATTTTGAAAAAAAGAAATACTAAATTTACACTGAATTCAGAAAAAAATGGCCTTTCCAACGATGCCAAATTAATGCACTGTTGACATTTAAAAGAAATCAATATTGGATTTCAAATATGGGATAAGAAAGTAAAATGAAAATATAGCCAAAAAGATTCAAACATTTCCTTATATCCGTATACAAAATTTATTTAGACATCTCGAAACGTCTCAAGACATTTTACAGTTTCCATACGTAAGAGCGACAATTATTAAAAATATACATCTCACAATCAGTGGCACTCGTAGAAGCATATTTATTGCAATACCTAATATTATATTTCTCGAAAATTGGATTATGTTATTCTAGATACCGCACTATATTACAATGTATGAAGTACAACATATATATAATACAATATATATAGTGTATTACTCTACGTAGAAAAGATTTGAATAATCATCTATTGTGTAAGGAATTGAGTAATTGAGCAATATATCAAAATCAATTTCTTCTGTCTGACAAACAGTCTGTTAATGCCAGCGCATTTAATAGTATACAATTTATGTTAATATATCAACGTAATAATAATTATTTGTGGCGGTTACTAAGAATTCATTTATCGCAAAATTCAACCGCAGATTATTTAATTATATTCTTATCATATGTTAGTTTAATTTCTTCCTGATTGTAAATAACAAAACAATGAACTTCTGAAAACATTAACAAAGAAACCGTATTTTCTGTTATGAAACAAAAAATTATTAAGCTAGCACAACTAGTAACCTAATAATCAAACGTAAGTCAATCTTCATTATGTCATAAGACTCATATAAGATAAGTCATAATACTCATAATCATGTATTTTGTTTATTTTAAATTGTGACGAAATCAAACAATTAGTCCGATAACCTTTTATTTAATCACTGGAGATTTTTCATTCAAACAAAGGTAATTTTATAATTAAAAACATATACTGTAAAAAAATAATGAAACATTATCTCACCATTTGCCTTTCCATAAACAGCGTTTTACAGTAGATAATTTAGCTTGCAGCATTGAAAATATGTTTGTCATACAACACAGGTTTCGGTTTCAATATAAGTTGTAGGCAATACTTTCAGAAATTCCTAATATCGCGGTTTTAATGTTTACTTCTAATAATTATTAATAAAATTAAAATTATTATTTTTAATATCTTCACATTATTATTTTTCGTTTATCTAGAGACAATTAAATACGAGAGTGGGTTAAATACGAAGACGGCTGTGGTAATACACTTTAGAGCATAACAATGAACGCCACTGATTGTGTTTAGTCATAGCTCAGGATGAGCGAAGCAGAAAGCCATAACGTATTATTATCATTAAATTTTTGTCTAACGAACATGTTAAAGTAAATTTGAAATTTTGCGACGATTGCATAAGCAATTCAATAATGAAACGCTATCGTGAGCTAAGACGTTTGAAAGGGATAAGTTTTGTGCTGACCGCAACAAATAATCTAATCCATCCCACGCACTAGCCGAACGTTGGAAAATATTCGGAGCATTCATGACGTCATTTTTGGAGATCGGTGAATCCCAATGCAAGAAATTGCTTTAGCATAAATAGCGTGGAAACAATTGAGAAATTTTGAAAGATTGCACGCCTACTGAACGCAAATCAAAGAAGCAGTTTTTTGAACAATACGAGATGAGTCTTGGGTGCATTATTATATCCCTGTGGCAAACCGGTTCAGTATGGAATGATATTTGAAAAATTAAGGTTATTGAGCCTACAAGTAATAATACCTCAGGTTTACGATAGTATGGTACGATAGTAGTACGATAGTGTCTTACTAATAATTAAATAAATAAAATATCATTGCTAATTAAGTATTAGTAGGTGTCATAAACCTAAGAATATAGTTTCGGTTCATTCCTTTGTACAGTAATGGAACCCTATTATACATATTTAGTTAACAATGGGTGATTAGTAGAGTGGACCAATCCGGAGCGAAAGCAGAGGCGTGACTAACGAATTGGTTCCCGCGTGCCCCATCGCACATACGATTACTTAGTATGTTGTTCACGGTCGTGTGTACACGTATAATAGCAGCAGGAAAGTGTATTCTGTGTATTTAATAATGTTGAAGGAGCGTACAGTAAAAAAACCGCTATCATCAAAGTTAGTCAATAGGTTTATTGAGAACCATCCTAGTTTATCTTACAATGGGGTAAATGTAAAATGTTTAGTGTGCAATATATATATAAACCATTTAACAAAATCAAATTTGCAACGCCACGTGCATAGCGCAAGACATAAAGATAGAGACACTGGTGCCGATACAAAATACGAAGTGTTCTTATTTGATTTGTGTACAATGATGGTTGTGTGTAATTTGCCGTTTACTTTGTTACGCAATGATTCGTTTATTTCATTTCTTGAAAAATATGGCAATGTAGAATTACCGACCTGCAGCCACTTACGACGTTATTTAAAATCTGTTCGTGTACATTTAGAAAACAAAATTAAGGCTGATCTGAAAAATAAAAAAGTGTGGTTGAGTGTGGATGAAACAACTGATAGCAAAAAAAGATCTGTACTTAATGTTATGGTGCGTAAAATGGAACCAAATAAATCGCCATCCTCAATTTTATTAGCTAGCAGACAAATAGAAGAATGTACTGCGCGGGTAATTTCAAAAGTGGTGTTAAGTACATTGGAAAAATTTGAAATTTCCAGAGATCAAATCCTAATGTTTGTGACAGATGGTGCCGCAACCATGCTTTCTGTAGGTCGGTCTCTTAAGGAACAGTGTGGTAACTTTTTACATATTACATGTAAAATCCATGCCCTACATCTTGTAGCAGAACGGATCCGTAAATGTTACCCAAATGTAGATGCGTTAATATCGAGTACAAAGGCAGTATTCCTGAAATCTCCAAAACGTACTCGGAAATTTCACGAATTGTGTCCCCTACCCCTGAACCACCACAGCCGATTCTAACACGATGGGGAACATGGCTACGAGCGGCATTTTACTATCATAAATATTTTGAGGATGTAAAAAAAGTGGTTTTATTATTAAATCCGAAAGATAGTGCCGCTATCGAAGAAAGTCGGAAAAAATTTCAAAATAGTCAGGTTAAAAGTGATTTACAAACTATTCACAACAATTATTTCGGAATAGTGCAAGCATTAGAAAACCTACAAAATTCTTCGCTATCGTTACAGGAATCAGTGCTAGTTGTGAAAGATACACACGCACAGCTATGTTCGATAGAAGACGCAAGAAATGAGTGTATTTTAAGTAAGTTTGAAAGTGTTTTAGATAAAGATTTAGATTTTGCCAGACTTAGACAAATTTGTGAAGGTTCGTCTACAGATGTGTTAAGTTGTTTCAAAGATTATTTTAATTATGCAAACATCACATCACTAGATGTGGAGCGATCGTTTTATTTATACAAGCACATATTTTCCTCATGGCGGACGCGTTTTCGAGAAATAACTTTAGAGACGCACCTTATGTTAACAATATTTCATCGCGCTTCTCCAGATTTTCAAGTCACGGAAAACGCATAAAACGGTAAGTTTTTTTTTAATCATCTAATTACATACATTTTAGATTTTATTTTTTATACGTATCATCGAGAACGTTTCATAATCTAGAAAAACCGTCTTACATTTTTTTTGTATCTAACATAATAACAGCACCGTTCGTGATAGTATGTCTCTAGATATTAATAATGTTTCGCATGCGGGAACCAATTCGTTAGTCACGCCTCTGCTTTCGCTCCGAATTGGTCCACTCTAGTGATTAGATTATATATCGTCTACTGAAATCGTTCAATAATAACCCTAGGCAATAAAACAGGCGGCCTAATGAATAAGGCAATAACTAAATTTCGAAAAAGATGCCGATTATTAACAATCCTGGGTAATAAACTAGTGGTCTAAAATATAAAGTAGGTAATAAATGAGTTTGTAAATGTAAAAGATATCGCTTTCTTAGAATTTAAAGAAAGCTTTAGAATTTGAATGTGCTAATAAAAGCATGTTATACAGTGGTTTAAACTCGAAAATGAACGTTAAATATTTATAAAATTGTAAATGTTTATGTTTGAATTCTATCCTAGATCTACTTATATTTAACAATAAAAGATGTTTGAAATTAAAAATTTACAGAAGGATATTAAATGTATCCTCAACAATTATAATAACTGAAATTTTATTTTATTAACAAAGAAATATCAACACATATTCTAAAGTTAAGCATTTCATAGAAGAAAACCATAAAAGCGGAATCATCAAATATTTTCAATAAAGATATAAAAATGCAATGTAATGTTTTTATTGTTTATGCTAACTTATTAACTAATTTAAAAAGACTAATTAATAAACAGCAAAGCATCACGAAAATGCATTAAAACTATTTTCAAGAATTCATTATCGACTTGACCTTAACCAAGGTATAGGACAGCGCGGATATATGTATAGTAGAAGTTAGTACTACATTAGCCTTAAATAAATGCTAATAAAAACAATTATACGATCAGATAATAGATATACAATACAATATACAATCTCGCAAGCATAAATTAATACTCATAAATATATTTTTTAGTAAAAAGTCTACACACAAGTTCTTTGGAATTAATAGAATTAAAGAAACTCAAGTAAAGTGCTTGTAAAAGCAGTTTTTCGAAATAGGTATAAGTTATTAAATAAAATCGAAGTAAAATCATAGTCGCGTTTCTATTAAATATAGTCGGTGTCTCCCACAAACTGACTCCGTTTGTTTTTGTGCTATTGTCGTTTGAATTGGAAATCAAAATGTGTGGAACAAAGACAAATTTCCTTACTATTTGCTAAATAATAGATATACAACACAATCCCGATTAATCGAATCGAAATTATCCCAAACCTGGTTTATTCGAAACTCTCAAAATTAAGATAGAAAGATGGAAAAAAGAAATGATATACGTTAACTGAAGTTTTGCAGGGAGGTTTTATTTTGAGAGGCTTATAAAAGAACATGGTTTACAACTGTGATGAAATGGTCTGAAGTATAATATATTTCCCATAGGCGATGATTATCCAATAATAATGTCTTGAAATGTTATCGCCTAAACCTTGTATGTTGGTAATATACTAGGGATAAATTGAATTTATTCAGAATAAGAAAATCTAGTAGACTGTAAAAAACAATCAGTTTATTTAGGGCAACTCTTTATCTGTCATGTGACGTTTTGTTGTGGAAGGTACGCTCGTTATAACTCAGCTACTTATTTTTAAAAACTAGAAGAAAATGGAATTAACCAGAGGCCACTTTCGAATCATAATTTATTATAATTTTAAAAAGGTTTAAGCGCTTATCAGTGCAAAGAAAGTTTAGATTCAGTTTTTAATGAACAAGCACCTTCCCTGGGTACAATTTACCCATTATTTTATATATTATTTATTTATTATTTATATATTACCCATAATTATAATTTACCAATTAAGGAATTTAAACGCGAAAGGAATTCTGTTCAGCATCAAAAAGGAGCAGGGCGTTCTCCTGCGGCTATTACCGCCAAATAGAGTGTCAACTCCAGATTGGATTCTCAGGTGTTAAAATATTTAAAAAAAATGGTAAGTCGTTTTGTGCGTTTCTGACTTCCCAAAAAGCAGAGTGTGTAAGAATTTGCTATGAAACTTCTTAAATAATGGCGGCCACCAAATTTTTTTCAAAATAGTGACAGGTGACGAAACTTATATTCCATTTTTTGATATCCCTATCCGCCAAGAGGGTCGTATATGGATTCACGAAGATGAGGAAACTCCTACAATGACTAAGAAGCAGCGAGCTGTGAAAAAGATTATGTATGCGGTATTCTTCAGAAGTACGGGCTTAGTGAATGCAATTAAGCTAGATTCACATAAGATAGTTATAGCTATGTGGTACACTGAAAAATATTTGCCTGAAGTGTTCAGTAGAGTTCCAGACAAGGAAATTATGTTCCATCATGATAATGCCGTCCCATACGGCAGTTTTAACCATCCATTTTTTTGCTGAGAAAAATATAAAAGTAATAGAACATCCGCCATACTCACCTGATTTAGCAATGTGTGGCTTTTGACTATTTTTTTGGGCTTAAACACAATTTGCGGGGTAGAAGTTTTTCGTCTAAAGAAAAGATTGATACTGCAGTTCACGCCTATTTTAAAGGTATTACGAAAGAAGACAGGTTGGGGGCTTTTAAACAGTGGAAAGAAAGAATGGTCAAGTGTATCATTGCTGAAGGGAATTACTTAGAGCATATTTAAAATTAAATCCTAAAAAGTATTAACCGTGTTTTTTATTGTCAATAATTTCAGATTGTCCCTCGTATTTAAGATGAATATGAAAACAAATTCTTGTTGTTTTCTGAATTGGCGGAGACAGTTGCTTGGAATCTGAAACAGACAGAAACAATAAAAATCTCTCTGTTATTTATTTTTGTGGTTAGAAATTTTTCTTGTTACTGTTTGTTTCTTGTTGTTTCAAAAAGAGAAATCAATTATTTTATTTTTATCGATTAGTTAAAAGCACTTAGTAAAGATTAGTTTAATTTGCCATTATTTTCTCTGACACCAAGTCTATTGGGCATTTACTTAAGTAGAGAATCCAAATTTCCTTAGTATTTGCTAAATAATGTTAGAATTTAGATATACAACACAATCCCAATTAACCGAATCGCAATTATCTGAAACCCGGTAGGTATATTCTAAACTGTCAAAATTAAGATAGAAGGATAGCAAAAAGACATGGTATATGTTAACTCAAGTTTTTCGGAGGGGTTTTATTTTAAGAAGCTTATAGAAGAAATGGTTTACAGTTAGACCAAATCTACAATTGCGATGAAACGGTCTGAAATATAATAATATTGCTGCGTCAAATACTTTGGGTCGGTTGGAGAGCACCTGGTTACAAAATCGAATTACTGTTCTTGCACGCAATAAGGTTCTGGGACACACATGCGTTCGATATTATGTGTTGATAAGTCAGAAAATTCACGAGCTTTTAAGAATATTCGTCTCAATATTATCCAGTTTCGTATAAAAATTTCTTTTTTTTTCTAGATTTTATTTTCAATGTAGAAACATTTAGTAGAACGTGGATATCTGGAAAGTGCATTTTGTTAAGATTAGAATACCGGCATTAGAAAATGCAGCTATTCACCCAGGTGTAGAACAGCACGAAAGCAATGATTTTGCCTCCTGCTAGAACTTCTCTCATTCAGTCCAAGGATCAGGATGGTTGGAAAAATTAAAACGTAATTACAGACGTTTATTATTGAAGTATATTGTACATGAAGTTGACAAGAGCGGTAGTCTTTCTTATCGATTGATTAAAAAAATAAATAAATTAAAAAATGCTGGATATTGGATAGGTTCAGCTTGGAACCAAGTAATGAGTAGTATCTCGAGAAAATCTTGGTCAAAATTAATTTAACAAGAGGCATATGCAGAGACCGAAAATAAGGAGATTTTACATAAAATCGTGAAAGTGTTACTGAATCAGATGTCTGTGGATAGTTAAACAGTAAGATTACTGTTTAACTATCCACAGACATCTGATTCAGTAACACTTTCACGATTTGATGTAAAATGTCATTATTTTCGGTCTCTGCATATGCCTCTTGTTAAATTAATTTTGACCAAGATTTTCTCGAGTTAAACAGTAAGATTACTAAAAGGTTTTAAATATTTCTATACGTTAATGCACGTATAATGCTTTTGTTTCATTATGAAACAGACATGTAAAAAATTTACACATCTGTAAACATGGACAATACACCTCGTATTTTCGGCATTAACTTCTGCTTAAGACATATGTTTCTGCCATCTATAGGCGTCATCAGCTAAGCTAGTGAAGCAATGTATACAAATGATACAAATCTTCATAAATAGATCTGTATCTGTATATAACATTAAGCCGCAATCCCTATTATATAAAGCAAATTTCATCTCGTGAGGTGACACTTATTAATAAGTGACATCTAACGGACGAAAGAAACTTTGCCGGAAAAGGGACCTTTCGTTTGTGACCAGCTATGCGGGTACGACAAGCGAAACAATACGGGTTAGTCCATAACAAGCCAGATGGCGGAAATATACAAAAAGGTTTTAAATATTTATATACGTTAATGCACGTATAATGCTTTTGTTTCAATATGAAACAGACATGTAAAATATTTACACATCTGTAAACATGGACAATACACCTCGTATTTTCGGCATTGACTTCTGCTTAAGGCATATGTTTCTGCCATCTATAGGCGTCATCAGCTAAGCTAGTGAAGCAATGTATACAAATGATACAAATCTTCATAAATAGATCTGTATCTGTATATAACATTAAGCCGCAATCCCTATTAGATAAAGCAAATTTCATCTCGTGAGGTGGCACTTATTAATAAGTGACATCTAACGGACGAAAGAAACTTTGCCGGAAAAGGGACCTTTCGTTTGTGACCAGCTATGCGGGTACGACAAGCGAAACAATACGGGTTAGTCCATAACAAGCCAGATGGCGGAAATATACAAAAAGCATAGCTGGTCACAAACGAAAGGTCCCTTTTCCGGCAAAGTTTCTTTCGTCCGTTAGATGTCACTTATTAATAAGTGCCACCTCACGAGATGAAATTTGCTTTATCTAATAGGGATTGCGGCTTAATGTTATATACAGATACAGATCTATTTATGAAGATTTGTATCATTTGTATACATTGCTTCACTAGCTTAGCTGGCGACGCCTATAGATGGCAGAAACATATGTCTTAAGCAGAAGTTAATGCCGAAAACACGAGGTGTATTGTCCATGTTTACAGATGTGTAAATTTTTTACATGTCTGTTTCATAATGAAGTAAGATTACTGTTTAACTATCCACAGACATCTGATTCAGTAACACTTTCACGATTTGATGTAAGCTATCATTATTTTCGGTTCTATATCTATAGATGATGAAGAATTAATTAAGAGTGGTTGTAAAGATGCTAATAAAATCAAAAGTGATGACTAAAGCTCGGATTATATGCAAAATGCATATTTGTTGGTAACAGGTATATTAACAAAATTATGAGTTTTCTAGATTTATTTAATGTTTTTTGAATAAAATAAGGCAATTAGAAAAAGTATATTTTACATATTTTACTACTTGATACATATGCATTTTATATAACATGCATGCATATTTATGCATAGTTTCCTAAAATTACAAATTTTCTTCTAAAAATTCCAGTAGGCAGCAAGTTTGAAAATAACATCTCAGGTCATAGAAGATACCAGATTTCCAAATATTCTGGGAAAGTTCAAACACCATTTTGTGGCATATAAAATTAAAATAAATAACAATGCTTCTACACAAAATACAATCTTTTACAACACTCATATGACTTATATAAGTACAGTTGTGTCTAGAACTTAGCAATATAAAACCGTAATAAAAGGAATAAAGCGACTGTAAGAAGGATACATTATGGTTAGTTATTAGAATTCAATGTTGATTCAGATGCTATGAAAAAAGAAAAGTCTTTAAAAATAATGTAATACTAAATCAATTGGCATTTATTGCAACAATTTTTTCTGTAGTAGCAGAAACAATTTTGAAATTAGAAACAAGAGAACTGATTTTGACTGAATCTGTAAATTTAATATACCGCGATATCATAAAGTTTCTGGGTCAACGGTGGCCATGGGGTGAAAAACGTCTGTGTTAATTTATATCATCCTTTTGAGAAAAATCTGATAAAATTTTCAGGTTATGTGTCATACTGACATTAAGATTAATATATTGACAAATTTTAACGTCAGAATGACACTTAACCTGAAAATTTTATCAGATTTTTCTCAAAAGGATGATATAAATTAAGACAGACGTTTTTCACCCCATGGCCACCGTTGACCCAGAAACTTTATGATATCGCGGTACAAATGCCATAATGCATTGTCAACTATTACAAGAGCTGGAGAAATAATTTTTACAAAGCTAAACTCAATTTTTTCAAACAAATTGTAGATCATACATCACAAGTCATAAGCAAATAGATACGTATTGTTAGATATTATTACTAAAACGAAATTTAAAGGGTAAAAACTACCCCCAAAATTTCGACATTTAAAATTTTTGGAAAATTTTCGTATCTATATCGTAATCGTATTTTGCTTTTTAAAATTCGTCTTATATAGAAGTCAACAAAAGATTGCTGTCTTGCCAGATCACCAAAATTCTCCTTCATACTCTTTCTAATTTTCTAAATCTCAAATTTCCATCCACAATATTTGTAGTATGTGGACAAAACATATCTTATGCTGGGATATATTTCTACTTGATGACGATTTATTGTTATGCATAGACTATTCGCACCTTAGAAAACAGTACAGGCTTTTATGAGGTTATATTTATATCTTTCCAATTATAGAATTAACGTACATAACTCTCTCATTATCTAGTGTGAAATGTGTAGTCGGATTCTGTTTAACAAGTTCAATAAAGTGAAATGAACTGTTGTCATAGGTCATTATTTGTTATGTTTATCTTTTTCTTTATATCATCACCTTCTTGTAAAAACAACAAATATCGCATAATTACGCCAATAAAGTATCAGCCGATACCAAATAGGAACAATAAAATATATATTTTGCTACATAATATACAGTGGCGGCTCGTGAGTTATGAAAGAGGGTGGGCACAAAAAAAATACCTATTTTTTGTACATAAAATCCATTCTCCTATTTTTCATGCTGGAAAAGACGTCTATGACTTTGTTGTCAAAATCCGGGATAGAGTGGATGAACTTATTTTCTATTGATAGGGCCGCCAATGCGTTAAGTCGATCTTCTGACATTGTGCTTCTCAGAAAAGTTTGAATTCGTTTGAGGGTGGAAAAACATCGTTCACTTCTGCTGTCGACATGGGCGTTGCATAAATAATATCTAACAGTTTGTATGTTTCTGTCAAAACCTTTTTTAGGTTGTCGTCTGTTATGAACACCAAAAGAGGCAAAACACGTCACAAACTACGTCACACATGTCATTGCGCTCATAAATTACTGAAGGTTCACTTTTCAATTTTACACTGGCGAATATAGGATAAGATTTCAAAGTTTCATCAATTTTCTTTTGTGGAAATTAATGACTATGTTCTAAAATTTTGAGAATCAAATAATTTTGCTGCACTTAAAGTGATCCTTAAAATCAAATCGGTCGCTAATTTGGCTTAAAATAGTGTCACATACTTCCTTTGCAGTGACAGCTCTGTTATCTCCAGTTGTCGTTTTTTATCGTTTCCTTGCAGGTTCTTCATTATTGCGTTCTTGATCGTCATTGTCAGTAGAATTTCTTAAATTTCTAATGTGAATAATTTGCTGTTGAAATTGTTCAATTGCCTTTTGCAGTTGAGCACTGTCAATCCCGCGCATTTGAGTTTGAATAAATAATATTTCAACATGCGGCATGATGAATTGAAATATTTTCAACCAGTAGAGAAATTCCGGACAATTCAAATGTTTCAATAAACCACTTGCTTCACTAATAGTAACTGAATCCACCCCATCTTCGTCAATAATTTTGTCTAAACATTCTTTGAAAGAATCCTGGTGTTCAAGTAATGTGTTCACAGTCCGACTTTTGAAAATCCAGCGTGTAGGAGCAGCGCGTGGTAATCTACGTTTGACTATTTCATCAAGAATTACCGTTCGTTTTGGAGATCGAGAAAAAAACTTGAAAATGACTGTAAATTTGCAAAGAAAATTTTTACATTTTTATTGCATTGTGCCGCACGTTCAATAATTAAATTAAATTGATGCGCATAACAGCGAATATAATGTGCATGTGAAAATGTTCTTTTGATAATATCTTGGACACCATTTGTCTTACCACTCATCACGTACGCCCCATCGTAACTTTGAGCGATTAGTTTATTGTTGTCAGACCCAGAAGGAGAAATTAAAATAGTTAGCAATTCATTCAGCAATGTTTTTGCTAACACATCAGCATTATGTCCACCAGCTTAAAAAAAGACCAAAAGCGTTCAAAAATTTGTCCATTAAACACGTATCGAATAATAACAATCATTTGCTGATTATTAGAGGTGTCTGTAGTTTCATCGGCCTCCAAAGCAATGCAATTTACAGATTTAATTTCTTATAATATTTTCGGCATGTAAATTTGCCACATTGCATCTAGCAATTCGTTCTTAATAGTTTTTGAGGCGCCTTTAAACACTTGTGAACCTTTCATATGTATTGCAAGCACAGCGTCTAATTCAGCTGCAAAGTTGATTAAGCCTAATAAATGCCTGGATTTTCCGACGTCAATGTCTCATCATGGCCTCGTAACGCCAAGTCAAAAGCTCCGCAAAATTTTAAACACATAATTAACCGGCGCAAAATATGATGATTCTTTTCCACATCTTCGTTTTACTTAATTTTATGTCGCAAATAGGCAGTGTCTAACTGTTCACGTATGTCCACTTTGCCTAGAACACTAAAATCCACACATACATGCATATACGAAACAGAATTTTCATATTTCTTTGCCCTGTCTGCGATATGCTTTAAATCATTCAACCCTTGTTTATTACACGCACTAACCTCTTTTTTAACAATTAAGCAAATAAAACAAAATAGTTTATTTGTTAGTGACATCCATAAATCCACTCATATTTTTCATATATATTTTTATTGAAGGGATAGGCCTTCCTTTCTTCTTAATTAAAAGTTTTTCCTCAAATGATAGCGGGTTTTTTAAAAGATTTTGCACACAGTTAGCTTCCATTATTAATAATAAACGTCACTTCAAGCCTTTTAAATCATACACGTGGGGTACGCACCGAAAATAATACAGTCACAATGCAGGCAAGACGTTAAATGGAGTCGCGCTATTTTGTGCCCAAAGCGATGGCAGAAGCGCACATGGCGAAGATAAGCGGGCCCGGCCGATTCATACTCAGAATAGGTACATCTGACATCGTGCCCCGGAACAAAGTTTTGAGCGTTGGCATAGTGTCTGTGCTGCGGAGGGAAACTTTGATACCATCGTTATAAAAATACGTAAAAATAATAAAATAAAATAATGCAGTGAATTACATGCGAATTTCTTTCTGTGTTTATCTTGGTGGTTGGGTGGGCACGTGCCCTTGTGCCCTTTAGTACAAACCGCCACTGATAATATATATAAATATAAACATCTTTAAATTTTAGTAATTCTAATTTGTTTATTGCCGCACAATAATCTTTACACTTGAAGGCGGACATTACAAAGAAAAATTTTAACTTTTTTATACATCTTCAGTGCCAAAAAGTTTTAGTTGAAGCACTAGCAACAAAAAGAGATGTTACTGCTGATAATTTTTAACGCATAGTTTCGTTAGAAATAATCACGCTTAGACATAATTCGTCTTCGACCAAGTGCTTATGAAACGTCGCTACGCCTGAATGTAATATAATAGTAATATGTATTTCATGTTTCAAAATAGTACAGTCATGTAGCAATTTCTTTCCCTCGTCTCGCAAAGCATATGTGATTTCACGTTCACAAATGAATAATTCTCACGTGTTCGACATTTTTACCACCCACATTGGCATCTACATAAAAAAAAAGCGCTAGAAGTATTATTTCCCGTGTATTCCTTCGTGTGCATGGTTATTAATAATTTTACGATTACCTATTAGACGCAGGCAACAAATAATTATAGGGTTTCCCAGAATTTCACTCAGATCATTGTTACCTAACTTAGAATAGGCAAAGATATTTCCAATTAATTTCAAATTTTAAATTTGTTTGTCAAATATATTAAAATGTGTCGATTTTGAAGAAATACTACAATATATAAAACCTACCTACAAAAAATATGTTTTAAATATTTTTGCCATGTTTCAAAAGTTTATAAATAAACATAATATTAAAATTGGCAATTTATTTAAACAAATAAACATAATGATAAAATTGGCAATTTATTTAAACAAATAATTATAATAAAAAATGTGTGTTGTTTTATTTAGATTAATTTTAGACAATTTCTGGCATTTAGAGAAAAATTCCATTTGGACAATATTTGCCAAAAAAATTATCGAATGAATATGAAGTTTTGACGCTGGCACTTATATGAGATGTTACAATATACCTTGCGACAATTATTTTGCATTTTGCCAATTTGAACAAAAATTTTTTCAGAAGTACTGTTTCAAACAAGAGAGTTACCAATATTTAGCGAAACATTAGTCCCTTGTTATGAAAAAATGTAGCTCTGCTATTTCACAAACTGGATAGCTTTGAACTAAATCCATTTTTTCGATAAAAGATGAAAGGCCACTTATGAACGTAAAAAACTTAACACTGTTACTAAATACTTGTAATAACCAACCTTTCGCTGTTCATACTGCAAACTTCTTCAGGGTCTGCTCTCACACTAATGAAGTATACAATATGAACAGTAAACGTTGATTATTACATCTACCATAAGACAAAGCCTAGAAAAATATCGTCATTTTAGTGAAACTGTGAAATAAATCTTATTGACTTCGACCATTTAACAAAAAAATGAAAGATATTTTAATAATACTATCCACACAAGCAAAATAACATCCTCTGAGAATTTAAGTGAAATTATTAACGACAGAGAAAATATTATATCAATTATATCAAATACGCTTCAATCATCCTTAGTGATTATTAGAACGGGCAAGAACAAAATGTTTATTAAAAGATATTAACAACCTTTATGACAATTTTCGTTTTTTTCCTATCAGGTCACCGGTCACCGCAATATTTTGATGGCGTAATTAATAATTTGGTCCTTGGTGACCGCTTTGATACTTAAGGTTTTAAAACGTGGCTTATATTATAAACATTGTTATATAACTGTTAATTTATTTATTCCTGTTGACTCATAGTGGAGTATGGGAAAAGTTGGAAGGTTGGTTTCAATAACTGTTTAGAAAATTCAAAAGGTGGCACTAGTAATATGTTAAAAATTTGCATTAGTAAACGTCATTTATCGTTAGACTGCTGTCAAAGTTTCAGTTAAATCCATGAAGTGGGTTTCTTTTTATACTCGGTTGAAGCAACAAACTTTGGTTCATTTAGAAAAATGGAGAAACATGAGTTTCGTGCGGTAATTAAACACTTTTATTTAAAGGGTTTAACACCGAAAGAGATCAAAGCCGAGTTGGATAAAGTTCATGGCACAACTGCTCCTTTGTTTGCGACTGTTTACAATTGGATAAATGAATTTAAACGTGGCCGTACATCCACAAAAGATGGAAATGACTTCCTCCGAAATAATTGACAAAATCAAGGATATGGTTTCAATGATCGATGCATCAAAGTGCCCGAAATAGTCGAGGCCATAGAAATATCACATGGTACAAGTGTTTTCAATTTTACAAAAAAAATTGGGTTTGAAAAAAAACTCAGTAAGGGTGCCGTGTTTGCTCTCTGTGGAGAATATACGCAATCGTGTGATCGAATCGGATTTTGGTTGAGCACTTTTCTATCGCAATCCTGACGAGTTTCTACGTCGTTACATAACTGTGGAAGCATGGACACACTACTAGACTCCAGAAACAAAGCAACAGTCGAAAGAGTAGGTTTTTAAAGGCCGTCCAGCTTCGCAGACGGCAAAGACCGTGAAATCGACCAACAAGGGATGGCCAGTATGTTTTGGGATACACAAGGAATCATCTACATTAGTTACTTGGAAAATGGATAAACGATAAATGGAGAGTATTATGCAACGTTATTGCACCCGTTGAGCGAAGAAATCAAGGAGAAACATCATTTGACAAAGAAAAAAATTGTCTTCCACCAAAACAATGTACGGTTGCACACTTGCGCAGTTTTGATGACGAATATCATCGAATTAAAGTTCAAATTATTACAACATCCACCGTATTCGCCAGATTTGGCCCCTAATGACTAAATTTACAAAATAATTTGCTTTTCTATCTTTTTCTAAAGAATTATTGAACCACCCTTGTAATTCGGTAAATAAAATACACACAAAACAATAAAAATCATGAAATATGATTTAAAAATTCAGTTATTGAATGATACTTAATCTATGTTTTAGAATGTCTAATGTACTTATATACACCAATTATTAAAGGTCTCATTGGTACACAAAAGCAAGACCTAAATATAAACACACGATATAGTCAAAAATTATAATTTGGGTAAGAAATCCCTACAGCTAATTCTACCAGAACGCCGTCATTATGTGTACGGCTCGGTTTCCAAGTTTAAAAACTCGTACCCTATCCGTAAATGATCTTCGCGCTAGTATGTCACATATCATAATGAATAAAATAAGCGAAATAATACATTACAAGCACGGAGAAATCAATCTCATATAAAGTCAAACATATAGGGCTAAGTTTCTTATATAAAATCTCTATATGATCTTTCCAGTTACACATAGAATCAATTGTTACACTTAAAAATTTCATGTTATTTATCTAACTGGGATATATTGGATTGATGTCCTTAAATAAGATGAACACCACGATTTGCTTTAAATTAGATGAATACAGTTTGACTATTATTTAATATAATACTATTTATTATTCATAAAATAATCATTTAAAATTTTTAAAATTGTACTTATATTTCTGGAATGCTTTGTATAAATTACAAGCGAAATATCAGCGTAAATTTGTATGTTGTCAGTTAGAATATCACTTGCATAGATAATATACAGTAGAAGACACAATACACAGCCCTGAGGCATCCCACTTTTTAATGTGCATTTACTCGATGTGACGTTATGAACTTGCGCATATTTACCTCTAATTTCGTAACATGGTAATTTTATACATTTAATAGTTCATGATTTACCATAAAAAAGCTTTGCACAAATCGACAAAAATTCCAGCACATGCATTACCCTCATCTATACATATTTGTATACAGTCTATTTAAAAACATCGCAATTGCAGAAACTGCGCTATGCCCTTTTCTGAAACCAGCTCATTGAATAATTTATATTTTCCATGAATCTTATTAATTATTTAGCAAACAGTTTTTCTAAAACTTCAGTAAATACAATTACTTTGCAACCCATTTTAAACAATGGATTAATTTTTGCAATTTTTGGTAAGCATTTTAAACATATGGAAAAGGAATTCTATTATTCGCGGCGGATAATGGAAATAAAATTTTAAAAAATAAGTATATATAAGAGAATAACTATGTTATTTTGAAATTTATTAAAATTGTTTATAGATAATCAGAAAGTTAAATAGTTAAATTGTACAAGGTAATAATTGGAGGGCCCAAGTTAACGAAAGCAAGAGTTTTAATTGAACAATGATAAATTCTTATTTCGGAGGTCATTAAAGCAAATAGTTTACAAAATAAAGGCTCCGACGAATTAGATATATGAGAATTGTCACCAATTAAAATGTATATTCTTGGTTATGACATGTTAGTTTTAAAATAATTTATAATTATTGACATAGATAAAATTGGAGGATATAAAAGATGTTTCTCCGCGTAATCAAGAATTTTTTGTTTTTATGATAATTGTTTATCACTATTTTCCAGATATTTAAATTAATTTTTTATTATGCACTGTTCTTTAGGTCCATAATTTTGTTTATGCTAATATCAGTGAATTAGTGTTCGATAGAGTTTTACGAAGCTATGTTTACAAGTGGCGTTTAGAAAATAGCACCGATTATTTTAATTGTTATCAAGATAGCATATAGCAAAGTTAATTTAACTAACTTTACAACATAAATACTTTAAAGTGATGTTTAAGTTAAATATTGGCACATATAAATAACTATTATCAGGATAAAATTTGTTTTATTTTATCCTGATAATAGTTATAATGGAATTTCATCAAGTATAGGCTCAAACAATTATATACATATAAATAACATGATTATCCGGAATTTGGCGTGTTTTGGATTGATAATATACAAATTCAAGCTGCAATTAATTTTTATTTTTTTTACTAAGAGTACGTTTCCCCCTATTAGTTTATACGGCAAATTAGTTCCTTTGAAGTCCTTTAATGATTTCAAAAGTTTTTTCAAGATACAGGAGACTGGAAGCATCTTAACAATAGCCCAACAGAGCTAGGCATCAGCACTGGCTTAACAAACGTAATCGATTACGTTTGGTTGCGAGAGAGAAAATCATATTTCCGCCTTTGCATATCAAGCTGGAACTTATGGAACAATTTGTGAAGGCGTTAAATCGAGATGGACTTTGCTTTGGGTACTTAATACGTAAATTTCCTAGGACTAGCATCGAAAAACTGACAGCAGGCATATTAGATAGCCCTCAGCTAAGACAGCTTATAAAGGAACCACAATTTACACACACACAATGAACGAGATTTATCTAATGATTGATACTCATTTGTTAAAGTAGTACATTTTCTTGGCAATCATAAAGCAGAGAGTTAGTGGAAAATATGCTTACTAAATTTAATATTCTCGATTGTAACATGAGCATAAAGCTTTCTTCACAAAACCTAGGTGATTGCAGTGAAGAACAGAGAGAAACATTTCATCAGGATATTAAGACGCCGGAAAAACGATATCAAAGAATATAGGATACCCACATGATGACCGACTACTGTAGGAGTCTGCAGTCGTTGTATTAAACTTTTAATGATAAGCCATAAATGTGTATTTATCTACGTTGGTAATTAAATACTTTACTTTGTATTCTTTGTTTTTTCATGAGGCTTTATCGCAAATACTAATACGTGCAACCTGAAATGAACATGAGTTAAAAAAAGATCACTCTTTCTAAAACAGGTCAATATCTGACAGTAGTTTTGGATTTTACACCTAAAATGACTAGGAAACAATTAAAAAATGGTAGGCACCAAAATGTGAGTTGGGGTGTGTAATTTTCCTGATCGAAACTTTTTTTATAAAACCCGCTTATTCGTCAGTCAATAGCGAAAAGACAATTATTTCTGACGAATTCAACTAAAATTAAGATATAATAGTCAAAATATGTTAAAATTTTTAAACTCCAAATTCTAAACATCGGTTTACAATAGCCGCATTCCAAATCGTATGGTTGGTGTTAGAACGGACTTTTGAATATGCATGTTGTAGGCACTCATATTGCACTATATATAATAATCCACTATATGTTTGTATATTATATATTAAAACTATTACTAACTAAAATATAAAATCGACTGAAAAATTTAAAAAAATATCGTGCACTGACGAGTTCTAATGAGAACGAAATGTTAGTATATGCACGTTTCGAGATAGACAGACGTGGCTTTCATACATTTTTCATTTATTCTCACAACCTGGATGGTTGACGTCGCGACGTGTTGCGCCTACATTCTTCGGCAGGAGTAATCTATTCAGATTGCAGAATTAACGCAAGAAATTAAGCGGCAAATGCGTGTGGGATGAGTCTTAAATAATGATTAACTCTCATATGCATTAAGTTGAATATGTTTCGTATATATACACGCAGTATAGAAATGAAAGTCATGCCTGTCTCCGAATATTGTACACTGACGAGTTCTAATGAGAACGAAATCTAACGTATGTAAAAAAAGTTTTGAGACAAAAATTAAAATACTACTACTTGTTCAAATTATTAACTTTAATTAAACTATGTGAAAAATTAACGGTTAACATAATTTCTAAAGAATATACTATAATGCAGCTAGCGGCCCATTGTCTTCAATCCTTCGCAGTTTTGTTCTTAAGTGTCTCATAAGTTACTGGATGGTGGCAACATCGATTTCCTGAATCTTTTGGTAAATTCCCCGTCTTAATTGTTCTTCGTTATCGACCTCCCATCCATTATCATAATCTTTTCTGCTTAATAAGGCCCAAAATTATTTGATGAGTTATGCTTGGGGAACATTAGGTAAATTATTTCCTCTGAATTCAAATGAGACATTATTGGCCTGCAACCATTGTCAACTTACCCTAGCATAATGACTGGAAGCTAGGTCAGACCAGAATATGATTTCATCATTATTGTGACGATCGTTTATAAATAGTAACAGTTTAGGAAAACATCTTTCTATATAGAGTGCTGTAGTGACGGCTTCCCTTCTAACATGTCCTACATACGGTTGCGATGCACTTGCCGGAGAAATGGGGACCACACCTCAAGTTTAGGTTTTCTTTTATATTTCACATTGTCCGGAGCTGCATAGTTATCCTCAGTATAGAATCTATCTTTACCCTTTATCTCAGAGTTAGATAGCGTCAAATATTTTTTATCGTATAAAACGATGACTCGTTTGTTTGAAAAGTGTTGATGAACCCTTAGTACTCGACAACATCATGGAATTCGTTGCAACTGCGCAGCTGTGTATTTTGGGTATTTTCTTCATTTTCTAAATGTCATTCCGTTTCTCTTAATTTGCCGATGTGGAGTCATGTATGATACTCTTTCTTTTGTACTTTCTCTGTCTACCTGCTCTGACGTCAGTCAACACCCGAGGTTTTCCACTTTTTGGTACGTTAAGACAATCAGATTCAATTACTCTTTGGTAAATTGTTGCAGGGAAGATATTAGGTCCTTGAAACATATTTACAATACCCACTTTTCGCATTCGAGCAACTAAATTAGAGATGCTTTCTCGGATTTCGATTTTGTACGCCATGACAGCAAAATTTATCTACGAGAAACATCAATATTTATTTGGAATTTACTGCAAGTGAGAATATTAAATCACATTCTTACATGTAAATGTCGACTTATATGATGCGTTCGTAACTACAATCCGACAAACTAAGTTTGTACCAGTATGCAGAACACACCCTTTCGCGACAACGAACTTCCTGGTAATTAGGTTAATTAAGAATTCAGAAATACTGAAAAAAGCAAGTCAATCAACGGGAGGAAACGTACAGACGGCGTTTTGTTCTGGTTGGAACTTTTCAATGCACGGTATTCCTCGAAGACGGACATTGCTTTTTCATTTCTATACTTTCTGTATATATAGTTAACATTTGGAATTTACTGCAAGTGAGAATTAATGAATATTAAATCACATTCTTACATGTAAATGTCGACTTATATGATGATCAATATTTATGTTAACAAAGTCTGCCTGAATAAACTATCTGCAATGGTAACTAAATCGAACGGTTTAGTTACAAAATTTGCCTCAAAACTTGTTACATACGTTATACGCACGTTTCGAGATGGACAGACGTGGCTTTTATACATTTTTCATTTATCCTCACAACCTGAATGGTTGACGTCGCGATGTGCTGTGCCTACATTCTTCGGCAAGAGTAATCTTTTCAGATTGTAGACTTAACGCAACAAATTAAGCGACAATTGGGCGTGGGATGAGATTTTAGCAATGATTAATACTCACATGCACTTAGTAGAAAAATACAATACAAAAACATAACCATAAATCGTTATGAATGTGAGCTCACATTAAAAAATCGTGTAGCAAATGAATTTCAATAGACAAAAGTAAATCTCCGAAAAATAAAAAATATATACAAGTTCACGTAATAGTACTAACGGACTGTCACATTCGGCATGGGTAAAACTAATTATGAAATCTAAAAATGCCTCAAACAAGTAATAACATTTACGAATTAATTATTCGTCATCGTTCAAAGGAAAAAAAATATGGTGTCCTATTGTCCTCTATATATAAAAAAAACTTCGTAAAACAATCATATTATAAATTGGCCCCAAAAAATAATATGAGCAATCATATTTTAAATGCGCCTAAAATAGTAGAAAGTTGAAAAATGTCTTAAGAGAGCTGTTAATGCTGACACATTAGAAGAGCACAAAGGAAAAAAATATTATCATTGTAGGATTACGCGTAATAAGTCAATTTTCAAACACGATTAAAATTTGCCAAAGAGCATATCAATAAAGATTTTAAATCTACTGCCAGCACGTAATATTTACTGATGATAGCAAATTTTATATTTTTAGCTTAGATTAAAACATAAAATAACGGAAACAACCTAATACCGGAAGTTAAAAATTTGAAACCCACAATGCAATCTAGTGGAGGATCGCAGATAGTCTGAGCATATGGTGCCGTCGGGAATTGTTTATTAATAGGAAAATTGATAAACGAACTTATCTTGATACACCAACAGAAAATCTTAAAGATACCGTTGCCAAATTAGGAATTTTGGAATACATTTAATTTTGATGGTGATAACGATCTTAACCATACATCACAAGCGTCTTAGAAAAGCTTACTATATAAGGTTCCAAAAGCTTTATTATACAGGCTTAGGCAAATGTATGGATCCATTATAATATCTTTAAAATACTACATAATGCAAATAGGGAATTCAAAGAACATATTTATTTTAAATGAAACACCTTGTATATATTTACGAACTTCAATAGAGTTCTGCTCTGGGAGTTCAGCGATAATAAGGTCTGGCACTCGTTTGTTCAACAACGACAAAGATATTCACCTAAATCTAATGCAAATTTGATTGAGAACAAGAAAAATATAAACAAAATCAATATCAATATTGAGAAAGTTTTCGAAATGATGACCGTTCACTTCATGACAACATGCAAGTCTGTGAATAAATTCTTGAAAAGCCTTCGCACGAGTTAATTACACTTTCTCAATTATTCTCTGCCGTAACTCGTCCAGATTATGCGGTCGTTTAGTATAAACTCCAGATTTTAAACAACCCCAAATCTAGGGGATTTCAATCTGGAGACCGTGCGGACTATTCAATTAATCCTCTACGACCAATCCAAGGATTTGGGACCATTCAAACAAAACTTAGCCTCGTCGGAAAACAGTAAATTAAATGTAAAATATTGATCATTTTTGCAAATTTCCATCACTCTTTCGCAAAGTTCAATTCTACGATCCCCGCCCAAGAATTCTTGAATTAAATGTGGTTTATACTGATGATATTCTTCGTGCTTCAATATTCTGGTTACTGATCAACAACTTATATCATAGTTTAGTGCGAGAGATGTAGTAGAAGTTTGTGGTAATTCCTTTAATGCTATAGCAATATCTTATGCAATAACTACATTAGTTACAACTTTTGGTCGTCTGCTTTTCGGTAAATTTCTAACATTTCCGGTCAAGTTATACCTTCTCAAAGTTTTGCCAACGACAGTTCGTGATATTGGATGCCGATCTTGCAAATTCTTGCATATATCGCATACTCTTCGTGAGTTCTGACGCGGTCACCAAAACCAATTATGTATCATCAGAATTTCAATATGTTCTTTTACAGTTAATTGAACCATTATTAATATTTGGACGTCTACAAAGTTATTTCAGACAGTTTAAGTCAAATATTGATTTTTAGCTCCATGGTTTACTAAACATGAACATGATAAATATCAGTTTCAAATAAATATCTTTGTGATTGTTGAAGAAAAGGGTGCCAAACCTTATTATAGCTGAACCCCAGAGCAGAAATCTATTTAAATTCATAAAAATATACATGGTGTTTTATTGAAAATAAAAAAATTGACATCGTTTCCTGCTAAACCAGAAATCAGATTCGGGTTAAATATACTAATCGAATCCCCGATTTACATTGAATTAATTGTGGAAAATCTTATTAAAATCTAAGTAGACATATCAAAGATATTCGAATGGATACATCAGTGGCGGCTCTTTAATGAGAGCAAGTGAGCAATTGCACCCCCTGGAATTATGAAACAAAACAAACCAAGCGGCGACTAACTGTGAAAGTATTTATTTATTATGTATATTATGTATTCATACTTTCATAGTTATTGACGAGGAACGTGGCACGCTAACAACGTACATACACCAATCGTCGTCACAGATATACTGAGCAAAACCCAACTGTTGCTCTGTTAAGGCATTAACATTACATTGATGGTAGGGAGAACTGTATTTTGCCGTACTTCAATGTCGTATAATACATAGCGTTGGAGCAACTGAACCAGACTGCTCTCGGGCGTTGTTACAATAATTCCGTGTCTTTTTTAGAGAACAACGCGTTTTCGCGTTAACGTATAATGAAAAAATCGCAGTAAAAATCTTAAACGGCCGATGCCTCACTTATGTTTAGAAAATAAACAATCTGTTAAAGGTAAAGACGTTATAAGAAAATTCAAAATGAATATTTATCAGAAAAATAACTGGATTTGTGGGTGAGAAATTAAAAATACTTTGTGTTGTTTTCCGTGTCTTTTGTTTGGTGGTGAACCGTCTTGGCATTTGAAAAATATATTTAGTCTACGAATGTTAGGAAAAAATAACATTCAGAATGTTTTAGATTCATCATATAGAAGAGCAATTCAACAACACAATGAAAAGGTAACAAAAAATAGGCATGTGTTAAATTTAATAATAAATGCAATAAATTGACTCAGAAAAACTGATTGCACAGAGCTATGATGGGGCAGTAGTCATGAGTGGTGCTATTAACGGCGTGCAAAGACATGTCCAAGACCAGTATCCAAGGGCTAATTTTGTACATTGTTATGCGCATCAGACAAATCTAATTATGTCACATGCTACATCGAGCAGTAGTAATTGCAGAATTTTTTTGCCAATCTGACGGGATTATGTACATTTTTCTCCACTTCACCACAACGAGCTGCAAGATTGGAAGAATTCCTTCAGAGAAAAAGCTTACCTCGTTCTTCAAAAATAAGATGGAACTTCAATTCTAGGACAGTGTATACAATATATGAGCACCGAGAAAAAATAATTGAAGCTCTAGAACAAATCGAGGGAGAAGCTAGTTTACAAACTACCATTCATCAAGCTAGTGCCAATTTGCGAATTTTAGAGGAGGAAAATTTTATCTATTGGTTAACTTTCTTTCATAAAATTATGCCACATGTGGACATATTGTTTAATCAATTACAAAATGTCAATACAGATGCATTAAAAATCAAGAATAATTTAAATAATTTTGAACGCGCTATTGGAAAAATTCGAACCGAAATCGCTGACACTGATAATCAGTTGGTTAAACAAAATGACCCAGAACTGACTCCTCGACCATCAAAGTGGCGAAGAGTAACTGATGGTAGCCAAAGAAGGAGGGAAACTATTGAAGTGTGCGATATTTTTTTGCTAGAAATAAAAACTAGATTTCGGTATACAGGGCACTTAATATTAGCAAACTTAATTTCTTTTAAACAGTTCTCCTCCTTTCAAAAAAAATTTCCGGAAGATTGCCTTAAAGAAGCAGTAAAATTTTATCCATGCCTTAATGAAAGCAGACTACGAACTAAATTAAGCGTTCTATATTCTAGAGAAGAATTTAGGCAAAATATAGAAGTCGGTGCTGTAGGTCTGCTAGGTCTTCTGCTGGGTGGATTAAGCGACACCTTTAATGAAGTTGTTACGCTTTTAAAAATTGTCATTACAATCCCAATGACAACGTCCGAAGCGGAACGCCAGTTTTCACGGCTGAAGAGAATAAAAACTTTCCTGAGAAATACAATGAAAGAAGAGAGATTAAATGCCCTTACTATGTTATCTTGTGAAAAAGAATGTATAAATGATTTCCCAAACTTTAATGAAAAAGTGATAGAACTGTTCTGCAAGTCAAAGACACGTAAAATGGACTTCGTTTATCGTCAGATGTAATTAAACTGTGTAGTGTAATATTTACTATTCCCTCAAAACAAACTCTACAATGAACAGTACCTGTCTGGAACAGTACGTCGGTGAAATTTATAAAGATTGGGTAAGCGTTTTTGTATTACACTTTTTAATTTTGAAATTATACACTCCCTATGTGAACCACCCTGAGCCGTCACTGTCGGGTATAAATTCGGGTATAAATATACTCATCGAACCCCCGATTTGCATTGAATTAATTGTGGAAAATCTTATTAAAATCTAAGTAGACATATCAAAGATATTCGAATAGATACATACATTTGCCTAATCCTGTATAAGGCTACAAACTTCAGCAGTCTCCTGACGGGAATATGATTGAAAATTTATGAAATTTACTGAGTATTAAAATCAGGAAGCATCACATTTCTAATTTAAATGACTTGAAAAATACTTTGCATGTTGAGTGGGATAAAATTTTAGCTGTTTATACTCGAGAACTCTTTGAATCAATGCAGAAGAGTCTGCGAGCTCTATTTAAATAACAAGAGATATCTTACAAAAAATTAATATATTAAAGTGTATACTGAAATAGATTTAGGAACCTAAGTCTACGAGCATCATTTTTGGCGATTTATTATAAACTTTCGCATTTTTTAGTTAATATTTTATTTGGATTGGTGTTCATCTTCAATGCATAGTATACAAGTATATTTTAAAATATTTATAAGGTCTTCTAGCAATAAATGTGTTTTTATTACATACATTTTTAAAATTCCGCTTTTATGATCAGGTAGTAAGTATAACTTGTATATTTCATAATAGTAACAATATAATAATCCTCAATTATTGAGTGTGACATAATTGGTATAAAGGTATAAGCTGCGCCTATAATTGTAATTTAAAATCGTGTCTAATAAGATATCAATAATGAAAACATATTTAAGTACGCATTCTACTATTACACAATAAATTTACATATAAAAATATCGATTGCAACTTAACATTATCAAGCGGGAAGTGACGAAATGCAGAAGTAGGAAAAATATATAAAATATTATACATATAGTATATACTACATACATATACCTACTTTCATTTTCCTCTCAGTATTTTCTTAAAGTTCTCAAAACAAATGAACAGTGCGTTGAGATGATAATTCTAGGTACATATCATCCAAAACATATACACACAAGGAAAAAAAGTAAGATAAATTTCCGCATACGCATCTGGCTTATCTTGCGATAACGACTTCTATAGTAATAGTAGTAAGCTTTTGTCTACATCAACCAACAATAACAACAAATATGAAACTTACATGTGTGTACATAAAGACGCTCCCGTCTTGCTATATTTTATATATACTTTGTTCTTCTACTGCTTATAAAACACACAGATTACACAAACAGACTATGACAATCACCACAAAATCACAGTTCCGTTCTTGTTTTTGAGTTTTAATTGAAGCAACACGTCCGCCGTTTGATTCAAATACAAATGAGCAATGCAAAAAAAAGAAATAATTAACGCGCGCCAGTCTACTCTCACAGGAGTGACGCCGATGTGCTTTTTTTGTTTCACACACGCACTGTTATCCTCCGAATATTCCTTCTTATTCGTCTACGTTAGCAATATTATCAATGTGTGCGTGTATTACTGGCGTGTATGTATGTATATGTATCAACAGTTGCTACTCGAGACTGGTGCGTATACTCCTATACGCGTACTACTAAGCTACTACTATGCAGTGGAATGTGGCGGGGGGGTTTTACTACGACCAGTGGACCACGACGAAGAATAAACATGGAAGCGAAGATTTAAGTGCATCACATGCTTATGCGGCCGAGTCAGGAAAGTTCAGGGAGTGTAGGAGATGTTTCCGAAGACGAAAGAGTGGTGCGATTCGAATGGCTCGTTTGTAGTACTATAGTAGTCGTAATAGTGGTGCATAATCAGGTCCGGACTTAAACCGGCTTTTCCATGTCTTATGTTATTCCTAATTTAAAGTTAAAGATAAACAAGTTTTAAACTTTAAAGTAATCAAACGCAAATTGAAAAATTTCTAATCAGTTACAAATTAGAATAACAACTACTATGTTATATTTGTGATATACAATGATGGACAAAATTAGGCGCAACACTTAATAAATTTTGAATTCATTATTTCAATCTTAGTAGGTATACCTATCAACACTAATTTAATTTATTGAAATAAGAATACAAGGGGTTGTTTTTCAGTGACTTCGAAAAATTTTTATGATTATTTTTTAATGATTTCATTAACCAATCGTTTAGCAGTATTTGCAGACACATGTTTAATTCTGTACAATCACAATATTATTATAGTGAATGTTAAGAAAGCTTAAGGCAAAGGTGAACATTTGTTTGACACCGTATATGTATTATTATGTATACATATATTCATTGCAAAACAATAATATTTATAATTGTTTTGTTTCTTTCTTGTTTTACATAGATTTAATTTAGTTTATCTATATTTAGGTAGTTACTTTCCTTAAATTAATACTCATCATGTATTAAGTACAATTAAATTAACTTGCATTTGGGTCATATGAATTGCTATTCAATGTTAATGACATATCTTTATAATCTACGCGATATGCCGAAATTTCTAAATGATGTATAGTAGAGTCTCGATAATACGAATCCCTGTAATCCGAACGTCCGCTAATCCGAACGTTAAAAAAACAAAAATAAAATTTTTATTTTATTTTAGGTTTTTTAATTACATTTCAATGAAGTCATGTTTCAAGCCGTAATTGTTAGATTTAAGAGAATAATATGTATAAAGACTTCTTACTCTTCGAGAAAGAAATCATTTTACATACATATTGATGCTGTGTTCTCATCTAACCGAGATAAATTTAATAATTAAATAAAGTCGAAAACAGAAATGAAAAATTTAAAACGGGAAAATTTTGAATAACACCCTAGATGAATATCGTCATAAAAGAAATCTCATAGTCACTTTCATGTAAAGTTTCTTGTTATTTTCTATAAAAGTTTTTATATGCAACGATACAGATCGTGTTAAGAAAAACACATCTGTGTATATTTAGAAAAGTGATGTTGTATGTAAAATGTCATGTAAATTATTATATTTCTTTACGTCTGGTTTATAATTGTTAATAACTTAGAATTTAAATCATGCTATATATACCAATTTATAAAAGAATATTTTTAAGTTATAGTAAGCTTCATAATCAATACTTGAAAAATTTCTTAAATACATAAATATTGTTTTTGTGACAGTTGCGATGTACGTAAAATTTAAAACAAAGATAACGTTAATTGTAAAGAAAACACGGAGTCGGACGGTAAAAAAGAGAGCACTTGAAAATAAGAAAGCATTTAAAATATGAAACATTATTAGAAAGAAATATTAAAGAAAACATAAATTAGTATAAGAACGAAAGTTTTTAAATATGGATATTATTTGGAAGAGTATTTTAACTGAAAATGTATTTGAAAAAGAATTGACGTCACGTCATAAAGAAAATTTCTCAAGGAGAGGAACACTTATTGAAATATCGTTTTAAAGCGGCGGTCAAAATAAAATTTAGCTTTGTATATTGTATTGAATTTAATTCGTCTTCAGGATTTTTATATTTGTAATTTTAAAAAAATTATTACTTTAGTTTGTTTAATATAATAAGAAATTCGACAGATAAATTGTGTAACAAAGACACTCAAGACTTATCTGACAATATATAATTTAATCTGACTAAATATAACATTGGTGTACTATGTTTTACTAATATTGACGATATTTAATACAATTGAATATTCATGTATGTCTTGACAAAGTGCGAATAATAAATGGATTAAACTTAACATGCTATCGTATTATTTCTCTCCTTATTAGATTAGATGCTAGGCCTAGATGCAAGGAACCCTTTTTATAAAACAACAATCCTGAGAGCTATTTTAAAAGTCTAAAAATACAAAATATGTGTGTATGATGATTCATGTTTATTAATTAACGATTCATATTTAAATATATGGCGCCCATTTTAAAAATTAAAGTATACAGTAATATGTATCTATTTATTTATGATAAATAATAATTTTTTATTTAGTAAACAAAAAAAAACAATACATAATTATTTTTGTTCAACTATTATGACCTCTGGTAATGACTGTCTTAAACACAGAATTATTAGTTCGACTACTCAACAACCAAACAGAAGTCACAGTTACAAAAATTAAGGGGGTTATCCGAAGTGCAACATTAAATTCAAAGAGTCAAAGTGTTACTTATTGGTTCCTGTTCATACAGTTTCGCGTGTTGAATTAGTGCAATCCGAATTTTTGATTGCATTTACATGATTTTTACTGTAATAGTCATGACTGAATCAAAAAAACGAAAACATATCACATTAACAATCGAATCAAAAATGGAGATTTTTAGACTGGAACAGGGAGAATCTGGAGCAAGTCTGGCCAGGATTTATGGAGTGGGAACTGATATCAATAGCAAACGGCAATATATACAAAATTATATAACAGTAGATTCGAATAACGGGCTAAAAAAGAGATAAACGTTAAAAACTGCACAAAATACAAAATTGGATGACGCTGTGTATTTATGGTTTGCTCAGAAATGCAGTTTGGGCGAACCTATTTCGGGCCCACTCCTATTTGGAAAGGCCCTGCAATTAACTAAAAAGTTAAATGGCCCCCCGATTTCAAGTCCAGTAGCGGATGGCTGACAAATTTTAAAATACGACACGGCATTAGAGAGCTTCATATTGAAGGAGAAATTCTATCCGATGACAATGCTGCATCAGAAGCATTTAAAATCAAATTCAACGAGATTGTAAGCACTCAAAAATGTTCAAGGGATATTTATAACGCAGATGAAACAGGCGTTAATTAGCTTGTGCTACCAATCAAATCTCTCGCATCTCGTCGAGAAAAAAACTTCTGGGTATAAAGTAAGTAAAGACAGAATTACGACCATGGTCTGTTCAAATGCAAGTGGCACGCATTCACTTCCCCTGCTGGTGATAGGCAAAAGCAAGAAGCCGCGTTGCTTCAAAAACCTCGGGCGTCGCCTACAGAGGACAGAAAAAAGCTTGGATGGAATCTGGAATTTTCTTGAAATGGTTTTCTAAGATTTTCATACCCGAAGTAAAAAAATATACGGAGAAAGACGGGAAGGTAGGAAAAGTACTCATTGACAATGCGATCGTTTACATTGCAATACAATTGACGAAGATTTTAAGGGGACGTCTTTTCCACCTAACCATCCTGAATTCGGGATCTTGCAGCGAAGAAAAGGGTTGCGACAACAGTTCAGAAGATTTCCGATTATGTATTTTCATGTTAACTAAAGCTGTCTACATATCTATGTATATTACAAACATATGTATTTAACATATTTATAAGTTAGTACATGTACGTATACATGTAATTAAGAATTATGAATTTTAGTTTTGTGTTTACAGAAATATATTACTTTTAAGTTCCAATATGCACATGTTTTATTTGTTTTATCCAATACAACTTGTATTTTTAGTTATTTAGCAGCAATATTTGATAATCCGAACAATTTGATAATTCAAACTACCTTCGGTCCCAATTAGTTTGGTTTATCGAGACTATATTGTACTTGAAATTTCCTAAATAATTTAACATAATAAATGTAATTCTGTGGCCCGTCACGTGCCTGATATTTGGTTAAATATGCAAAGGCGAAATTGGATGTAAGGATCCATTAAAGGTTCTACGCCTACAGTTTATAGCCCTCTTTCTCCTATTCATTGAGGGTTTTTCCGTTACCTACTTATTAATATTCCAGATTTCTTAACATAAATTTCATTCAATTTTATTACCTTGTCGGAATAATCGTGGTTGCGAACCCATAATTTTCCTGAGATAGAAGAACAGTATCTACGAAAAGCTCAACAAGAAAACATCTAGCAAGAACTCGTAAAGCATCGAGCTAGACAGAAAACTCGTCATCCGCTGAGACATTCAGTATCTTTTATAGAATAATTAAATAGTTATGTACCTAGTAGATTAAAATATTTTAGTTCATAAACAAGTGTTTTATTCGGAAAAATTGTGCATAACAAAAAAACCTCTCAAACCAGGAACGCTGCAACAGTGAAAATAATCAGTTACATTATTCTCGCGAGAATAATATCTAGTACTTCATTTTTGTTAGTTGACAATTTTATAGTTTTGACATCTGTCATCAATTTCATTTTTAATTGTAAAAAATGAACTAAAAGAGATTTATTTCAACGCAAATGGAAGATATTTAAACATTAAAAAATAATCTTTCGGATACCACTCAACAGTGCGAATTAATTAGAAAATAATTCTCCAGTTTCTTTCTCAAACTTGTTGCCATTCAGAAATAGCCACTCGAGCCCTACGGGCTCTCGCATCTATTCCCTCGCAACAAGTTTTCGAAAATCTGTCTAATTATTTTCAATTTATTCTCCATTCTCTTCTGATATTACTTTTGATTATTTTTTTAATGATTTCATTAACCAATCATTTAGCAGTATTTGCAAACACGTGTTTAATTCTGTGCAATCACAATATTATTATAGTGAGAATAATCTAGTTATATTATTCTCCCGGGAACAATTAGTAGTACTTCATTTTTGTTAGTTGACAACGTATTTCCTAGTTTTAACATCTGTCATCAGTTTCATTTCAAATTGAAAAAATGAACCAAAAGAGATTTAGTTCAGCAGCAATGGAAGATATAAACTCACAATTTAAACAAAATTTGTACAAAAATACCATGGTTAATAATCATTCGATATGAAAACAATTCCAAACATTTAGCGACGAACGGGGTTATAAACTAGAATAAAATACACCAGTCACAAAACTGAGCAACATTTTGAAAGACTGCGCATTTAATATGAAAAGGTGCAATGTAGAAGATTATAAAGAAGCCGTTATTAAAACAATGTGGAATAAAACCGCCAAATTAATGCAAGACTTGTACTACACCGAATAGAAAATTAAACCCCTTTAAAGATGCCGAGCTTAAATGCGCCAGAGAAGCCAGAAATACGAAACGTAAAATATTACAGAAGGAGCTAAAAAAGGAAGCAAAGTTCTGTAATTTTAATTAAAGAACAAATCATGGAAATGATAAAAAGCTACGACGAAGGGGCACCCCTTTTTTGCAAAAATTTCTTTTATCACATTGCTTCGTATGAGCTTCCATGGCATGGGGGAGAAAGTTATCAATGTTTAGTGCACTATTTTCAAAAAGAAACAGACAATGCTGGTTTGACCACTGGAAAAGTAGAGTATAATCTGATTTTCTCTAAAACAACGCAAGGTGGGGCACAAAAGTGGACTAATAGTAAATGGTTATTACCAAATATTGAAAATCCTGATATTTGTCCTGTCCGATTGCTCAAGAAATTGCTAAGGAACAAACATATTAAAAGTCATAGGATTTTTTTAGCAGTGAACATTGCTAGGGATAAACCGTATTCTGCAGGATGGTATAAGAATATGGCGCTGGGGGTGAATATAATGTGGAAGTGGATGGAAGAATCAGCGAAGATGATTGGACTGACTATTAAAAAAATTAAATTTACGAACCATTTTTCAAGGTCTAGTGCAGTGTCTCATCGTGCAAAATCAGGTGTTAACGAACATGAAATAATAAAAATTACCGGCCATAGCTCGAATCTAATTCATTGAAGCCGTACCAGTTGAATAATAAACATCATTCAAATTTGATTAATAACCTAAGAGACAAGAGGAAGTTATAACTTTAAACACAACAGAACAGAACAATATTGCAAAATCCACTAGTCATGGACAAAACATTTACAATAATTGTGTATTTCACGTACAAAACTTTAATACTGTTTAATTATATTACATTATAAGTTCGTTTCTTCAGTTTATAATGAATTAAACTGTTAAATTAAACGAAATATATTTTTTAATGCTGTATTTTTTATTTAAACGTTAAGAAATAGTTTTTCGAATACCACTCGAGAGTGCGAATTAATTAGAAAATAATTCTCCAGTTTCTTTCTGAAACTTTCTGCCATTCCTGGAATAGCCACTCGAGATCTACGGAGTCTCGCTTCTATTCCCTGGCAACAAGTTTTCAAAAATCTGTCTAATTATTTTCAATTTATTCTCACTCTCTTGCGATATTACTATCTATTTTATCCGCCTTTCAATCAATTTTTGATTGTTAAAAACGAATCGATTCGTTCAACGCCCCATAATACTCTTAAGACTTAGTCGTCTATATTTATATATATACGTATATATATATATATATATATATATATATATATATATATATATATATATATATATCTCAACTCCACGAGTTTTGTCAAGAAAGAAAATACCAATTATTGGTTGATTCATCAATAAAGAAAAATAGAAAATTGATGGCAAACGCTTGGGACGAAGTAAATCCTGATTATCTTCAAAAAAAATGTTTCACATGTGTGCCTTGAGCTAGTATGGAGGGGTAATGAAGCTGCAAATCGTAAAACCTATTACTTCAAAACTGAAATAAATAATGGAACACGATCCTGTTTTCTCCAAAACGGCCCAAGGAGTTTCAAAATCACTTACAAATAGCAAGTGGTTAATTAAAATCAGTGAAAACGTAAGTTTTCAGGAGCAGGATTTCGACGTCTAGTGCGTCGTTTAAGCTGATCCCAAACGTGTTCTATCAAATTCAAGTCAAGACTACGGGCTGGCCACTCTAAACGTCTAATGCTAACCTCGTTCTGATATTCGTTTACGATCAGAGCTCGATGAGGTCTGGCATTATCATCCATAAGCAAAAAATTGTCGCCTATGTCAGGTCCAAAGCTGCGACATGTTCCTTCAGAATCTCCTAGATGTACCTCGGAGCGTTTAATGCTCTTCCTCGGATCACTACAAGAACCGTACGGGCATCGAAAGAAATGCTACCCCAAAACATTATTAACACCCCACGGATAGACATTTGGTGAACCATAGATGCTTATTTGCATCCTTCTGCTGGTCTTCTTCAGATAAAAGTGCGTCCATCAGAAGATCTTAAGCCTATTCTGACTTTATCAGTAAACAAGACTCTCTCCCAGTCATACAAATTCCAATGCATATGTTCCCGAGGAAACTCAAGCCTAGCTTGCTTGTGGGGTGTGGTTAAGAGAGGACCTGCTGCGGGATGTCTTGTACTCAATCCAGATTCCTTGCGCCTTCCTCTTACTGTTTTGGAAGAAATCGCAACATTTCGAATATCTTGAAGCCTATTTCTTATCTCGTTTCAGGCGAGGAACCGATTTCTTAATGCTTATAGGCGTATGAAACCATCATCCATTTGGTTTGTGGACCTTGGTCGGCCTTGATCTGGTCTCCAAGCATGTGAACCTGTTGCCCTCAACCGCTGAATACATCGACCAATACATCGACCAGTCAACCTCACGTTGACTATACCTTTCTTCAATCCAGATGACAATTTTCACAGCATCATACTCACTTTAATTTCTCACTGGAGATATTTCAATATGTACACAATTCGAACAAAGTGAAAATCTTACCACAAGTGTGATTTCTAACAGGAAAATCAAACCCACAACGCTATTAACTCGCTGACAATAACAATGCAATATTGCAATTAAGCGCAAAACAAGTCTTAACTTGCATAGAAATGACTTAAGAGAGCACTAATTCAAGTGACAGTACAGGATTACTTGTTTTCTTTCAGAAAATGTGTTATTTATAAGCCCCCCTGATAAACAAATTTATATATTTATAAATTTATAAGTGGTGTGCTAATTTTGTCCGTCACTGTAAATAGGATTATCATTTGATGACTACATTTTAAGACGAACAATAGAAGTTTCATTTACGTAGGCTAAAATTGAAAGTAAATATTAATAATTCTTTTATGCTTTTATAACTATAAGTAAAGTGCAATTTAAGAATCGAAAATATAAATTTCGTTTTATCGTATCTGTTCAAAGATGTAGAATGAAAATTCTAATATAAATACTAATTTTAGATATATATTAAACCGTATTTATCTGCGAAATAATTAAATATACTAGTGAATTGTTTTCTTGATCAATTATCACCTAATTTAAGGCAATCCTTGTCAATAATAACAGGCAAATTAACAGTATTATCTGCAAATTTAAAGAATTTAATTTATTTATAAATTTTCATAAAGAACTTTATACAAGATCATTTAAGTACATTTTGAGCTTGTACTTGAACGTGGAGCGATAAACGCTGAACTGTGCGATCACATGTACACCATTTTAACCCGGAATTGGTCAACGGCGCTTTTCCAGTAGAAAAATGGTAGGCTGTATACTGCAAAGAACCCTTAAGTTGAGTTGCTACAACATCCTACATACAACTCTGACATGTACCTACCAGTAGATTTAAATTTAACATTTAATACCGAGCACACCAAATGATCGTAGGGCGTCAGGTTTTCTTGATGCTGTGTCATTGTGTGGTTTGAAATAGTATAATCCTGAAACAAATAAAAATAATAGAATTCTTGGTTTGGTATTGGCGAATAAACATTGTGTGAGGTCTGTGTGGAGATTTGCTGATCCGCTGGTTCCAGAGGATGATCACCATCCGATACTAGAAATTAATATATGTTTGCGTCACAGTAAATTTGTTATTAGAAAGAGGACTATATTATATAACTTTCATAAAACAAACTATGACGACATTAACAACGAGTTATCGTCTATGAATTGGCGTGATGAATTAAACAATATGGATCTTGATGAACAGGTAATACAGTTTTACTCAATTATAAATTCAATTAAACATTCTTTTGTGTCGAAAAAACTTGTAAAAGATGATTCATTTCGTGTGTGGTATAGTAAACTTACGATAAATCCTATTAAACAAAAGCTAAGATCACTACGGATGCAAAACAACTTTCGAATTTTATAAATAGTAAAACCAACAGATCAACTTTTCCACCTTCCATGAAATTTTGTGATAAGGAAGCTAATTCTGCTGTGGAGGTTGCTGATCTATTTGCCGAATATTTTCGCACGGTTTATATGCCTTGTCATCTATGCAATTACAGTGGTGAAAATATAGATAGTCTTAATCGTCGTTGTTTATTGACTATCTGGCTTGCGGTACGTGTCCCAGTGACTGGAAGAGAACCAATGTGTTGCTTGTGCATAAGGGTGGTGGTTAAGTTCAAAATAAGTAACTATCGCCCGATTTGTGTTCTCTCAGTGTTTGCAAAAATATTCGAATCAGTAATTCGTGATGCAATAATTTTTCCTATAAAATCATTAGTATTGGAGCAGCAGCATTCGTTAAGGGCCGTTTAACCAAAGTAATTTGAAAGCATTTACTAATTTTGTTGCTCTGTCTATGAACAAGGATAAACAATTAGACACAGTCTATACAGATTTCAGCAAAGCTTTTAATAGGATTGATCATCATATTCTGCTCACTAAGTTACAATATATACAACAGGTCTCATGTTGTTTGCGTGAACGGTTTATAGTCTGCTTCACATGTTCCAACATCTGGTGTAGCTTAAGGTTCTAACTTTGGTCCACTTTTATTTACTATATTCATTAATGATATTGGTAGATATTTAAACAAGCTAAATTTCTTCTATACGCGATGATTCAAAGTTCTTCCTTTCAATAGAAACAGTACGCGATTGTCTCTTGATTCAGAGTGAAATTGATGCGTTACAAAAATATTGCTAATTGGTCAAACTTACTTTGAATATTGATAAATGTAATACTGTGACATATTCTAGAAATATTAAATTGATTGAAGTCGCTTACAGTGTTGATGGTTGTCCTCTGCGGATATTGGAGGGTACTAATGACTTGGGAGTGTTTTTTAATAGTAAGTTCTTGTTTGATATTCAAATAAATAACATTATTTTAAAGGCAAGAAAAACTTTAGGTATGTGATGCGATCGACTGTCAATTTTGGGTCAAGAAGAGCTGTATTTTCAATCTATCATGCATTGGTAAATAACGTGTTGAGCTATTGCTCTATTGTGTGGAATCCATTTTATGACATGTACATTGCGAGGCTGGAGAGGATTCAGTTTAGATTTCTAAAATTTGTAAATTTTAAGTTAAGGCTGGTGGATCAGCGGTCGTCATACGGAGGGTTTTAATTGAAAAAATTCGCCCTTAAGCAGGATTTGAACGCATGTCAATGGTTTGCCGGAACATTGCCCTGCCACTAAGCTATTAAGGTTTTTGGTTCCGAATACAACGAATCCTGCTTAAGGGCGAATTTTTTCAATTAAAAAATTCGAATAATATGTAGAAAGTAATATTTACATTCACATTACTTCGAGAAAATGCAGTTAGTGATTCTAGGTTATTGGAAAATATCTGTCTAAATATTCCGCAATGTGAACTTCGCGAGAATACACTTTTCGTTGAGCCGAAGTCGCGAACTAATTATTATATGTGTTCACCACGCAATAGAATGGTCAGAACATACAACAAATATTTAAATATCGTTGACTTATGGAACAATAGCTTGGCGGTATTTAGAAAGTTCGGGATATATTACAAAAATATAGCTTGCTTGGATTTTATATAGAATAAGAATTGTAGACTGTAAGGTAGGATTTATCTCTATGTATCGTGGAAAATCTTATACCTGTTTTCTTATTAATTGCACACCAGTCGTGTTATAATGTTTATAAATGAGTAGCTTATTGGGCTTATCCTGTTACTGCTCTAGTTGTGAAAAATAACACCTAGATATTCTTCTTCTTCTTCTTCTTCTTCTCTGTTTTGGGGTGGACGCCACCACGTCCAGGCACTTGAGCACACTGCTCTTTGTACTATCCCCAATAGATCTTTCAATTCCACTCTGTTAGTCTTGTGTCCTCGATAAAAGCCACTATCCTCCTCAGGGGAAGTTTGAGTACACTCGAAGGATCCAATAGATCTCTCCCGAAATATTTCTGTCTGAGTTCCTTCAGTTCCTCACACATGCATATTACATGAAGGCTAGTTTCCTCCTGTTTTTCACATCTCCTACACCAGGGCTCGCTAACCAAGCCCATGGTGTACAAATGCTTCCTTAAAGGACAATGTCCGGTTATTAACCCAGTAATTATTTTAATTTCTTTTTTGCTACTACGAATTAGGTTGGCTGAAAACTTCCCGTCCAGCCCCCTTAGTAGTATTTTGGTATGGAGTTGACCTTCCGTTAACTTCCATTTATTTTTATGTTCTTTTTCTAGCCATAACCAGATCTCCCTTTTAGCGGAATCCTTAGTGATTCCACATACAGGTTCTGGTCCTATGAAGTTCCTATTAGTACCTTCTTTGGCCAGTTTGTCGGCTCTCATTGCCTTTAATTCCCTCATGTCCTGGCACCCATATCAGCGACACTGTATTGTCTTGTGCCAGGTTATTGAGGACCTGTTTACAATATTTCACCAGCTTAGACCTGTTAGCTGGTTTCATAATGGCTTTAATAGCCGCCTGACTATCAGTCATTATGCTAATTTTTTTGCTTGCGCAGCCGGCTTCCCGAATTTCATCGCCGCAGGCTGCGACTGCTAACAATTCGGCCTGGAAAACCGTAGCATGTTTCCCAGACATATCGATATCTTCCTTCCAGGGCACATTCCGTATATACCTGCACCTGCCCCCTGACTAGATTGTGATCCATCAGTGTACCATAACACCTAGATGTCAATGGCACACTTTTTTTCAGGACGTCACTCTATCAATACTGGTGAAGTAAAAGCAGGATGTTGTGAATTCTTTGCATTTAAATCATACTAATGGTATAAACCAGAAATTAAAAATCACGCCAGACAATAAACATAATGAATTGTATTTTGATTTATAATTGCTATTATATTTTTGGTTTCATTATATTCAAGTTTTATATAAAATTATGTTCCAATATTCAAAGTGAGTGGAAAATTAAATACCATGTGGTCATTAAATTTTTAACAAAGGAGGGAAATATGGCTAACCAAATTTTAAAAGTTTAAACGGCGTTAGTGGATCTCTTTAATTTACTCTTTCATATTCTTCTGTAAAAAAGTAGGAAAAATGTTCGGCTTGGGGCAAGAATCCTTTGAAGACGATGAACGTCTCGGTCGGCTAATAGAAGTGGTAACCCCACAAAAGATTCCATTTATTGAAGAATTGTTATTAGAAGACCGCCGTTTAAAACTGAAGAAATTATCAGGAATGTCTACCATTTCTGAAACAACTCAAATTCTGCATGAATATTTGGATATGAATAAAGTAGGGTAAGATACATACCACAATTTTTTTCTGTTCCTCAACGTTAACATCTTGCTGAATATGCACCCTCGATTTTAAACATATGTGAAGGCGTCCCAAAATCGACTTTTAAGAACATTTAATAGATTGGATTTAAAGATCCTAATACAACTTTCAACACCACATGCATTCTTATTACATACATTGAGAGACAACATTGTGAAAAACGTCCAGGAAAATGTGAAAAGGTGTTCTATTACTATGTGATAATGCTCCCGTTCATACCACTACAGTTTCACAGGCTGCAATTCCCAAAGGTGGCTTTCAAGAGATTGCAGAACCACTGCTTTTAGATCGAGTATTTTTATATTAATATTTTGACGACTAACAGACCATGATTAACTTTGTGTTAGGTAATGACGCTTTCTTAATTTCGGAACGCCGTTCATCAATAAAATACAACGTTTCTTTCCGTCTTTCTTGATCTATTTCGTAAAAAAAATATTCTTTTTAATATTGAAGAGAATCGTTGTCATCGCCAATGTGCATAATATAGTAATCATTTTTGAGATGCCGAAAAGATTTAATTAAACTTCTTATTAAAAAATAATAGAAGCATTGGCATAGCTTCAGAACATTCACTAAAATCATTAGGCGCGTAAATAACTCCTAGTTCAGTTTTCAATTTCAGATTATATATACCAGGAATTTATACAGCTTAGCGATTATTCAATGGTTACTGAAATTGAAGCGTTCATTAATTTGAGCCATTAGTGTGATATACGAGAGGGGTCTTATAGTTGAGGTAACTAACACAGAGAAAGCGCGACAATCTATGAATGCGTGTTATCTGTCAAATCTATCATATGTTAGAAGACAGCTGTCAAATTTGAACCAAAAACGTTGCGCCCGTTGTCTAAAGTTTTTAAAGTAAACGTGTTACGTCGCTTTGTAAATATGGACAAAAGAGAATTTCGTGCTGTGATTAAACACTTCCATATTACCGGGAAAAAACCTAAAGAAATTAATTAAGAAACATCGCCGTAGGAGCACCGAAGATGAACCAAGAGCAGGATGTCCGAAAGAGTCTACCACTGACGAAATGTTCACCTAAGTTCATGATCTTGTTTTAAATGAAAGTCGATTAAAAGTGCGTGGGATAACAGACACTATAGGTATATCTAAAGAGCGTGTTGGTCATACCTTACATGAACACTTGGGTATGAGAAAGTTCTCAGCAAGGTGGGTGCTGCGTCTGCTAAGTGTGGACCAGAAACGAATGCGCGTAACAACTTCTGAGTACTGCTTGACCGTTTCTAAGCATAATCCCTCAGAATTTTTGCCCCGAAATATTACCGTTGACGAAACGTGGATACACCACTATACCCCCGACACATAAGTTTAAACCAAACAATGAGTAGAAGCCGGTTGTAGTGCACCGAAGAAAGCAAAAGTTGTCCCATCAGCTAATAAGATTATGGCCACCGTATTTTTGGAAGCTCGTGGTGTTGTCTTCATAGATTATCTCCAAAAGGGCTAAACAATTACAGGAGAGTACTACGCGTCGTTGTTGGACCAGCTGAGTGAAAAATTAAAGGTTTTCCTTTAATTTTCTTCATCTGCCACGAAAGAAAGTTTTGTTTCATCATGACAACACACCGGCTCATGCATCGAACAGTGTCGCGACAAAATTATTTGATCTGCGATTCGAAATACTTCGTCATGTACCTTACAGTTGAGATTTAGCTCCATCTGACTTTTTCTTATTTCCTAACTTGAAAAAATGATTAATAAGGAGGTGATTGCAACAACAAATGATTATTTTGTGGGATTTAATTCGACCTGTTATAGTGAAGGCCTTAAACGACTTGAATATCATTGGAACAAGTGTATCGAATTAGAATGGGACTATGTCGAAAAATAAATGTAAAAAATTGGAATAAAGTACCTTCTTTTGTACTACTTACCTTAGTTTTCAGATCACCCTCATAATAATACTTCCAAATATATAAATAAATGAAAATAAAAGAAGTAACTTCTAAGAAACAAAATCTGACAAACACACAAACGAAATACTTAAATACACACATAATAGACAGCACCATAAAATAAATTTAGTTAAACATTAATAACTTCGTAGTATTATATGTATCTTAAATATTATAAAACATATTTAATTCACAAAATACAATTTCCTCTCTGGTTTCATAACTTTGCATAAGCACAATACACAATTTTTGTAATTTAAATCTGCCTCGATAATGTAACATCGTCTACTTGACAGACAGGTAATAGGAAAGTACTTTTTAATGCACTGGTTTAGTCCTTACATACCATAAAGAGCACCTCAAATAACAAAACATAATCTTCGGCGAAGTTACAAAAGCATTATTGTAAAAGTTAACCTTTTCTTTTCACATAGCTTAAGTACGATTTACACGCTACAGCATTCTTCCTCTTTTTGCACATCTCGTTAGACTCGCACTTAAAATTATCTTTCCTTTAACGTAACGTTTTAGCTGAAGATCACTGTCATTGTAAATTTAGAATTAAAAAAAATATAGCTATATAAACACGTTGACGCAATTAGTTACATAAACAAAAAGTTCGAATAAATACATAATGTTATAAAATTAAGAACAATGTTGAAATGTAAACATATCTATCATCTCATTAAATTTACAATAATAGGCAGAAGTAATAGATATACCCATTAGTATAAAAACATAATATAATACGAGCGATGTTCTTTTAATATATCGGATTATTAGGAGAAAAATTTCTTTTTTTCATAAAAAAGAAATAATTTTCTTATAATATGTAAATATTTTATTTAATTATACCGTATGGCGAGCGTCCTATAGTCACCCGATGATACACGAAATCAGCTCTTCCAAGCGTGGTGCTATATCGCGCATAATATAGCTCGCATAACAGTGAAGCGATAGGCGCTTTAAATACATTGCACAACTTATCGACAAGGAAGTGTATCAAATTTACTCTAGTCGCAAACAAAAATTAAATATTGTGATAATAGACCGGCATAATAATTGTCACCTTATAAACTTAAAAATAATGTCCTTGTATAGAAATAAACAAATTTTATTTATAAAGGATTTGCCAATAAAAGCGTCAAAACTTTAAAATGCATTGGCCATACTGCTTAAAGTATCGACGTTAGGTTAGCGTTGCGGTTGTCAGTAGTATCTGTCAAGTGATCATGGTGAGATACAGTATTCAACAGCGAATAGAAATTATTAAAATTTATCATCAAAATGTGTGTCCTGTTCGACAAACATTTCGTGCATTGAGAGAAATTTATGGAGAACATAATCGACCAACTGAACGCTCTATTTATTGAAATGAACGAAATAGCCGTTCAACGGAGAACATCGCTGCTCTAAGCCAGAGTGTTAGAGAAGATCCCAACGCCTCTGTATCATGTAGTTCTCAACAACACGACCTTTCTCAGATGAATACCTAGCGAATTTTGCATCATAATCTACATATAAAAGCTAATCAAATTTAGATTAGTCAATAGCTAAAATCTGCTGATCATCATTAGTAGATACGTGAACAAACAAAATATTAGAATTTTTGGTAATGAAAAGTGATTTAGAATTACCTCTTCACTCTGAAGGAAGAAGTCATGTTTGGTATGGCTTCTGGGCTCATGGAGTAACAAAATTGGCCACTATTGATTTTAGACCAACTTGGAAGTCACGTCACTGTTAATGACGAGCGCTATGTGATTATGTTCACAGAATATTTGTGGCCGCAACTGACTGTTAAATATTGACTTGAACAATGTTTTCTTTCGACGAAATGGTGCCACATGTCACACATCTCACGTTACCATCTAATTTTTGCAAAAAAAAAATTCGTGGGCGGGCTACAATTGACCGCCAAGATCTTGTATTCTGTCATCTTTGGACTTTTCTCAATTTTACGAACGATTTGTGACTTTAAGGAAAACATCACACCCACAATTCAAGATTTACCACCTGATATGTGTGAAAAAGTAATTAGAAATTGAGCCACAAGAATCCATTTATGTCAACAATGTAAGACAGGTCATTTAAATGATATTACATTCAAAACATTATGTCACTGATTGCTCTTCAAAATAAAATAAAAATTAATGAAATATTACTTGTAATCTTCATTGGATCCCATGTCAAAATTCTGACGCTCTTATTGGTAAACCCTTTAGTAGAATATACAATATAAACACACTAAAAACTAAATAACTCTTCTCACAAAGCCAAAAAGAATTAATAAAAAATTGCCTTAAAGAAAAATAACTGAATAGCAATTCCAAATAATTTTATTGTAACACATCTTCGAAACGATCACCTAACTGAAAAACACAATACCCTAATCTGACGACAAAATTTCTGTGAACATTCGACAACGTCTGAGGTGATCTGTTTCGCATGCACTGCTCAATGTTTTCAGTTAAATCAGCGGTAGTACGAGCTCTGTTGTTCTGAAAACCGTAAATGGACGACCCCACTATAAAAAAGCATTTGCAGCTAAATCAGACAACCTAGCAGGCCAGCGTAACTGTAGTTGGCTGCATTAAAACCCTTAGATTAATTTTAATATTTGTGAATTGCTCATGTTTGTTTACCTGTAATTATAGTTTGTTGTTGATAGTTGTATTTTTGTTGGTTTTCTGTATGAATATTATTGCGTTCTTATTAAAAATCTATAGTTATAGATATATTCAAATAATAACGTTTACGGTGCAACTAGACACCTTTATTGTTATTTCCCACTTTTGAAGTAGAATATAAAACCGAGTTGGGGCATGCATTTATGCTCTGCGATTGACCCCATGCCTTCAGCATCTTTTGGCCAAATATCTTGATCTCGATGCACTATTAGAAGGGTGTTTGAGTGCTATGTGACAGTTTCATAATGAGAATAACGCCAAGAATTCTTATGCATTACTTATGCCACTTACCACAAAACGAGTTTCAAATTAAAACAAAGAGAGCATTAAATTTCTGCCTACAACTTACCAATAACATGGGTTGGGAGTGGCATGTAGAAAATCTGTATTCGAAGGATAAAACAGGTAGCAACATACGAAGCAGCTATAACGCCCTACTTTTTAAATTTTCAGAGTAAAGCTACATATAGTATCCTGATGTGAAGTTCTTCGGATGCTGCTGAATTCGTGTTTAAAGTCCAAAAGGGTGCCATTTATTGCCCTTAGTAGTGTGCCCAACAATCAGCTGTAGGCAACTATTTAAAACACATAAAATACTTATCTTGCCATCCTTATATATACTTACGTGTCGTAAATATGTCCACAAATCACCCCAACTTCTTAGTTGTGATCTTCACAATTACAGCACCAGATATCGGAATAACAAAATACAAATTATTTGGCTCTAAAAATTAACAATAGAAAACCTAATGACATGAAAGGCATGTACCAAAGACATATTGTTAAATATTATGTTTTATTTTGGAAATTCTCTGACGATCTTCGCAATTCTTGAATATCATCCACATTTTGGGACGGATAATGAATCCGATTTTAGGTAATTCCTTTCAATTTGTCGAGATTCCATCCCATTCTAAAAATTCCTTTATGAATTTTATTTGCATAAATTTTTTTTTTCAAGTATTTTATTAACCTACTAGGCACTATACTTTCTAATCGTACTTCAAATCTTTTCTAAATTTTGAATATTAAATTAGATTAAATAAATCATGTTTTATGGTTCCTATAACATGTTACGCATAATATAACATTTTTTTTCATATATTCGTTTGTATATTATACCCATTCATTAGAATTTCAACAAAATTGGTTTTTTAAAAGTTACAAGGAATACAAATTATTCCAAGATGCATAAATCATGAGAGGTATGCGGTGGGATATTCAAGCATTTATTGGCTCAAACAAATCATGAACAACCACTCGAGAATTTGTAACAAGATCGTCGGTTTTCCTAAACGCGTGTCATCCCCTATTGTTTACCCTCCGAAAACGTAAAAAAGACAAAGATGGAACGCACAAAAATATCTCAACATTCCCATGACACTTCGGTCGCATCTATAGTCTTGTATACGAAGTCTGAGTCAAAATCGAAGTTAACGTTAAGAATCCCGAGTTCCACGAACGGTCCATATTCAGGTCGGCGCCTTCTAGGAACAATGATACACCCGAAACGAGGTAAACAATGGTGCAGATCAAGTCGACGGTAAAAAGACACAAGTATAAATAATACGGGGCCAGTTCATAGTAACAATGGAACAGCGGGAAACCACTCGACTGGAGGTAGGTGTGTACAAAATAATGTTCGAATCGAACGACAGGTAGAAAGAGTAAATCTAACACAATACCACTTTTGAATGTGAATCTTACCTGACACATCAGTGGACTTTAGCACGGGTTATACTTGTTTCAACATTTTCATATTAGATTTCTTTTCATCTTATTTTTGAAAAAGTTTCGGACACGCTTGAATGTTAAATATTAACATATTTTTATAAAATTTTACCTATTTTTTCAGGTTTAACTACTATATTGTGTGAACAAAATACAAATTTGTGTAAGAAAATGTAATTTTCTAATGTAGTATTCATTGAATACATTTTCAAGCTTATTTGTATAGAGCATTTAAATTGTTTATTTATAACGATGTGACTGCTAAATATAATAATAATAATAATAATAATAATAATAATAATAATAATAATAATAATAATAATAATAATAATAATAATAATAATAATAATAATATTATAAATAATAAATACAATATTATTTGCCCAACAGATTCATATCCAATAATAGGGCAAATGCATATATAAATGCAGACGTACGAGGTGTTACCAGAAATTCCCGGAATTCGAATGTGATGCGCGAAGAGATGGTGACAGAGCTTTATAGCGCTAGATGGTGTGAGCTACGTCTACACTAAGTCAGTCTGTCAAATGATACTTTGCTAGGGGATGACAACAGTTTTTGTGTTTATATTTGTTGAGATGTGTTATTCTGCGACACTACAATGTCTGATGTGAATGAGCAAAGAACGTGTATTAAATTCTGCTTCAAACTTGGTAAAACTTGAACCAGACTCAAACTTATAAGTGGTACAACCATTTTAAAAACAGACATGTATCAGTTGATTATGATGAGCGTTTCGGTCATCCATCGACGGAAAACACGCCACAAAATGTGGCAAAAGTGTGACGCTATCCTGCAAAACCGAAGAAGAAGAATCCATGACATTTAAAATACATATAATATATCAAAATACTTTTGCAGAGTTTGGAAATAAACTTGAATAAATAATAAACTTGAATAAATAATAAAAATGAAGGTTATTCTTCCTAGGAATTAACAAAATACGAATACGAACAAATAGAATTTTTTAATTCATGATCATGGACAGGTTATTCCTTACTTTCATTTCTCTCCTCTAAACACATGTTTCTCTAAAAGGAAAATTAAATCTATATTTATTGTATAGGAATTAGCTTATACTACATATTAAATTCTACTTATTATTGTTAGCGCTAATTTAAGTGTATTCAACCCAAATATTTTCTATTTGAGCAGTGTGTGTTTCATACGACATTTACGAGATTTATTTGATAGTATTGTGACTGTTGATACAGGGCGCAGGAATCATCAAGATTAATTCATTTTTGGCATTCGATAACTGGAACAAAGTTATATCCAAAATTAGTAATACAGTAAATACATATACGAGGTGCTAGCCAGAAATTTCGGGTATTTGAAAGTGGCGCGCGAAGGGATTGTAGTACAGCTCTATAGCGCTGGATGGTATGAGCTACGCCTGTACTAAATCAATCTGTCAGACGGTACTTTGTTAGGTGGTGGCAAACAGTATTCGTGTTTATACTTTAGAGTTGTATTTGACTTAGTCTGCGATACTACAATGTCTGATGTGAAAGAGCAGAGAACGTGTATTCTCTGCTACAAACTTGTTAAAACGGCAGGGGAAACTCTGAAAATCTTTAAATACGCGTTTGTTGAGAATGATATAGACCAGACGTAAACTTATGAGTGATACAACCGTTTTAAAAACAGGCGCGTTTCGGTTAATGGTGATGAGCGTCCATCGACGGAAAACACCCCACAAAATCTAGCAAAAGAATGATGCTATTCTGCAAGACTGAAGGAGAAGAATCCATGAGATTTATAACATTGTCGGCTTGTCGTGCGACGCAAGCAGTCTGCCAAGTCGCGAAAAAATTCGTGAATCCCACATCACGACAATGCACCAATTTACTTATCACGTTACTTGAAGTTTTAGCCTCAACAAAGGCGGCAGTACTATCCTTCCCAGACCATGCCCCTTGTGACTTCTTCTTCCTGTTTCTAAAGTTGAGACTGAATGTCAAAGGGCGCCGTTTTGAGACGATTGAGGATATCTAGTCCGAATCGCACGCAGTTTGAACATGTTAAGATGCGAAGACTAGTATTGCTTCCAGTTATGAACAAGTCGCTGGGATCGATGTATTTATGCGGAGGGAGAGTACTTTGAAGGGGATGGTCATGAATAAATTGTAAGAAGAATTGATTGTTTTTCTTTACATTTCGGAAATTTCTGGGTAGCATCTCGTACATATGACCAAACAGAAAAACGTAATAACAAATTTACAGATGAACATAAATGAAGCGTATAGTGCAACAATGGCCTAAGCAGTAAAGCACCTTTTTGATATATGGGGTTTAAAGATATAAGAAAATTTGAAACCCAATTAACAAATTTATTAATTTGTAAACAGTGTGGAACTTTTAGTGGGTTTAAAGATTATTGCTTTTGACAATAAGTTAGACAGAATAGACCTTTCTCTCATAACGGGTTGGCCATTTAATGTTGCGGTTTTAAAAATCGCGCTATTCCCTTGTATATATAGAAATTAATATAATATATATTTTTTACACTAGAGTGCCAAGCGCGGTTTACAATAAATATATGAAAAATTTGCCTTGTCAGTTTTCAAGATGGCGTCGTATCCAACGGAAGTGCGTGTGGAATTAATAAAATATTATTATAGAAATGGGGAATCTTTTGCAGCTACGGCAAGACACTTGCGTACTCTATTCGGGAGAAATAACGCACCAACGGAAAACACTATAAAAAGGTAAGGAAAAAAAGATAAATTTAGAAAAATAACAAAGTATTCGTTATCGTGTTTCCATGTCTACTAATCCAACAATATCTTAGGATTGTAGTGAAATTTGAAGCAACAGCATCTGCGGCAGACGAAAGATCAACTGTTAGAGCACGTCAAAAGACCATCCGGGTACCGGAAACCATAGAACGAGTACGGGAGCACTTTACAGCTCAACCTTCAACAGCGACCTCAAGAGCATCTCAAGAACTTGAAATACCCCGTACAACACTAAGGCGGATCCTAAAGCAAGATCTAAAGATGAAAGCATACAAAATCCAAATCGATCAGCCGTTGAGACCGTTTGATATGGAGCGACGCTACAATTTTGCTAACGAAATCATCGAACGCATTGAAAATGGCAGCATTGGAACGAGTGTGGTGGTCGGATGAGTCACATTTCGATGTATCCGGTTATGTGAATAAGCAAAATTGGAGACATTGGGGGACAGAAAATCCACATCTAGCAATTGTTCGTCCTCTTCACTCTCGACGGTTGACTGTATGGTGTGCTATCTCGTCAGCAGGAATTATCGGTCCCGTGATTGTTAATGGAACCGTTACTTCGCAAAAATATTGTGAAATGCTTAATGAGTCTTTTATTCTCGCGGCGCATGGATTAAATATGGTGGAGAATGCATGGTTTATGCAAGACGGGACTCGTCCGCATCGCACGGAAGAAGTTTTCAACATTCATGAAGAACATTTCGGTAACAGAATCATTGGTCTTGACGCTCAACAGTTTACAGGCGGAGGGATAACATGGCCACCTCAATCAGTCCAGACCTCAATCCTTGCGATTTCTACCTGTGGGGATCATTAAAAGATACGGTATATCGCGATTGTATAGACACCCTGGATGACCTTGAAATGGCAATACGGCAGCGAATAGAAACGATACCGTATGCCACACTTCAGGCAGTTTGTCGAGAATTTGAGAAGAGGCTGCGAAATGTTATCGTTGCTCGAGGCTCTCACTTCGAAAACCTGATTTATTAAACCGCAGATCTTGTTGTTTAATTGCACAAATAAATCATTTTTTTAAATTAATGTTTTGTATGTTTAATATGACTTCAAAAACCGCAACCTTAAATGGCCAAGCTTGTATATAACGGTAAAATTGTAAAAATTTTTATTTGTTGATAATTTTTTTTTATGCAGATGGGCCAACGGTTATTACTATTAGATACAAAAAGTAAGATCAAACGGCAAATAAATTGATTTATTTTTAGAAAAGGTCGAAAATATTAAAAACGTTAAAAATTACTAACCAATAAATGAAACAAAACATTACTACGAGTACTATACATTGCTAAAGTTAACTAATAGATACTCATTTTTTTCATCTTACTTTACTTTTTTAACTCTATTTGCATTTGAAGGCCTATAAATTTCAGTTGCTACAAGAACTTGAACCAAATGACCACATATTCGTAGAAATTTCGCAGATTGAACATTACAGCAACTTGAAACAGATCCATTATTTTATGGAATGATCATATTCAGCGATGAAACTCATTTCTGGTTAAATGGCTTTGTGAATAAGCACAATTGTGGCATTTGGAGTGAAGAGAACTCACATGCTGTTCATGAAACACGTTTACATCCACAAAAATTAACAATTTGGTGTGGTTTATAGTCTGGAGGTGTAATTGGACCATTTTTTTTTAATGAAAATGGTATTCCAGTTATCGTCAGTGAAGAACGCTACAGTCACAAGATTGCAAATTTTTGTGATATGAATTAGATGATTTAGACTTAAACAATATGTGGTTTCAACAAGCTGGCTCAACATGCCATACATCTCATGATGCAATCAATTTATTGAGAGAAATCTCACAATCGAGATTTTGGCACGTACAGTATACTCATAAATTGTTAAGTATAATACAAAAGTTAAATGATCGACAGTTTCAATCGCAATAAGAAAATTAAACAATGTAAATATACTATAATTTTATGATATGCGTTGGTCTATACCTCTCTTCAAAATGATACTGAATTTATACACATTTTGTATTGATTCTTACGAGAACGACTAATAATTAACAACTACAAAATCGGGCATGACTCTAGATTTCGATAACCATATGAATTATTAAAATTATGGGTATCGTTTTCTTAAATTTTACTAAAGAATTATATACACAAAAAAATTAATGAATCTAATCTACGGTAATATGTACACTTTACATCGTCGGAAGGAGTTGAATTAAACTGCCTGCAGTCTTCAGGTAAAATTGAGAACAATAGTTCCTATCTTAGCAAGTTTTCTATCCACCTCGGACAGGAAATATGACCACGTGCTTGTAAAATTAACCTGGTGCTAACCAAAGTACCGCGTCCTAGCAAAAAACAGTCTCTACTGACAAATGTAACCTCTACTAGCTAACATAGCCTGTACTGGTACCCTGTTAAATTGCGGAAAGAAAAAAAAGTAATGTAACGAAATAAAATTATAATGAAAGAAACAATGACATCGTGTAACAAAACTAACCTAATGCATAAATAACGGTCGAAGGGAGTTCGAAACCACGGTCACGTGCATATATCACTTAAGGGTTTTTTTTAAATCCGTCGTAACCAACGCTAAACAAATACTTTGGAAACAATATCCTCTATTGTTTAAAATAAATTATAATGACAAAAAACCGCAGAACGAGTAAAATTCCATTACTTTAAGGAGTCATTAGTAATTTTAATTTCCTAGCAACGCATGTTTTAGATGATTTCTTGGCCCAGCAACTTTCACAAATAAAAGGGCCGAGTACACAGCCGGCTAGAACTTATCGAACTGCGTAGTTCGTACGAAAAATCCAAGGCAGAAGCAAACTAATGAAAACTAAGATGTTTAAATAATATACTCGAGGTACAATGTTAAATAACGATCTAGAATAGTACTTATTAAAATTAACTAAATGGAAAAACAATATCGCTGTTGATGACATTTCAATGTTACAGATAGCAAAAATCGAAATACTAATACTGTATAAGTCTCTAATAGAGGTGTAGAAAATAAGCAAAATCAGAAACGACTCTAGATGTAGGAAAAATAATACATATAATATCGGCAGGTAGGTTTAATTTAATGATTTTAAATATAACAGACAGTTCAAAATATTTATACGCTGTCCAAAAAAAATACAGTAGTCAAATTCAGCGCATAACATATTTCATAATATTCGACGAAGAGTCAGAAAATGTCTAGATGGACAAGCTAACAATTTTCAACATCTTTTATGAATAAATTTGTAGTAAGAAAGCATTGTTTTATTTTCCTTTATGAAATACATTGTGATTTATAACGTTACTGTTTTCTTGTTTTCCAATATTTTGAATGTAACACCTGAAAACTTAAATTACAACCAAACCATACATTTGGGAAGTGTTATTATTTACTTTAAAATTGAAAAAACTAGCCACTATTTTAAACAAAGAAATGATAATTAGATTAATAATATTTTCTTAAACATTCATTAATTTCATAACTTTTTCACTAACACATCGCTAACCAAGAACCTATTCTAACAACCAGGAAGGTTGGCGTCGCGACGTGTTGCGTTCTGCATGCTTGTGGAAACTTAGTTTGACGATTTGTAAAATTAGTAAATTGTGATTAATAATTATTAAATTCTCATTTGCAGTATATTCAATATTTAACATACGGAATAATTTAATAATGTAAAATACCGCCGAGCATACTAGCATTATTGTAAATTATATGGAGTAAATGTATAAGAAAAGTACTTTGCATGTCTCTGTGCTGTTAGATAAACATATTTAAAACTAACTATATTATTATGCAACTATTCGATTAGATATGTTGAAGTAGACTACTAAAAAGTACTTCAGGTGCAAAAAGTAAATAAGTAAAATAGAAGTTCATTGAAATAAATATACAACGTTAAAATTGAAGCTGAAATAACCATACTCTAAGGAGTGAAGAGAAAACAAACAAAATATGTGTACGTTCTGACTTAAGTAAAACTGTTTCTGATCGATACAGTTTTATTTAGCTGAATCTTTGTTACCTACATTACCAGTAGCGGTTAAATTCAATTTTCTTGTGTTGGATTCCTTTTTTCTCAAAATGTAGTTCTTAAATTTTACTTATGGCTGTACGATACAAAAGTGTTAATATACTTGGCAACCTCTTGTTTTATTAACGTGAATAACAAATAGGAATACAATATCTATGTATGCTATTTCAATAATGCAGAAGTTTCTATATTAGAATTTTAAATGTAACGTAATAATTCACAGCTTGTCTTAACGAAAGCGCACGAAGTTTAGTAGTGCAGTGAAATATGTATTTTTGCGTTTGTAAACAAGCTACCTTTTACGTTTTTACAAATTCAAATCCAAGAATAATTATTTGTCTCTGTTTTTTTATTGGTTGCTGTTCTGAAATATAAAAAAAAACGGGAAAATGTTCTTAAATTCTACCGTATATTAAGAAGTGCTTGTAACTGTTTAATATTTAAATATTATTTTAATATGATTTGAATTATAAAGTATGGACGGTAAAATATTTTAAAAAATTAAATAATATTCACTGATTTGAATTATTTTCTATAATTTCCATTAACGAAATACATTCAAGCAGGTAATGGAAGTATTATCAATTCCTTCGTATTTTATAAATTACCAATGTAATGACGTAAACGTAGAGCTTAATGTTTGCAAAGATCACAAGAATTCTGGAGGTATAAGTTTGAGTATTCCATGTCTTCCCTGCTTCTCTTTCTCCTCGTAAAAGTACCAAATTATTTAGCTTTTCCCCAGAGGTAAATATGATGGAAGAGGATACAAAACAATTTATCCCATATTGGCTCCTGCGAAGTTTGGACCCTCTGTGTATAATCCCTTAGTATACACCTCCATTTTACTATTACTTCTGCCCTACGCGGATAAGTAAAAATGCATTACATAAAAAAATTTATCAATTACATATATACTGCGGATTTCTGTTCTTAAAAAGACATTAAATCAAGCTATTGTTATTATGGCCATAAATTAATAAATGACTTAGTTGGAATTATTCGATTCATTAGTGAGTCGTAATTTATACCGATTTTGGTACAACTTTCGACTCAATAGATCATTTCATCCTCATTTATAAATTTCAATTTTAAATTTGCGTAATACTATCTTGTGATCGTCCCTAACTTTTCTAATCGATACACGGATCCCAAAACACCGAAAACACACACGAAACACATACCGAAATGATCTTTTCGGCATGTGGCATAACTTTTGTCTTTTTTGGTGCTTGTAGGCAAACAAAAGTAAATTGTTTCGACTGTTTTTTCATTTCTTAGTTGTAGTGATGAATTCATCTTTCGTCCACAGTTATATAACGTCGCAAGAACTCATTTTGAAATATGCTTGTAGATGTTTAAACATTACATTGAAGTTGTCGAGTGATTTTGTTTTTGGTCGTCTCGGGGTAAACGCGGCACATACCTATTTAATATCTAAAGGTACACGTTTAGTAGAGATCTTCACAGCCTCAGTTATTTCACACACCTTCCTTCAATCGATCTCGAAATACGTGGATACCCGGCTATCACCATATCGCGGATTTTATTAATTATTTCGTCGCTAGTCATTCTAAACGTAGAACTTAAGTTGTCATTGCCATCCATGCTCATATGACCACAACGAAATATGGCGAACTATTTTTGAACTACATATATCATACGAAGGTGGAGGACCCCCGAAACATGTAAAACTGCAAACGTATTAATCTTGATATTCCTAGTGCCTTCTATCGAAAATTTGATTGCTAAAACATGGAATCATAAAAGAAAATATTTGGAGTCCGACACCATGAGCGAAGGCGAATGTTTTCGAGTGCTTCACACAGCACAACGCACTCCACAACTTCTATTAGGGTAAAGAAGTCACTACACATTTTCTACTTAATTGATCGACATTTTATTATACAGATATGGACGCATCATCATCTTCAAAGAGCCAGACATTGTTCTGTGCTTTAGCGGGTACAGCATAGTAATAAAGCCAGGTTTTTCACCTGTCAAGATACTGTTAACACAACGAGATTTTAAATTTTTAAACTTCTAGAACGCCTCGAGCATCATGAAACGCGTCATCTAATCCACTCGCTTGTTAAGGCGTAGGGTACACAAGGGTAACGAAGCCTCCTCATAGTCCTCGCCTCGCTATAACTTACACGCCTGTCGGACTCGAGTATTTTCTTAAGAGTATCAATGTTCTCGTCGGTAATGGACAAGGTGGACTATCTTAACCTCGGAGTATTTTCCAAGCCAAAATTTTTTCTGTAAAATTTCTTACACAATTTTCAATCGCAGAAGTCATTTCTCCCACACACTGATCAATATTAAATCCACTGTTGTAGTGAAAAATTACCCGGTAGTCACTTCTTGATTAACCCTAGACCACTAACGCAAATGGCATACCAATTAGCACTAACAGGGATTACGCGTAATCCCATAGAAAAAAGATGCATTTTTTTTAATGAACTTTATTTAAACAATAAACACTTTAGATACATATTTGGCAAATATCGGATCGGTGCTCATTACACACTGGTTCTGAATACTTGCGCAAGTAGTCTTTGTTTTTCGATCTGAAGATCGTTCACATAAGGCACAGCTAGCTTGCTTCTGAAGTTTTATATGATTGGGTATATCTTAAGGCTCTACGCTATACCCGGCAATCCCACACTGAAATGAGTGTATTTTTCCGGCCTTTTTTTGGCTTCAAATTAAAAGTTGAAAGACCGCTCGATGTATGTATGACCATGTATCAATAAAAACTAGGTAGGTATTTACGTTTTTTTCAAAATTTTTGTACGGTTTGACTTTTATCGATAAAAAACAGAAAATCTATCCGGACAAATTTAGAGATAACCAGGCCAGCTAATGGAGTTATGAAATGTTTGTGTTGTAGGTATTTATAATATCTAGGTAGCTATACAGCCCGTTTTTGTCTAGATGTAAAAGTTGTTTAGTTATCAATAAAAATAAAAGTAAAAAACAGGCATCCGATACTCAACGTCCCTGAAAATATGCAGCCCACATTACAGCACACGGTAAAATAGAGTACAAGGTAGGTAGGTACCAAGACGTCATGTTGAGAGGGTCTAGTCATTTATATGTGAACAAACTAATTTGCAGCTAATAAATTACTGCATTTACATAAGTAAATAGTTTGTATTTAAAAAAAAATAGAATAAAAAATAATTAGAGATCTTTTTTCATAATACTTCTTATAGATTGATCAGGGGTCAAAGGATTATGTAAATTGGCTCCACAGGCTTCTACCTATAACAATATTAACTTATCAACCAATAAATCGGCGTAAATATTGAAATAAATGCTGCAACTGGTTCAATGGCTAATTAAATTACCTTTGATTGAGTTTTAAGAGAATTTTGATCCATAATAATCACCGCAAATTAAGTGCGGATCGGAGACTAAACATCAAAGATGAATTTTCTAGTCATTTATATGTTAACAAACTAATTTGCAGCTAATAAATTACTGTATTTACATAAGTAAATAGTTTGTATTTAAAAAAAATTAGAATAAAAAATAATTAGAGATCTTTTTTCATAATACTTCTTATAGATTGATCTCTATGATACCTCGCGTCAATTATTTCTGGAAGCATTGCATTGATATAAAATTTTTCCAGATGTTCAATCATATGATGATTCCAGAAACCATCATTTCGTTCTATTACTATATATTTCAAATCGTGTTTAGTATAAACTACGAAATAACATTTCTCTCTTTTGGTGATGTGGAGTTGTCCCTGCACTTGATACATACAATTATCAAAAGGTTTTAGCAAAATTTTGTTACTATCATTTGCATCTAAGGTGCAATAATTAATTAATTTTTCGTTAATGGCTTCATGTATTAATTTATCACGCGCTGAATAAGGACATTTTATTTCGACAATAGAATCGAATCCAATTAATCCGTCTGGAGTGGCACCTAAAAATTTTTTCTTCTCGTCAATTAACAAACCGCATGCCTCAACTTTCAAATTTGTAATTTCCTTCCATAAATTTTTGCTTGGCCCTTTCTTCATTATCTATGCCATACTGTAGAGAATGTGGTAGTTTTTTATTATTGAATCTATTAGTATACAGCATATGTTTTATTGTACTAGCCGTGTCTGTTTTTTCTCTCATTTTACAAATCTTGCCAAAGTTACTTGCCGTTAATCTTATCTGTCTCTCTTTTTCCCATTCGTTGTTATGTCTCTGATTCACCGTCCTAATTTGAATATTATGACAATCAGATAACAATTCATCAAGAAATTGTTTTCTCTTGCTTTCGTATTCCGGAATAGGCATGTCAGGTACCACGATTTTGCACCCTCCGTAATCCGAATCAGCACTTTGAATTCGAATTTTATTTTGTTTGCTTTTCTTTTTTATTGCTTGATTTAGTTTAAGATTTTTGAATTTTTCCAAATATACACCGTTAAAATTATCCCCATTAGTTTTCTTAACAAATGTATATACAAATGTCTCTTTATTATTATAATTTATGGCTGCCGCAAAACATCTCCCTTGGTACGAGCCTCCCAGCGAAAAATTTATTCTTTTTCCTCCCACGAATTTATTCACAACAGAATTGAAGGATTCTACGGCGTTATTGTCTACGTCATAAAGTAAACTGGAGGATAAATTGGCTACTCTATTCAAAGACTGAAAAAATATATCACATACAGCACTGCTTTTGAAATGTTTGTAATCAATAGTATTTGAATTGTTACCATTGTTACCATCTTTACTACAAAAATAGCTAGCACAGTTACTATGTTCTCCAAATATGTGGGCAGGTCCATTGAGAATATCATTTTTTAAGTTTTCAATTTTTTGTTGAAAAGAAACATTTTCATTTTTGCGGTACTTTATGGCACTAACTACAGCTGTTCTAAATTTAAGAATATTCTGCCGTAAAAAATTTCGTATACACATATCTGATCGAGGAGTTTTTGAAGTTTCTCGTATTTTCGTACAGAAGCACATGATTTCGACACTCAATTTTTTCAATAAAATATGTTGGTCCGTAAGGTTTTGCTGTTTGAATTTTTTTATATACACTACTATCCCCATTACCAATAATTGTTTTATATCGCAAATTATGCATTTCTATTGACATTCTAAACCCATCTAGAATAATAGCTGCTTCCATAGAAGTTGAAGAACTGTTCCAGTTTTGAAAACATTTATGAGACGGAACATTTTTTTTATCCTTATTTTTACAAAATTTGCACATTTTATTTTTTACTCCTACGTACAAAACTTTTTTACTTCTGGTCCCAATTACGCACCCAACGCCCGAGAGAGCGTTATAATTAGACTTGTAACTTCGTTTTGACCAAGCTCCATCCACTGTTACAGTTATAAAAGGTATTCCGTCGCTATCAATTTCTCCTGCTTCAATTGCCAACTTACGTTCTTCCTTTCCTGCAGCTAGCATTTCTTTTAATGCTAACTCCTCTGTATTTTTTAGCACTTTTCTTTCTATGTGCGCATACGTTGCTGAAGACATTTGAGGAATGTCTAAAGCTGCGGAAAATTCTGTTAATTGTGAATGACCCGCCCCTATTGCAACAGTTCCACACACCGCTGCTTCATTTACTCCACATTTTTTATTTTCATTTTCAGTACTGAATGTATCGGTTATTCCACACATGTTGCATTTATACGTAAAAACACTTTTAAAACCAAAATGTTTTTCCGCTTTTATTTCTACATTTTGAAAAGCACAGCCAAACATATCATGTCGTATTCCTTTTAGAACAGTAAACAGATGATTTATATCAACAATCCTACGTCCAGCAAGAGTAAAATTTGCAATATTGTTTAAATTTTCTGTTTCAATAAAAACCTCATCTGATATATCCGAATCAAAACTGTCGTCGCGTGCCGAATTTGTCTCAGTGAAAACAATTTCATTATCTACAATATTATCACGTTGAGACACTATTCGATTTTTCTACTTTTCCGTTTTGCAGCGGTTGTCAATCTTTTTTGGGAGTGAAGTCCCATTGTTGTTTATATTTCAAAATTACAACGGTCACCAACACTAATATCATATCGTCATATCTTTATCGAATTATATACATTTTTCCAAGTAACCAGGTGATTAACTTTAAATGACTAAGAAGGATTAGAAAGCCAGGTAATGCCGTAACCACTTTTAGAGGAAAACAAGTTAATACATTTGTTTGTCTTTTACTTTACACAAGCATGTAAGTATTTCAATTAGGTATGTATGGGTAAAATTGTGTAGCTTTACTACACTACTTATTTTATATTAGAACCTATTAAGTTACATTTGTTATAATAATACATCTATTCTTTATCTACGATTCAAAAAATTTTAGGCGGAAATACACAGATCATCTATCTGCTGAAAACAAGGCATAAATAAATCCCAAGTAGCTGATGTGTCAATAATCAAATTTGTTTGCTAATTTACATAATCCTTCGACCCTCTCAGCAGGGCGTCTTGGTCTGGTCTGTTGTAGTATGCTGTAATGTGGGTTGCATATTTCTGAAATCGTAATTTTTCGGGCACTAAAGTAGACCCTTAAGGTATAATATTTGGTTCTTCTCTTTGCCCACCATTTAGAATCTTCTAAATCGCAGATTTATTTCCTTCGTTAGTGGTTTAGTAGTCTTCTTTCCATATGAGGTTTTCCAAGCTAATAGATATATTTTCTCCTGAGACATCTCTTACGTCCTTTTTAAAATAAAATCATTAAATTGACACCTGCTTGGTCAAGCATGCTATAAAAATAACTTATTGGCCATCTACGAGTTTTGCGGCAAACAGTAGTAAAGTATGTACCATCTGGTCAAAAGTATTGTGATGACACATCCAACGATGCGTAGCGCGTCATACCTCTGGCATATTCTCGAGCATTCTGCATGCATCGAGAAAATATAAGCCGCGATATAAAAGCCGCCGTAGAAGGGATTGAGACCATTCGATACCAGAGCCTCGCCGACGTTACATAAATATAAATACATAAATGTGCTTATTGTTAGTAGTTAGTTTTTATATTGTTATACGTTTTATTATTAATATAGTGTGTGTCTAAAGTTATCGATAGTTTTATTTAAGAATCTGAAAAGACAAACTTTACAGTATCAAATCACCTTTAGTGGCGTTGTAAAAGTTTAATATTTCAAGTTTCTTAGATTCGTCAATGCTTTTGTCAGAACGCATTATAGAAAGTAATATTATGTACTAACTTAAGATTTTTTGGGGGTGAAAGAAACTAAAGTTTTGTTGTGATCAAAACCAAATTGTGATGACAAAACTAGATTACTTTTATTGGGAAGAAAGCATATTGGGATTTATTTTTTCTCTGAGGAGTACGTGATCGGGAGGGTGATTTTGAATCACAAATGTCCATTTTTTGCTTTATAGACTAAAGTACCGGAAGAAGTTGACGGTAGATTATCAACAGTTCCTTCATCACAAATCAGTTATCAGGTCCAGAATGCATAAGAACATTGTCTTCATAATCAGATGTAGACATTTTGTTTTCAAGTTCAGAATGCATAGAAGCATTATCTTCGTAATCACTACTCCATCGCCAGGATCGTAATAATTATTTTCGTCTTCTTCCGACCACCCTAGCAAAACGTAAATTACATAGAATAACGTCGAATGCGTTTGGAAGGTGGAGGGATATCGATTGTGAATTTTCTATCCATTTTAACACCAAATAAATAAACCATATAAATTAAAACTATTTATTTGTGAAGTCACATAGCGAAACTTAGTCACGGGCGACACTAACATTGGGTTACGCGTCACCCCAAAGGCAACTAATGGCTAACAATGAACGATAAAAACAATTGAAAGGTACTTGTTGATAATATAGCCTCAAATAATATTACGTGAAATCACATAGATGGCAGTGTACGCGCAAGTAAATTGTGGCAATTTTAAAAAGTACTAAAAAGTACCCCGATTAGTATTCTAGTGTTAAGATTACATAGCGAGCAGTTTGCACTTCAACAGTTCGAGCAACTAACATAGGGATGCCTCAACCTCGTCAGAGCGTGCAACTATCGTCATATTACGAGACGTTTGTAGTCCCTTTGTATTATTTGTATAGTATTTGTTTCTATTATTAATCAATAAAGGATTTCAAAATATTATTTGTATACTTACGACCGGTATTATTACCGTATTTAAAAGGACATTTACATTAAACGGCATTTAAAAGTAACGCAAGTGTATTATCAAATGTTTAAAGAAACATTTAACTCTAAACATGCATTTAAACCTAAATACCTGAATTTGATTACTCAAGTATTAAATGGAGAATTAACGCATGCGTATTTATGTATATGCGTGTTTGTATCTACTTCTGTAATCTGTAACTCTGATACCTATCCTTACATAACTTCGAAATTTCTGTGTACTTACTTACTTCCATTATAGGCTATATATTTTTTGTTTATATTAATTTTTCTTCGAATAAATTTTCAAAATTTGTATATATTTTCAAAATTTATTGTGATCTTTTAAAGAGAATTTCATTGTCTGAATTTTTAACTTCTTGCAAATATTTCAAATATAGTAATGCAACTGTTAAATATTGTTTACTTTTTGATTACAGTATACAAAACTATGTACATCAATTAAAAAACATTTTACAACTAAAACTTACGTTCCTTAATTTAAATGTCTTTTAACTAAAACTACTTTTAATAACAGTTGATAATACCGGCCGTTAATAAAGTAAATAAAATAATTATAAAGCACTTCTATATTATTACATATTGCAGCCTCTTATATAAGATAATAGGGTTTACATAATAATGCCCAAATTTATGCGAATTTATTATATTCGATTGTTCAATTAATGTACTATTTGTTTCCAAGTGATTATATTTATTATGTACACAATCAACCAATGGTATATTTGTTTTGTCTAGTGTTACAGTATGTGTGTTTGCACGTATATTATGGTTAATATAAGTGGAAATATCGACGGTTGGCAACAGTTCGATATACATATTTGACCAGTTGCATAACAAAAACTACTTATTTACGCATAATACTCATTGCTAATATATTACTGATCAATCACAATAAACCAGTGATGATCATTAGAAACTGTTTCATACAGACGCTATATTTTATTCTTATCATGTGAAATGCCCAAATTCATTTATATTTTTCAATTAACGAATTAATCTACTTGTTACTAATGCAGCAACTATTTTCTGCTGCAATTTTATCAAATAAATTTAATGGACCTAACTATTCTATTCATAATCTTTTATACATTATCAATGGGTTTTAGAACTTAGTTTTACTATGTATTTTTATTTAGTAAGCCGACAGAAAAATATATGTGATTAAAGAAAGCCAACTGGTTTTTATAATGAAATTTGTTGCGATAGATACATCAGAAAAACAGTTCGAAGAGTAACTACTTTCACATTAATTACACAGGTCTACAGTGATTTTGATGTTTGAAAGATGTTTGCTAATTTGTATATGTTTGGGGGCCCTTATTCCAAAAAACGCCATATTTTTGCTCTATCACGTAAATTTTTTTTATAGCGCTCTATATCTTAAAAATGTTAATTTATTAATATACATACCTATGACAAGAATATGTTTGTTCCATGTTAGGCATGATTCTTAAATATATTGATTTTTATGAAATTAAATGTGATTTGGCAACACTTGTTAATATTAGATTTCTCAGCAAAGCAACAGAGTCGGCGCAGAAGCGTCATTACAACGTTGAAACCTGCTTATGTGCAGTTTGGTTGTGTTAGTCGTCGTGCTACTGTGTCCGCGCGCTTGTTGTCTTCGTTGTTGCGTATTTTAAGTGTTCTAGAACGTATAAATATGGAAAGAAGACATTGTGTGAACAATCCGAATAACTTTTGTTATATCTGTGGTAGTTATGTCGTTGTAAAGCAGAGGCAAACTATAACTTCGTTTGTGAAAAATGTATACCACGCTTATTTTGGTGTAAAAATTGGCGACCAAGACAAGTCCTGGGCATCTCATACTGTTTGTTCCGTTTGCGTTGAAGCATTAAGAAACTGGCAAAAAAGTAGGAAGAAATGTTTAAGCTTTGGTGTTCCTATGGTATGGCTAGAGCCTAGAAATCACAGTGATGATTGTTATTTTTGTTCGTGTAATGTTCAAGAATTCAACAGAAAAAATAAGAAACGAATTGTGTATCCCAATCTTGACTTTGCTATTCGACCAGTTCCTCATGGACCAGATGTACCGATACCTACCGCCACAAAAGCACTAGAAAACGTCATATCGTCAGAATCAGAGGAATCTAATTGCGACCCAGATGACTCATATTTCACACCAGATTTCAGAGAGCCCGAAGTGTTTAACCAGAGCGAACTAAATGATTAATTAGAGATTTGCATCTTCCAAAAGATGCATCCGAATTGTTAGCCTCCCGACTTCGTGAGAAATATATACTGGCACCTGGCGTCACATCAAGCTTTTACCGGGATTGCGAAAAAGAGTTATGTCAATATTTTACTCAAGACTAGCTACTCAAGCTAGTGTATTGCAACAATATTCCTGACCTAATTTCAAAATTAGGAAATGTGCCGTATGTAAAAGAAGAATGGCGCCTGTTTATTGACTCAAGTAAGCGTAGTTTAAAAGGCGTTTTATTGCACAATGGTAATGAGCTGGCCTCGGTTCCCGTTGCCCATTCGGTACATTTAATGGAAACGTATGAAAATTTTGAACTTCTTTTAAAGAAAATAAACTACCAAGAACATCAGTGGATGCTTTGTGGTGACCTTAAAGTGCTGTGCATGCTACTAGGACAACAAGGAGGTTATACAAAATTTCCATGCTTTATTTGTGAGTGGGATAGTCGAGCAAGGGATAGACATTGGACTCAAATAGAATGGCCCTCTAGAACAAGCCTTACACCTGGTAGCAAAAATGTATTAAGAGATAGCTTGATTGACCCCAAAAAAGTTTTACTGCCTCCTCTCCATATCAAACTTGGCTTGATGAAGCAGTTTGTTAAAGCCCTAGACAAAAATGGACAGTGTTTTTTAATATTTGTGCGTTCATTTCCAGCCTTATCCGATGCCAAGTTAAAAGAAGGTATTTTTGTTGGGCCGCAGATAAGAACATTATGCAAAGACAAGGATTTTCAAAACACAATGATCAATGTCGAGAAAAACGCCCGGGTTTCATTTAAAGAAGTAATTGATAAGTTTCTTGGGAACTCTAAGGACGAAAATTACGAAAATATTGTTCAAAATATGTTACAACACTTTCATCGTCTAGGTTGTAATATGAGTTTGAAAGTGCATTTCCTGTTTTCACACTTGAACTATTTTCCTGAAAATCTTGGAGCAGTTAGCGAAGAACAGGGAGAGAGGTTTTCCCAAGACATTAAGGAAATGGAACGGCGATACCAAGGCAGATGGAGCATAACGATGATGGCGGACTACTGCTGGATGTTAAAACGGGATATGCCCTTAAAAACATACAACCGAATGTCCGGACAACGCAGCTTTCTGGCAAAAAGACAAAGATTTCACTTAAAAAAGACAGTAAAGTATTTTTTCCACTTTTTTAACTTGTATTCCACCTTTTTACTCAATAAACAAATAAATTTGTTTAGAAATATCGTTTTTTTTTCATTTAATATTTGCAAAAAAACCTTACGTGATACAAATAAATGCATAGAATTTTTGAAATCAGCCTACCAAAATTATATAAAATCAGTTTTCAAAATAAAAACATCTGTCAAAAAGTTTAATTTTGTAGACCTGTGTTATTTAATGCATTACTAGAATAACCTACTTTGTACCAAATAATGCATCATATAGCAGTTGAATGTTAGAAAAATTGGTCATAGATAAATAAAACATAAATGGAAAGTATCCTAAAAAGGATTTTTCCTAATCAATGTCGGCGGTAAAATGCTAATTTGATAAATATAAGCTTCAAGGAAGGATGTCAAAGTTTGGATACATAAATTTAATTTTATTCCTATAGTACACCATTTTTACGCTAAATTCTGTAACAATGATGTCATTAACATGTCAGCTTGAACATGAACAAGTTTTATGTGAAGAACAGATTGATAGATAATTGTTGGTCATTTAAAAAAAGAAATGTACTTAACTCCGCTATTTATTTTGTCTGTTAATTATACGAGAGATATTTTACGGGAATGTGACTCGTAAATGAAAAACTATTGATGACGTAAAAAATATTTTATTTTCCTACACAATCGCCTTTAAACTCAACACAGCCACAGATTTTTATTTTTTCCAGAAAGTAGAATCTTTGGAATCTTACCTCCTTCGCGTTTGATAAGAATCTCCACTCATTGAGCTATCTCTCCAAGTTCAGGAATTTAAGAAAATCATCAAAGGCGAAAATGTGGAATGAGACAGCAATTTGAAATGTAGTTCAACCAATTCAACGGCCACAATTGTAGACTTATTAGCTGCTGCACTCTCATAGTAAAATAGAAATTTTTTGGCCAAATGTAGTGGCTTTCTCTTCAATTCTGTATTGAAACAGTTCAATAAATTAGGATATCACGATCCTGTGATCATAATCGATATAGATTATGTAGTGCGATCTCAAATCACCGTAACTTTCCGGGGGACAAACCACTTTCGCTTTCTTCGGTGCCCGTTCTCGCGTGAAGTAATGCATCTTTGTTCATATACAATGATATAGCACCACAAAAGCTCACTTGGATTGCGTTTGTACATATTCAAACATTGCTTTGAAATTTTCGTGGGTTTTGCTTTAGGTTGTCAGAAAGTAAGCGGGCGTCCATCTTGCCGATAACTTTTCATATCCAAGTATTCGTACAAAATATTGAATATAGTTCCGTAGAGCTATTTATAATCTTAGATATTTAATTCACCTTCAGTTGGTGATATTTTAACATCTTATCACGGATTTTGACAGTCATTTCCTCGGTATTCGGGATGAATTTTTATTAGCATTTTAAATTAAATTATTTTCAAGAGGGTTGACTGTTGTTTATTCACAAAATATCAAAATATTCATGATTTTTTTTTAAACTAAATAGTTTTTGACGTTAAATATTAGGTTAATATTCGATTTATTTATATAAAACACCGTTTCAACTTAATATCACAATTTCTATATTTAGTTAAATATTTGATTTAGGCGGGTGGTATTAAATAATAAGTTAACGTGGATTCATTGAACTTTACACTGATCCGCTTCTCTTGTGGTGAATAACCGAGTTTACTATTTATCTACTACCGTCATTCTACCCACTGAGAAGTTGATGACACACCTGATAAATATAGACATGTTCCATATAAAATATGTGTGGATGACATTAATATTTGGTGATATAAATAGCTTCTTAATTTTAGAATATTATAGGCTAATATAATTTTTATATAGCATGAAATGAAGCGTTTTAAATATTATTTACGAATTATCTAAAATTTGTTTGGATATATTTCAATGTGCATAACACAATAATCATACATAATATTTATTTTCAGAAGTTATGTCATATATGAAACAAAGAATGAAAGAAAATTTGCAGTTTCTCTGAAAATTATTGACAAACTCACAGGGTTGGATTACTTTGCAGTCTCTTTGGACTTTGAAATGACGAATCATATTATATTATTGAACACAAAAATGCCTAAAAGTAACTTAACCTAATTCTAGTTCACACCACAATGGAAAATAAAAATAAATATTCAAAGAAAAATTCTTATTTACGCCATATATTAGATGGCGTTGTTTATCAAAAATAAAGAGTCGCATCCTGTAACTAAACCCCTTCACTGAACTACTTTTAAATTTATAAGGGATAGTGCTAATATTTTTGTATATATTAAATGAAAAAGTAAAGTAGTGAAAACCTTATTTCCACTTGTCTCGAATTGATATTCTACGGACAGGTGCGGTAAATACTCACATGACGGTTTTGCATGAGAGAATAATTCTATATTCTTTGTATTTTACCTTTGGTGGCAAGTACAGCCAGTATGCGAAAACGCCAATACGAAAATTGTGGTAGAACAAGAGAATTGTAGAGCTTTATTTGAATCTTCTCTGAAAAATATTGTTTATTTGTTTAAAGTAACTTTAAACTCGCTCTTCGCAGTTTGTTAATTAATATTGATTTTTTCCTAAATTGCAAAAAATTATCTATATAAATACCTAGTGTTTTGGGTTTTGTTCTCCCAAACAACACACTGCCGACTTGTTGAGAGTTTATGACCAGGCAATGCTCTAAACAGTTTATCACTATATAGTCCAAATCTAGTTTTATTCTGCTTTGGGCTTCATGGACCTGTAATGGGCCAAAAGGATAAATTAATTATATGTCGGTATGCATACATCGTTGATAATTCGAAATATGTTGCAACTATATATAGAAAATAGTAATGGACTAGGACTAGATCCTTGAAGGATACCGGAAATCAATAAATGCTGTTGGAGATCTCATTTGGTAATTTCGCAGATTGCATCATATTTGTGATTTAGTAATCAGTAATTTAATAGGAGATCTATCTACTCCGACATACTGTAATATCGATAAGAAAATGTTGTGAGTTACAGTACCCAAGACTGCTAAAATCGAATAGAACGCATTGTCAATTATACAATCCTAACAGACGAGGGAAAAAGGAAGATAGATGACAGAGAGGAGTTATTCAAAAGAACAAAAAAAAACATGCAGAACGCCGACCAAAGGAGAAATGCCAAAAGACATTATGATGGAACAGATGAAGGAAATTATGATACTACTTAAGAGAATGACAAGCGATATAAAAGAAATAAAAGAAGAGCAATCTACAAACAAGGAGGAGACGAAAATACTACAAGAAGGAAAAAGAAAACTTAGAAATGAACAAAAAGAATTTAAGAATGATATAAAACAACTTAAGGACATAAACGAGAAAGCTATGCAAGAAATAGACAACCTGAGAAAGATAGTAAGCGAAGCAAACAGAAAAATTGAAAGATTAGAGACAGAGAAAAGAAGAAAAAACATAGTAATTCAGGGACTGCGAGTAAATGTAAAATACCCCAGAAAACTAAAAGAAGAAATGGAAATATTTTTAGAAAGAGAATTAGGAGTCTCAATAAAAACAGAAGTGGCTAGAAAAATAGGAGAGAAGACATGTTTGATTGAGCTTAACAATAAGGCAGATAAAATTGCAGTCATGAGAAACAAGAGTAAGTTGCAAACCTATAAAGAAAAAATATATATAAATGACGATATGACAAAAGAAGAAAGAGAGATCCAGACAAAAATAAGAAAAATTGCAAGATATGAACATGATAGAGGAAAAACGACTAAAGTGGGATTCCAACGACTAATAATTGATAATATCATATGGTATTGGAACAGAGAGACAGAAAAGCTGGAAAACTCCAGGAAGAAAATAGACAGGCCAAGAAACTAATAATAAAAAAATATATAAATGAAACACAGGAAATAACCCGGCAAAGAAAAGGTACACGAAATAAAAGATCTTGTAAAGGAAACAAAGAAGAATGGAAAGAACAGAATTATATATGAAAAATAGCGACATGGAATATTAGGAGTATTACAGGAAAAGAAGTAGAACTGGAAAATGAATTTGAGGAGCTGGGAGTAGACATACTGGGGATAACAGAGACGAAGAAAAAAGGAAAAGGACTAGTAAAACTTGCAAAGAATAATATACTCATATACAGCGGAGTTAAAAAAGAGGAAAGAGCAGCAGCGGGAGTGGGGTGCCTAATACATAGAAAACGAGAAACACATATACAGAATTGGAATGCATGGTCGGAACGTATACTAATAGTGGAAATGAAAAATAAAAATACTAATCAAATAGATATGATAATAATCGTTTATGGGCCAAACGAATATGATAAAAATATAAATAAAGATACATTTTGGGACGAATTAACAAGCTAAAGGAAGAATAATTTTGATAGGAGACTTCAATAGTAGAGTTGGTTTACAAGATGGAAGGTATAAAGCAGTCGTTGGGAAATACGGAGAAATAAGTAGAAATAATAATGGAAACAGAATGCTTGATTTTTGCTTAATAAATGACCTGATAATAACAAATACATTTTACCAACACAAAGATATACATAAATACACACGCGAGGTGAAAGCAGAAAGGAGAAATCAGTAATTGATTACGTAGTAATAGAAAAAAGGTTCAGAAAAACAATAATGGACACCAAAGTAAGAAGAGGACCCGAAATAGCCAGTGACCATTATGTAGTAATTTCTAAAATTAATGAAAAGAAAGAAATTCACAATCAGCAAAGTACCACAGGGACGAGTAAGATACAACACAACTCCATCAGATCTTACAAATTGAGAGAAAAAGAAATCGCAAAGGAATACGAACGAAAAATAAATAAGGAATTGACAAGTAATAATATAGAAGCTCAAAACCTGAATATAGAAGATACCTGGAATTGTTTTAATAATACAATATTGGATACGGCAAGAGAGATATGTGGAGTAAATTACAACAACAATAGAAAACAAACACCGTGGTGGCCAGAAGAGATTAAAAATCAAATACGAATCAAGAAAAAAACATGGAAAAACTACTTAACAAATAAAACGGAAAGTCAATATAATGTATATAAGAAAGAAAGAGAAAGAACTAATAACCTAACAACAGAATCTAAAAAGAAACAGTGGGAAAAGTTTAGGGAAAAAATAGAAAGAGATTGCAAGGGAAACCAGAAACTATTCTATAGAGCACTAAAAACATTAAGGACAGAAAAGAAACAAAATATGCAGTTAATTAAAACAAAAACGGTGAAATACTAACGCAGGATAGGGAAATTATGGAGAGATGGAGAGAACATTGCCGGGAGCTATTGAACGACAGACAACATACAAAAGAACCTGAGCAAGATGAGGAAGTAGAAGAAGATACAGAGGAGGAAATAAGCAAACGAGATTTGGAAGAAGAAATCCAAGAACTGAGTAATGGAAAAGCACCAGGCTCGGATAAGATAACGTCAGAAATGATTAAGAATGTAGAACATAAAGGCAAAGATATGTTGTTATACATCTATAACAGGATATGGACAGAAGAATATATACCAAAGGAGTGGAAGAAAGCGTTGATTGTACCTATATGGAAAAAAGGAGATATGAAGGAGTGTAATAACTACCGAGGTATTACGTTACCTAACGTTACTGTAAAAATATTGGAAAAAATAATAGAAAATAGGATTAGAACGAAAATAGAAAAAACATTAGAGGAATCACAAAGTGGGTTTAGAAGCGGAAGAAGCACTCAAGATCATGTGTTTGCAATAAAACAAATCATCGAAAAATCAACTCAACAGAAATTAAATATATATATGGCATTCATAGACCTTGAGAAAGCATTTGACACGGTCCCACGACAGGAACTATGAAAAGTATTAAGCGAAAGAGGTATCAGTGGAAAAATTTTAAGATTGACACAAAAGATATATCAAAATAACATAAATGCAATTATAAAAAACAATATAATATCAGAAACATTCACGACAACTATAGAATTGAGACAAGGAGGAAGTTTAAGTCCGTTGCTGTTCATGGTGTTCATGGATGAGATAATTAAGAGATGCAAACCACAAACAAAAAAACTGGATGTAGGTTATTTACGACTGCAAAAGGTACGAATAACCGAAGGAGCATTTGCAGATGATGTCGTGATATTGGCTAAAAACGAAAAGAACCTACAAATAAACTTAAATGTCTGGAATAGAATAATGAAGGAAAGTGGAATGAGAATTAATAAAACGAAGACGAAAGTAATGATGATTGGAGCGAACAGAGAAAATCTTAATATAGAACTAAATGGAAAGAAAATAGAACAGGTAGATCATTTCCAATACCTAGGAGTAACCATAGAGAGGATAGGCACACAGGAGATAGATATTAATAATAGAGTACAAAAAGCCAATAAGCTATATTATGCAATGAACTCTAAGTTTATAAACAAAAGAGAAATATCGAAACAGACAAAACTAAAGATTTTTAAAACAATATACAGACCAGTGTTGACTTTTGGCTGCGAATCTTGGACACTAACAGAACAACAAAGGAGTAGAATACAAGCAGTAGAAATGAGGTTCTTGAGAAGAGTACGAGGAGTGTCAAAGAAAGATAGGATTAAAAGTGTAGATATAAGAAGAGACCTTGACATACAGTCCATGCATAGATTCATAGAAGACAGACAATTATCTTGGTGGGGACATCTACAGAGAATAAACGAAGAAGGACTAGTTATAAAAAATATGGCAAGCCAAAATACAGAAGAACACAAAAAGAGGGAGGCCAAGAAAGACATGGAATAAGATGGTAGCTGAAATACTGACGAACAGAGGCAAAACCTGGAAGGAGGCTACTGTGATGGCTCGAAATAGAAAAGAGTGGAGAAAATTTGTTAAAAATTAGACACTATACCCCACACCATTAAAGGTAGAAGGGGGTTTTAGATTATATATATATGAAACAAAGAATGAAAGAAAATTTACAGTTTCTCTGACAATTATTGACAAACTTACAGGGTTGGATTACTTTGCAGTCTCTTTGGACCTTGAAATAACGAATCATATTATATTATTGAACACAAAAATGCCTAAAGGTAACTTAACCTAATTCTAGTTCTCCCCACAATGGAAAATAAATATAAATATTCAAAGAAAAATTCTTTATTTATAGAAATATAGAAATAGAAAATAAAGAGTTGCATCCTGTAACTAAACCCCTTCACTGAACTACTTTTAAATTTATAAGGGACAGTGCTAATATTTTTGTATATATTAAATGAAAAAGTAAAGTAGTGAAACCCTTATTTCCACTTGTCTCGAATTGATATTCTACAGACAGGTGCGGTAAATACTCACATGACGGTTTTGCATGAGAGAATAATTCTGTATTCTTTGTATTTTACCTTTGGTGGCAAGTACAGCCAGTATGCGAAAACGCCAATACGAAAATTGTGGTAGAACAAGAGAATTGTAGAGCATTATTTGAATCTTCTCTGAAAAATATTGTTTATTTGTTTAAAGTAACTTTAAACTCGCTCTTCGCAGTTTGTTAATTGATATTGATTTTTTCCTAAATTGGAAAAAATTATCTATATAAAGACCTAGTGTTTTGGGTTTTATTCTCCCAAACAACATCACTGCCGACTTGTTGAGAGTTTATGACCAGGCAATGCTCTAAACAGTTTATCACTATATAGTCCAAATCTAGTTTTATTCTGCTTTGGCCTTCATGGACCTGTAATGGGCCAAAAGGATAAATTAATAATATGTCGGTCTGCATACATCGCTGATAATTCGAAATATGTTGCAACTATATATAGAAAATAGTAATGGACTAGGACTAGATCCTTGAAGGATACCGGAAATCAATAAATGCTGTTGGAGATCTCATTTGGTAATTTCGCAGATTGCATCATATTTGTGATTTAGTAATCAATAATTTAATAGCAGATCTATCTATTCCGACATACTGTAATATCGATAAGAAAATGTTGTGAGTTACAGTAACCAAGACTGCTAAAATCGAATAGAACGCATTGTCAATTATACAATCCGTAACATTCTATAGAGCTCTTTCATAGCTCAACTCAAACCGAAATCCAGATTATTCGAAAGTATGCTACACTTCAGCATGCTTATGTAACATCTTTTCAAATATCTTGATGAAACCGAATATACGAGTCTCAAACCATAGTAATTTATCGGTTCCATATTCTTAGGCAGTGGAACCACAAATGTTTTCTTCCATGAAGTCGAAAATTCCCCGTCCAAAATGCACGATAATATGGACAATGTATTTTACCACAACTGAATCATCCCAATATTTAACCCATCCGATTCACACAAATTCTGTTACATAGAGAAGATAATATTAGAAATTGTTTCATCAATCAGTCTAAAATAAAACAGCAACAATTATGTATTTAAGTATTCTTATGATTATATAACTCATTTGAAATTTAGCCAATAGCAATTACAAATTTTACATAATTACCATGTATTGATAAGTGAATATACTCTTGACGACGTGATATAACCGTTTTGGTGTTTCGCTTCCTCCAACAATATGAATTTTGTCATTGTAACAAGTGTTTTGAAGTTTGTTGATAAACGTCAAAAATATATTCAGCAATTTTCATAAGGTTTTTTTAATTTTTTCGACATGGAACGCTTTGGTATAAGTTCGGGGACCGAAATAGATAAAGAAATTGAAGATTTGACACCGCAAAATACCGTTAAAACACATAAATATGTTTGGAAACAGTTCACCGAATTTTGTGAACAGCGAAATTATAAACTTTGTGCTCAAACTTCTAACGAACAATTAGCAAGTATTTTGAAAGATTGGGCATTCAACATGAAACGTGCAGACGGCACCGAATACAAAGAAGGTACCGTGAAAACAATTTGGAATATTTCCGCTAAACTTGTCCAGAAAAAGTTTTATGAAGAGTTTAATCGAGTAACAAATCCATTCAGGGGCGTAATTTTTGAAGATGCAAGAAAGGCGCGGGCAGCTAAAAGGAAGAAGTTACAAGCAATTCCTGAAAAAGAAAGACAAGTTCTGTCGCCCTTAAAGCGGAAGAAATTAGCAAAATTGTGTCATTTTTTGACGAAAATACGCCAGACGGTTTACAAAAAAAATTCTATCAAATTTGTTCTGTGGAACTGGCGTGGCGTGGAAATGAAGCAGTCTTTTGTTTAATTGACTATTTCAAAGCAGAATGCGACAATTATGGTCAACCCACAGGACGTATTGAGTACAATACCATATTTTCAAAGACAGCACAAGGTGGCGAAAAACATACAGCTGAATCTAAATGGTTGACATCGAATGAAAATTGTGAAGATCAGTGTCCAGTACGTCTGTTGAAGAAAATGTTAAATAAAAGAACACCAATCATTAACCATTAACACACCAATCGTCTATTTTTAACACCTAATCCTGATTGGCAGAAAACTAAAATATGGTATAAAAACTGCCCTGTAGGCCTTAATCAATTAAGTAAATGGACACATTCAGCGGCAGAAAGTATAGGACTTGATACAAAGAAGCAAAAAATATCTAATCATTCCAATCGCTCTTCCGCTGTTAACATCTTGACACAATCTGGAGCAAACTTACAAGAATCATCAAGAATCAACTCATCATCTGAATCTCTGAAGCCGTATCTAAAGCTTACTAATGAACACCATAGCAAGATACTTGAAAAAATGAGAAATAAACAAGATTCTGCCAACTCTACCATCACCAGCACCTCAAATTCAACTTCTAAAGATAATACAACAAATATTTATTATAATAAATGTACTTTTAATTTCAACCAATAAAAAAATTTCGTTAGTTAATTCTTTATATAATCGTAACGAATACCACTCGAGCAATCGAAAATAATCCATTATTTAACCTCCTCACTCGACGTATATCCTTAAAACACACTCGGAAATATAATCGATTATTTTCTATGCTCTTGTGTTATTATAACTGATTATATTATAAGTTATATAAGAATACAAAGGTTGCGGGAAATATTTCCAGAAACGATGTAAAAAACACATAAAATTTAATAAATTATTATGTTTTTCAAAGTATTCGCCGTTGATGTCAATACACTTTTGCATACATTCAAACCGAATTGCGAAGCATTTTTCTCCCTCTGAATCTGATATTTTGGAAACCGGTTTTTGGAATTTTTCAGCAGTTGCATAAGCGACGAAAATCGCTTAGCACCCATTTTATTTTCGATTTTATGAATAAATAGAAACAACACGAGATGATAAATCAGGTAGATATGGATAATGAGTCATTAATTCAAATTTTCACTCGCTGAAAGTCAACGGTTTGAGGTATTGAGTGAAACTGGGCGCTACTATTGGGGTCAAAATGGTCTAGAATTACATGAAAAGCACGGATATGATATTTTCTAAGATGTGCACACTTCGTCAATAATGCCAATCGTACCTTGAAAATCGTTCGTGTGGGTTATTGGGTTGTTGTAGCATAATTGATGATATCTTACGATAAAAAAATTGTATACTAATCAGTGTCCACAGTTCTTCGATTTTCTAAAATTACACATGTTTAGTAAAACTAAAAAACAAGTGGTAATTTGATCAACAACTTTCGCAGGTCCGAAACCTGCAAAAGTTGTTGATTAATTTGGAAGACCCAAATAGTGGGTTGTTGTAATGTTCAGTATTGTACGAATAAATACAAGCTTCTACAGTAGTAACGATGTTGTAGGTAAAATTTGAATTACCTCAGTTGAATTTATCATTGAGGCGGCCTTGTTTTTGAGCTACTGTTAAATTGTGTGGGATCCAACAACTGCAGAGCTTCTGTCCCTTCGAACGTTCATGCAAAGTCATATTTCTTGCTTTCATGTCAGTGCGTAAAGGTGCTTCAATATCAGGGTAGGACGAGTTCGTTCAATCATTTCACGAACAACAACAACATTAGTGGCTACAACAAAAGTCCGCGGTGGTGCGTCTACACTGAAATTCGGCAAACCAACTATAAACAATACTCTTGGATAGTACTTCATCCTTAAAAGTCTAATAAAGCCAATCAATGCATTGTTTCGGCAATTAAAGCACATCTGAAATCATAAAACCGGCTAATAGACTTATCGTGCCGCCAAGATCGGATCCGTGGCTGTGCTGTCCGAGAAGGGTTTTGTGATTTTCTGTGTCGTGTAAGGTGAATGCCGTCAGCTATACATCTTAAGTCTTTCCACTGGTGCGAGCGAAATAATAACTCGTGGCCTGCAGATGCCCCCTCTAACTGATGTCATGCTATTGGGAGATGCTAAGGCGTGAAATATTATTATTCTTAAAATCATGGCTTGAAAATTTTCACGTGAAAACTACTTTCTCCTAAATGCTGTGTAAACAGAACCAGTTAAGTACGAACTGACAAATTTTACGAATATAACGGTTGAAAAATCCAGACACGATTTAAACTACTAGATTCCAGAAATTTTTCTAGCAACCCGCGTATTATGGTCATACATTACATATTATACGACATAAATAGGTTGACATTACGTACGTATAGGTTTGCAAGCCAGTACACATACTGTACACTTTACATTTTTTGTTAACATAAGTTCATTTGTTTTATATACATTATGTATTTATAGAAGTTTATTTCTGGTTGTTTTGTGGAAATAATACATTTCGTGTGGGAGGATACCGATCAGGATTTTCTGGAGATCAAGAGCGGCCGGATATTGAGGGAGTCGTATGTAATGCATTATAATGTATAGAGTCTACGTAATAAAATTGGCGAGCTTGTATCCGGAATATTTCGATATAGTAAGCTTAATCGAACATCGATGCCTGGATTTCGATATTGAATATTCGAAGATGCATGGATGTATCTTGATGAACTATTTTAGCAGGGAGATATCTGCCTATGGAGGTTCCCCAATTTTTATTAATTGTAGTTCTAGTAATATCGAGCGATCAAGATAATTTGTAATCGAGTCAACCTTGAAACCGAAATTGTATGTCGTAAATACATTCGTCCTCAGTTGCATAGTTTACATTAACTGTTGTTATTTTAGCTGTCAACTGACATTTTACTTGACGTGTGCAGTTCAAGTAAATACATACGATTTCGGATTCAAGGTTGACTCGATTACAAATTATCTTGATCGCTCGATACTAGTTGTTGGGTGATGCTGCAACTCCGGTTACTTGAATCACGACCCAGTGCATACAGTGCGCAGAGTTCACCGTGCACAAGTTGTAAGGCTATATACACTTTAATTTTTTTAATCTTCGGTGACTATTACTAAATGAATAAAGGTACTTTTATATAAATATATTTATTTATACTATATACATTTATTTTTTGACCTAGAACGACTTATACTGGCCTAAAACTGCAGTTGAGACCGATGTCTCTTGTGGTTAATATAATACTTTATTTGAAACTGTTGTGTCTTGATGTTAACAATGGATACTGTTGCGATTCTTGTAAACACTGCAAGTAGGTAAAATTCACCACTACTTCAATAAACTATTACATAATTAAAATGCCGGCCGTATTGGTTGTACGGCCAAATGACGGGCATAATTGGGGAAAATTCCCAAGTGAATAATTCTTGGTAATGGTGCCTACTAGCAATAATACCCTTCAAGGTATTAACGAATTATTTATTGATAATAAAATATTATTAGGTACTAATTAAATATTGGTTATAAATCTAAGTGTACAGTTAAGAACAGATTCCATTGTTTAGTAATGGAATTTATTGATATCTATTTCTAAACCTTAGCTTAAGAATAGATGGCCAGCTTAAACACTGTCCACTGAATTCGTTCATTAATAATGCTAAGTAATAAACAAGCGGTCTAATGTATAAAGTAATAAATAAATTTGCAAAAATAAAATATTAGAATCTTAGAATCTTAGAATCTAGAGAAAGTTTTACAATTTGATAATAAATGATATATGATAATAAAATTCTGCTTATATAGCGGTTTTAACTTGAAAATGAACGTTGCATATTGATAAAATTGCACATATTAAATTTGAATTCTATGTCCTAGATTTACCTATATTTGACAACAAAAAATATTTTAAATTAAAATATTATAAAAGGTTATTAAATGTATCCTTAAAACTAATTTAATTTCGAGTGTGTGGCGTTAAAGCTTAATATTGCCGGTCAATCCTTTCATTTATAGAATTACTGATGGAGATTATCCAATTTTTATAAACAGATTTGACAGTGTCTTTGAAATTTTAAGTATCCACATTATAATTATTTGCGATGATTTTATTGTAAATTTTTAAAGCACTTGTGATAGTGTGAAAAATTTTACTGATTTAGTACATAGATTGCTATAACTTTCGATTAACTATTTATAGCAATCTATCTAGTAAATCAGTAAAATTTTTTGCATTTTTCAATTTTTCTATTTTCGTGTAGGTTTATTTATAAATCTACACGAAAATAGAATTGGCTAGACAATATATGTGTTGAGAAAAATATAAACAATTACAAAAGTGAAGTAAGTCATAATAATATTTGGGACCATTCAGTACAAAGTTTCTTAGAAGAGAATGCAATAGTACTAGAATACCGTGAAGATATGTGCCTAACAGTGATAGTTTCACACAATTTAAAAGTTGTTAAATAGGGAAAACTTGGTTCAATGTTGTTCTAGCTTCTAAATTGCTTAAATCAAGATGCTAGTTAGGTACAATTATAAACTGATTTTGCTATGGTTAGCTAAACAATCAATTCAAATAAATAACAGCCAAAAGATCACACAAGTGATAGACTCATACAATTTAAAGAGTTGTTAAATAGGGAAAACTTGGTTCAATGTTGTTCTAGCTTCTAAATTGCTTAAATCAAGATGCTAGTTAGGTTCAATTATAAACTGATTTTGCTATGGTTAGCTAAACAATCAATTCAAATAAATAACAGCCAAAAGATCACACAAGGCCGTCGTATTTTATCTTAAAAGATAAGACATCTAGATTATCTAGCTTCTAATGGTGCTGAAGACATAAATAATTATTATCGTACATATAAAACAATTTATAGAAAAGTAGTCAGGGACGCAAAATTGATGTACAAAAGTAAAATTATAATAAATTCAAGATATGCATGGAAAATTATAATCAAAAATCTAACTAATTAAAATAAAATCAATTCCTAAATATGTAGTACTTGGAAATAAGGAAAAATTATTAACAAAATCTAATGAAATAGTGGAATATTTTAGTGTGGTGGCTGATTGTTTAGTAACATGATGTTAGACAGACTATCAATATACAACCAAACCATCATTCTTTCCTTGGATCCAGTTGATGAATGCAAACTACGCGAGGTGACATTAGGTTTAAAAAATAAACTATTTTCGTGAGATGATAATACATATACATTCAAATCTCTTAGTTTGTTATTACAGGCAATTATTAATCATTCTTTTATCAACCGTGTCTTTCTAGTTCAATTACAAATTTTAAAAATATTAAAAAATTCATCCACTGTTTAGAAATGAGAATTAGTTGAAAATTATCGACCAATAGTACAAAGTATTTGCGAAAATCTTAGAAAACTGTTTGCCAATAAATTAATAAGATTTATAGAAAAAAATTATTAAATGAGCTTCAATTTAGTTTCAGAATAGAGCATAATGCAATTTCTGCAATTGCAAAGTTTTTAAATAAACTATAAATCAAAATATAGACGAGGGTAATACATGTGCTGAAACTTTTGTCGATCTGAGCAGAGCTTTTAACAAGATCAGTCATGAAATGTTAATCGGAAAATTATCGTGTTATGGAATTAGAAGTAAACCGTTAGAATTGCACAATCGCAGTCAATATGCAAGTCCATAACGTCACATCGAGTAAATGCACTTTGAAGAGTGGGCAGTGTATTGGATCCTCTATTGTGGATTATCTGTGCAATGATATTCCAGCTCAAGACATGGTAATGTATGCTGATGATATTTCGATTTTAGTCTCTAAAAACCATTCCAGAGATATAAGTCCAAAGCATTTATTAGTTTAAATATTTTAAATTATTATTTTAGGAATAATAATATTATATGAAATAATAATAAAACCAGTGGCGGTTCTTAATAACGAACGATGTAAGCTGCTGGCGGCTGATGACTGCTTAGAAATGAGAATTAGTTGATAATTATCGACCAATTTCCCCACTAAGAATTTTCGAAAGTCTAAGAAAGACTGTTTGCCAATAGATTAATAAGATTTATAGAAATTGTTTAAGCTTTCATATACACAGAGAAGCAAGTAGCTGTAGCCGAAATTGTCCGATATTGTTCGAAGCAGTCTCATCAGTGCAGCAGCGTACATCGTACGTTATTAAGAACCGCCACTGAATAAAACCGTCTTTATTGCAAATTATAGTGTTAGAGATCAATCACACCTTGCTTAACGTTATCAATCTAGGATAGCCCAGGTAGACAATATGAAATCTTTAGGTGTAACCGTAATCATATAGATATTTTATATAACAAACTTTTGTTTTGCTTTAAGTATTCTAAGCGAGCTACTGAGGTTGATTTCTCAGTGCTTAGATGTCTTATTTCGCCTATTTTCATCCAGTTATGATTAAAAACCACCATTCTCGGTCGGCTCACAAAGGCGTGAATAAGCGAGAGGTTTAGGAGACTCACTTCATCAGTGCCTTAGGTGTTGTACGAATGTCGTACATGAATGTAAAAACAGCTAACATAGTGTGAAGTTGAAATTCTCGGAATTTGAATGTGGTGTGCGAATTGATGGTACTAAAACTCTATGGCGCTAGATGGTGTGAGCTACGTCTATACGAAGTGAGTCTGTCAAACGGAACTATGTTAGGTGGTGACGAACAGCTTCTGTCTTTACATTTGTTGAGTTGTGTTTGAGTTATTCTGAGACACTACAATATCTGATGTGAAAGAGCAAAGAACGTGCATCTAATTCTCCTTAAAACTTGGTAAAACGGCAGCGGAGACTCTGGAAACATGCATTTGCTGAAGATGCTCTAGGGCAGATGCATACTTATGAGTAGTAACAACAGTTTTAAAAATGGACGTGTGTCGGTTGATGATGATCAGCGTTCCGGTTGTCCATCGCTAGAAATCGCTACAAAACGTGGCAAAAGTGCGTGATGCTATCCTGCAACCGAAGGAGAACAATTGCGGTGTTCTTCAGCGACTATGAGAAAGCATTCGACGCAAACGGCCTGGCAAGTGGCTTAACAATTCATGGATCCTATACCACGACAATGTACTAACTCAAACGTCACTTGTTGTGCGTCAGTTCCTAGACTCAATGAAGACGGCAGTACTAACCCCCCCCCCTCCCTACTCTCTAGCTCTTATCTCTTGTGACTTCTTCCTTTTTCCGAAGCTCAAATTGAAGCTTAAGGGAGTTATTTTGAAACGATTGAGGATATCCAGACCGAATCGCAGGCAGTGTTGAACACGTTAACATGCGAAAGCTTCCACCACTGCTTAAGTCGGATCGATGTATTCATGCGGAAGGAGAGTAGTTTGAAGGGGATGGTAGTGAATAAGTTGCGAGAACAGTTTATTGTGTTTTTTTTCACAATTCGGGAATATCTACGCAGCACCTCGTATTTACGGTAATTCCAACGGAAAGCATTTTTCCAAATAACGCACACTATTATTTTAGTAAATCCAACGCAGTGACGACGCTACTTGTCTACCTAAGGGGCGGTCTTTAGTTACGATGTATGGCATACTATGGTGGGGATCTTCTACCATAACGGACGAGGGTCAAAAGTACGAACAAAACAGTGCGCATAATGACACGGCGTTCTGGTAGAACTGGCTGTAAGAACTTGTTTCCCAAATTATTATGATTAGAAATTCTAAAACATAGACTAAATTTATTTTAGTGCAAAATTCTCAATATTTAGCTATAAAATTCATGAATAATTATCAGACAGTTACAAGGTATGTTATATACGAGATTTAAAAATACGACCAAGGAATTCTTCATTCAAAGGAGCTCTAGGTACACAGTAACAGAATTTTATTTATGATGTTTTTCCTTTTACTACTCAACGTTTCGCATACTATACTGCGAAACGAGAGGAATAAGTAATAATTATTATTATTGAAACGTTTTTCGGTGCAAAGAAATAGTTCTAAGTATGTGCTAGAACTCACCACAAAGTTTCAATTTTTTTGAATTTTCGAGTTGGAAGTCTACCATTGTTAGTCAATATAATAATAACAATAATAATAATAATAGCAATAATTTGTTCATCTTAAAGACCTATAAAAACAGGTTTAAGAAAAGTCAAATTCAGAAAGAATATAGGAAAAAATAACTAACAAAATACAAATTAGAAACATAATATAAAACGAAACAAAAAATAATAATAATAATAGTAAAAGTAATAATAATAAGTAAATAATGCAATTAAGAAATGCAATTAATCTAAGTCCCCAACTACATATTCAAATTAATATTAACAAAAATAAAAATAAAAAACTTTAGCGAAGAACAGCAATGGCCGTTGATGAACTCAAGAATAATTGCACATTTCCCAGTGGCTATTAAAATAACAACTTGTTAGAAATACACTGCAGAATTCTATATTCGTGACAAAAGAAGCTGTAAGTGTAAAAACTCATCTATTGTATAAAATACATTATCCAGCAGCATATTCTTTTTGGAATTTTTGAATCGGTTAAATATTTTTTCTTCCTTGATTTGTGATGGCAATTTATTGAATATTCTTATTCCAAGTGTGTAAGAGCTAGGAACTTATAGCGCCGAGCGTGGTAATGGGCAAATGCAGATTCTCTCTAATTCTCGTATTATATTGGTGATATGTGGAATTTGTTATCAGAAGATGTTTATTTTTGAAAATGTAGCAAACCGATTCAAAAATATATAAACATGCCAACGGTAACAATTTCAGTTGAGCAAAAATGGGTCTACAAGAGTCCGTATGTTTTGCCCCGACAATACTTCTGATAACAGACTTGGGCGATGAATACCAGTCATGCACTACTGGATGCACCCCATAATAAAATTCCACATTGTAGACATGATTAAATTTTTGCATAATATACAGAACCACAGCATGGCTGCAATACTTGCTATTTTAAACGGCGAATCTAATACGTTTTAGAATGTAGTTTATTTGCAATATTTTCACCATGAATCCTTCACGTCAGCGTCGATTCCAAAGTATCGCCAAGTAATTTTCCTGCGTGCGAGGCAAGTAGATCCTCCTCCTCAACATGAAAAGAAATTGCAGATGTTTTCTTTTAGTAAGTGTGACACTGTAAACATTTGGTTTTAGGGACGCTTAACCTAAATTTATTCATATTGACCCATTCCATCAGGCTATATAATATATCATGACATCCAACTTACACTTTTAAGGGTGAATGCAATGTAATTTATGTTTCGCATATTTACAAATGTTATCAATAAATTACTAAGTTTTAAGTAAAATGTATTCCAAATAAATAAAACACACATAAGATGTTTTAGATTTACACTTTATTAATAAAACAATGACAGCTGTTTCGCTAACACAGTAGCTTTTTCAAATTCAACTTAAGACTAAAGATACATACAAGATACAGCGTTAATCAGGTAGTTGACCCAAGTTAAAATTCTAGGAACTATTACATTTATATTTTGCTTTTTGAAAACTATACCATGTCCTACTTGTGTGAGGTTTAAGTATAAAAATATAGTATAAGCAACTAAGAAACAATATTTCAATGGGTGAACAGATTTAACAGTGGGGATGAATTCAAGTCTAATTTATCGTTTAGTAACATTTCTGAGTTTTTAAGTTTATTAATTTCTAAAGATTCTAAACAATTTAGTTTTCTACCTTTATTTTCTACATGTATGGTGTCGAATTGTAAATTAAATTCGTGCTCATTCTCTATTAAATGATTAGAGTAGGTTGAGTTAATTTACAATTCGACACCATACATGTAGAAAATAAAGGTAGAAAACTAAATTGTTTAGAATCTTTAGAAATTAATAAACTTAAAAACTCAGAAATGTTACTAAACGATAAATTAGACTTGAATTCATCCCCACTGTTAAACCTGTTCACCCATTGAAATATTGTTTCTTAGTTGCTTATACTATATTTTTATACTTAAACCTCACACAAGTAGGACATGGTATAGTTTTCAAAAAGCAAAATATAAATGTAATAGTTCCTAGAATTTTAACTTGGGTCAACTACCTGATTAACGCTGTATCTTGTATGTATCTTTAGTCTTAAGTTGAATTTGAAGAAGCTACTGTGTTAGCGAAACAGCTGTCATTATTTTATTAATAAAGTGTAAATCTAAAACATCTTATGTGTGTTTTATTTATTTGTGATATGGATTTACATCAAGCAAAGGTCGAAACAATTAAAGAATTAAAATATATTCCAAAGTGATTATTAATAATAATATATTGGAAAATTATTAGAGAATTAATAAGAAGTTATAATCGAAGAATTATATTTATTAATCATATTTATACATTAATAATATTCTAATTTACAACGATATCTGCCATAATGTAAATAAATGGTATAACAACATTTAGCGTTATGGTTGAGTAATTCAGTTACCGCCTGCCTAACATTGTTTTCTTATATTATTCATACTCGGTGCTTTGTTATCTTCATTATTACATTATTACGTGTCATTATTTAAATACTGAATCAATTACGATTTACGTTCTCTGACATTTTGTGGAAACACTCAGATAGCATTCAGACTAAACACAAATGCAATCAATTTACTGTTTACAAACACAACAGAATAAAATTTTGTTCGTGTGCTTGATTCAAGTTTTTATTCTAAAAGTGTATGTTTTTTTAATTGAAATAAAGGTCAGTGCGGTTATTTAGCTGTTTAATAATTGTTTAGATAAAAATTGTGTTACTACAACGTTATATCTACGGTGAGGTGATCTGGGCTTTGTGAAATATTTTCTGTTGGTACAAGTGTAAAGACTTCCTTTATTTAAGATAATAACGTGATGGTAAAATAAATCAGAAATTGTTGATGGGTTTGCAAAATATTTTCTTCGATATTTTCTATGACGACCAGTCGTTATCTAATTTTCTATATTTCTATATATTATCTATATTTAATAACGATACTACTATACCGGGTTCTTTTTTTTATTATTACACATACATTTTTCCTATGTGTAACTTTAAAAAGAAAATTATCAATGCAGTAGTGGCATGGCAGGCAACCAGTTATACACAAGTGAAGTATTTTCCTGTTGCTTAATTCTTAAATTACTTTGTCATGGAGAGGTTAAGTAAATTTTTTAATGTCAAATATTTATGAATTTTTGTTCATACATGAATCTTAAATTATAAATAATAAATAAATGCATTTTATTGAAAAGTAGTTATTCAAATCATGAATAAGTACAACAAAGATTAAAAGGTAGCAATGATAATGTGGTATCAGAAGAATAATAGTTTAAGGACGGTCAGAGACATGTTTTCCGTTATCCTGACAGGCCTATACCTTGTGCGAAAGCAATTCTAAATATTTTAACAAATTCAGAAAAGATGGTTGTTTTATAAATTTCCACAAAAAAAAAAATAAAACCAACCACGTGTTAACCTGAAGCTAAATATTCTGTGCTATGTAGAGGAACGGTTTGTAAGATCGCTTTTGTATGTAGCCAGGCATTTTGGAGTATCGTACAGTTCGGTGTACAAAACCCTGAAGGAAATTAAATATAAGCCCTACAAGATATCTAACCATTAAGAACTTTTCGAGGAAGATGAAGTAAAACAGACTGATTTTTGTGAAAAAATGTTGAATATGTTAAATGAAAACTAAGATATTTTAAAATAAAATAATTTTTACTGATGGATTTGGAGCTGTTCATGTGCAACTGGTTAAATACTTTTATGAAAATGGGATAAAGACTCTAGTTAGCCGCTGTTCATAGAAAATTAAGATATTGTTCATTTATTGTAATTATCATTCAATAAAAAGTTATTAACTAAGGTCGGTTCACATTTCATCCACCCTCGAATTAATTGTTGAGAAATTTAAGGTTGTTTACGACTGCGGTATAATTCATTAATGTAGACGTAGAAATGTTTTCAACTAGAATTCATATTATTCTTATCTTTTTTTAACACCGAATTCCTTGTTCGTCTAGATTCTTATCCTCGTGTTGTTCTTAAACGATTATGTACTTCAAGTAATCTATGAAAATATATGTATAGAATGTTTACATTCTTGAAAAATACCTCTCGATGAGTCTTCCAATTATTAAATATGAAATGGCATTTAGGGTATTGTGCCTCATGTAATTTATATTCTACAAATTTTCGTAATCTTTCTTCCAAAATTACTCAATGTAATTTATAAGCAGCACAGATTAGTGCTAATTTGAGTAGTATGTACGATATCCATTTCAGTAAATTGATACAATCACTGAACTTTTCCGATCGTTTGTAATTACACAGGTCTGCAAAAAAACAATTTTTTTCAGCTGCATGTGATATTTTTGCTGAATTATATGTTTTAAGGTACGCTGATTTCAAAAATAACTTCTATTACTCTCCATCACGTATAGTTTTTTTTGCAAAATAAGAACACAATAATGAGCAAAATCAACTATTTATTACATCAAACACACAGCATAATATTTATCAAAACCTATTAACCATTATTTTTCTTATTTAAATTTATACACAATTTTATGTTTACTCTTTTTCCTTGTGAAACTTTTTCTTCTTTTCTTTGATGCTTCTCCGAACTCGTTTTTGGTTTCCTTCTTTGGTTTCTCGCTTAAGCATCCAACAGTAGTCCGCTAACATACTGACATCCCATGTTCCTTGGTAACGTCTCTCGATATCACGTACATCCTGGTGAAATCTTTCACCTTGTTCTTCACTGTAGGCACCCAAGTTTTCAGGAAAATATTCAATATGGGAGTGTAAGAAGTGAACTTTTAAGCTCATTTTGCACCCTTGAGCTTATACGCTGTCAGCATGCGCTGTACAATAGTTTTATATTCGGGATCCTTAGTATTGCCCAAAAACTTCTGCACTACATTTTTGAAAGAATCCCATGCGTCTTTTTCGATTTCTCTCATTGATTCAGGAAAGAGGGGATCAGACAAAAGTTTTCTTATGTAGGGGCCAATGAAAACTCCTTCTTTTAACTTTGCTTCAAACAACTTCGGGAACATGGAACATATATATCTAAAACAATCCCCATCTTTTTGCAGTGATTTTAGAAACTGCTTAATTAGCCCCAATTTAATATGAAGAGGTGGCAGTAAAACCTTTTCTGGCGGAACTAAAGTGGTATTGGTAACGTTTTTCTCGCCAGGAGTTAAACCGTGTCGTGGTGGCCAGTCAGTTTTTGTCCAGTGTAGCTCTCTGGCTCTACTATCCCACAAACATAGAAAACAAGGGAATTGATTGATGTTCTTGATATTTGATTTTCTCAAGAATCGTAGCTAAGTCATTGTAGTTTTCTTCCATATGAACTGAGTGTCCCATTGGAAGAGATGCAAATATATTTCCATTATGCAGCAAGACTGCGTTGAGGCTAGTTTTGGATGAATCAATGAATAAGCCCCATTCTGATGAATCATATTCTATTTCAAAGCATTTCATGAGCCCACGAACATCATTACAATAAACCAGATTTCCCTCTTTAGTGAAATACTGAGGAAATTCTCTCTCTCGATGTCTGTACCAGGAAAATGAGGTACCAGATGATAAAAGGTTTTTGTTTTTTAGCCTTGAACCTAGCAATTCGGCTGTATCTTTTGAAAGACCCAAGTCTCTGACTAGGTCATTGAGCTCAATCTGAGAAAAAAGTTGAGGTCCCTCGTTAATTGAAAAATCTGAGCTAGATTCGTTCTGGGGAGCAAACGTTTCTGAGTCCTCTGAATCACTCTGGATGTCATCTAAATTAGGAGGTGGGTGCGGAACTGGTATTTCAGAGCTATGGGACACTGGACGAATAGCTGAATCAAGGTTAGGGTAAGATATTTTCTTCTTATTTTTCGTATTAAATCCTTTCACGTCTACCGAACAGAAATAGCAGTCGGTTGTGTGATTTTTCTGTTCACGCCATATCATAGGAATGCCAAAACGAAACGCAGTTTTCTTACCCTTAAACCACAAGCGCAGATCTTCCTCACATCTTCTGCACACCTTATGAGGAGCCCATGCTTTGTCTTGATCACCAAGTATTAATTTGAAGTAAGCAAAATAAACCTTCTTCACAAAATCACTTATATTTCTTTGTTGACTTTTCACTGTATATTCACCACAAATATAACAGAAGCTGTTCGGAGAAATTACACAACCTCTATGAGCCATAACACACATATAAAAACAAGAGCACAGTAGCGTTTGAATGCTGGATGTCAACTGAGTGTGACACGATAATAATGCATCCGTCTGCCTAACACCAGAAATTCTTTATCCCCCCCCCCTTTCACTAAATTTTTTAAGTCCATTATTTTTTTCTTTATTCCCAGATAAATATACTATTAAAATTAGGGTAAGAAATCTTAATTTTAATTAAATTTGAAGCTTAAAAAATAAAATACAAAATTTTAACTAAATAAGAATTTTACACAAAATAAAAAATATAAAACTTAGTATTGTAAAAAAATTGATGAGATGGAATTTTTTAAATATTTTTTTCGGTTTTAGGACATCAAAATCTATAAGAAAATGTATAAAAAACCTATGCAGTTTTTTACTTGCAGACCTGTGTTATCTTCATCTGCGATTCTTTGCAGTAATATGAAACCTTCTTTACTCATGTATTGCAAACGCCAATTAAGTTGGCGCGAGGAGGGGTAAGTTCCGCAGGATTAGTAGTGGGGAGATTTGTATTTGGTTTTACATCATATGTCAGATAATTCTAACCTCTGAGCGTGTATCACTTTATGATCCTCTAGCGAAGACATTATGTTCCGTCAAACGTCAATGACAAATGTATTCTGACAATTACTTGAGTAGTGGGGGTGGACGTTTCTGCAGACGGCTTCTGCGCACCCCCTCCTCGCGCCAACTTAATTGGCGCTTGCTATACTTAAGTAGCTCTGCTTTTCAAGTGTCGAGACCCGGTGCTTTACCATTCTTTAATTTCGATACTGCTTTCTCTACTTCGATTTCTACAACTTCGCTGCCTTCGATGTTGATAAATATATTATTTGTTTCGATTTTATTATCAATTGTACGTTTCAATATATCCTGAAAATATTCTTACCCTTTAGCCATTATTTCTGCAATTTCTGTAAGTATATTTCCTTCCTTGTCTTTGATTTGATTATATAATTACTATCTTTCTTTTCTTCAAATGTATACATATATGTATGCATATATTTATCTTTGAACTTTGACTTTCGAAAAGTACATTTTGTAAAGATTTGCGCTAGAGTTTTCACTCCATTTTTGTTGGATAATAAAAATGCACTTGTAACTATAATAATTCTTGATTGAATCCAACGTTTGACATTGTATTAATGTGAACTTTTACTCGTTACCTATGTGTTGTGGTTTGAGTGACACTCTGTTTCTTACTTGTGGTTAGAATGAAACACAGGTTCTTATCCTTTTTTAAAAATGCTACACACAGGCAAAATTTGTCATTACCCCCACAAACTATTGCATAACTAGTAACGCGAACCGTATCGATTGTACGGCCAGATGATAACGAGGGAATTTTGAAGGTCTTTGTGATCTGATTATATTCTTTTCTTCAAATGCATACATATAAACATTTGAAGAAAACCTGCTAGCAAAAATAACCGGCAATATACTTTTAATTTATGCTAATTAAGTCCTAATACCTAGCACTTAAGTCTAAATACAAAGTTTAGATTAAATTCTATTCTTCTTATTAATAAACATTATTGCTGTTCGTTTAAGAAACGTGAAATCATGAATAGCTAGGGAGATTAAACACTGAGTATTGAATCTGTTCAATAATTAAGTAATAAATTAAGGTAGAAATAGTCTAATAAAAAAGGTAATAAACTTGTAAATATAAAGGATATTGATTCTTTGAATAGAGAGAAAGGTTTACAATTTAAATAAGATAATTCAGATTTCGGTATGCAGGGTGTCAATTTGAAGCGAACATTATTTAATTCTAACTAACTAAACTATAGATATATTTAAGAAAAAGAAACAAATACAAACAAAAATTATTCTTCCCGTGCTTATCACATTTAGCGGTCTTTCTTTTTTTGAAACTTCTTCCAATCATGTCTCTGTTACATTAGAAACAATTAATTGTATCATTAAGTTTCATTAATATAATTAGTTAAATATCTTAACATATTTAAGTAATATGATATGGCCCCTATAATGTTTGTTACGTCAATACTCTTATTGATGTTTTAATATATCACTAATTTACATACAAACATCAAACTGATACGCTGCGTTATTGTATTCGTTGCCGTATTGAAATTCAGATATTTTATCTCCGTTAAGGTAGACGTGATAATAAACACCGACATTGTTCTTGCTCTGTCTCTTGTTACCCGCACTGCATAAACATTAAGCGACCGTATATCATCAATATCATCATAAAGCACGTGCTTGTATTGAAAATGTGCCAATAATAAAACAGCGAATAATATCGTCTTCAATCACAATGCCTTCAACATTTTTTAAGTGAAAGCCATAATCGAAGATTGCTTTTATAAATAATCTTGTTTTGATACGTTGAGTGGTTTCTTCTTTGTTAGTAATGGAATATGTTGTGATTTCTAGCGTCGAATTTTAAATACTTTAGCGTATTAAATTGTTATATGTAAAATATTATATATAATATTAATATATATCAAAATTACGGATTATTTTTTTAAATATAAGACATTTATTTTCGGAATGTTGGGACTAAATGTATAAATATTAAATCACTAAATCTTGGAAGTTTCTTGCAAGTGAAAATCTGCGCCATGTTAAAAGAATCCTCCTGCTTTGAAAGACTTGTTCTTATTTTCTAGGTACACATAGTTCGTATATAACAGAAATTTATTGTATTATTTTGTGAAAGATTTCGTATAAATTACAAAAACAAATAAGTATGTAACTACTATGTGTGTAGTATTTATGTAATAATAATCTTATATTTATAAAAATTAAACACATTTCATTTGTTCTCTATAGACTCACAACCTACAGAATCGATTTTGATCAAATTTGGTGTGTATGTTCCTTGTGTTGTGTGGAAGGATGTTTTTATATTTTTTTTCCAAATTTTATCGGCAAATATTTAAGAATTAACAATACGTGAAACATGCATTTCTATAAGATAAAATCGTAATGTAATTTTAAATCATTGTACAAGCTGTCCCGTATCGTTATGTTCAAATTTTAGGAGCGTAATGTAGACTTCATTTCAAGTAACAAAAACGCAAAGCTTGTATATCCATTTTTATTTGTTTCAAAGTTACAGATCTATGAATGTGATTGTCAGATCATGAAAAAAAATATAATCCTAAAGTCAATAAAAACTGATGTTATTTAAATGAGTTCAGTTAATAATATCTTCGAAATGTCCACCTCCTTGTTGAATGCAGGCTTGTGCCAGTAAGCCAACAGAAGAAGTACTTATCCGAACTTCATACTTGTTTTGTCGGATTTGGTCGGCCGCCAGCAACAACTCTTCTCTTGTGTTCGAAACTTGCGCGTAGACTAAATTTTTCATGTACCCCCATAAATAAAAGTCAAGGGGATTCAGATCGGGTGATCTGGGTGGCCATGCAACAGGACCACCTCGACCAATCCATCATGGATAATTGAAGTTAACCCAATTTCGGACAGCAATTCCGAAATGTGGTGGTGCCCCATCCATGTGAAACCACATTTAACCTCCCAGGAAGAACGACAGGACCAATCAACATGTCATCGATTAGGGCCGCCCGAACGTTAATAGAAAATTCATGTTGAAATTTAGATGGGCGTATACCTTTGGGATTTTCTGATCACCACTTGTGCAGTTTTCTCAGATTTGTAACACCACTTCTCGTGAACGTAGATTCATCTGTCCAGAAGACTGTTCTGCAGAAATTAAAATGAAGCCTTGACTATCTTAATATCCAGGTAGAATAAACTGGACGAGCATAGTGGTCTGCCTCAAACAAACCGTGTCCCCTGCGATAGTGATTTGAATATATAAGCCCTCACGTTTTAAAATTCGCCAAACTGTCGTTCGTGGCACTCCTAGTTGTCTTGCAATTCGACGTACACTGAGAGTTGGATCCCTTGTAACAATAGCTACTGCTTTTTCCTCTAAGTCTGCTGGCAAATTTACTCCTCGGTCGAAAAGATAATCACGCAGTCCGCATTCCCGAAATTGTCTGTGTACTTCCAGAAACGTTCTGTAATGAGGAATGCGCCTATCGGGAAACCGATGTCGGTATTCAATAACTGTTTGACGTGCACTGCCGTTACAGTAGCCATACACAAAATGCATGTCCGCATACTCTTGAGAAGAAAATCGATAAGGCATTTTGAATAAAGAAAACGTGTCCATTCACTAATAAGGTGTTGTATGAACTGAAACGTAATGTAATCCTTTATTAAAAAATGCAAACGTTAACAGTCATCTGAACATTTGTTTATTGTATGATATTCATGGTTCAGCACTTACGAAATAAGGAAGAACCTTCTTTATCATAAATCAATTTCCAGTACTCTTTTTTGTAGATCTCCAAGAAATTACTGTATGTACTACGATACGTGTTTATTTATTTTAGGAGAACATTTTATTATGCGACGTTAACAATCACAGGCCTGTTATTGAATCATATAACTTTTTTAAATAAAATCAGTTTGTCATTACATTTTTTTTTATGATCTGACAATCACATTCATAGATCTGTAACTTTGAAAAAAATAAAAATGGATATACAAGTTTTGCATTTTTGTTACTAGAAATGAAGTCTACTTTACACTCCCAAAATTTGAACATAACGATACGGGACACTTGTATGAAAACCATGACAACGTTACATATAAAATATGACAGTACAAAATCTAATACGCGTATACTGTCACTTTTTATAATTATATGTAATTAAATGTTTGTATTTAAAAGAAAACTCTCTGAAAACTGAAAGTGCTGAAACATGTACTTAAGAGTATCTTAAATAAATAAATATTCAATTAAAACAGACCTTAAAATCGACAAATAAAGAAAATCTCCTATGCATATATGTACGGTTGCGGCCCATGAAAATTCAGACACTCGATTTTGACGTAAATGTCAAAAATCTAAAATTTCGTAATGTGTGAAATTGGGACACAAAAATCTGTTTATGTCAATAAAGCAGTGGAGGTCATTTAGATGATCATATTCAAAATATAATGTCACTGATTGCTCTTCAAAATAAAATAAAAATAAATGAAATATTACCTCTAATCTTTATTGTGCCCCATGTTAAAGTTTTGAAGCTCTTATCGGTAAGCCTTTTATAATGTCTTGTAAGTTGGACACTATAATATAGTGCTGTAATTTCGGACGTTTCTGGATGTGTGTGATTACTAGGGACCGGATACGGGCGTACTATTGAAAATTTGTATTTTTAAGGAGTTTTTAATTTTATTTATATAATTGGTAATCTATAAAATACGAAATACATTTTTATTTGTTCATTTTGTAGTTCAAGTTGAGTAAACGAGTACTAATATTAACTAGCAATACTTTCTCAAGGTTCTCTTCTGTAAAATTTGTGCTCTTTGAATGAAATATGCATATCCTTGTAAATAGAAAACGTGCTTTCTAAATTGCAACTGGTTATAGGTGCATACTGCAAATATTATTTTATTTCAGCGTATTTAGCAGTTAGATTTTAAGGCATTGTCCCCAGACACACAACAATTGCCACAATGTTATTAAATCTGGATTTCTATTAAAAACCGTGTCTGACTCTTGCCGAAGGCCATATCCGAAGTCTCTTGGAGTATTTTTCGAATTATTAATAGCCACATCTAATGTGGTTGATCCATCATTTAATTTGAGATTTTGGTTTTCAAAATAAATGATTAGTTTTGGCAATTTGCAAAGTGTTCCTGAACCAAGTACAAACGATTTTTTTTAAATTTGGAATTTGTAATAGTTCCTTGCACTCAGAAATATTTCGAACATCGTCATTTAATATGTAACGGAATAACTATCGAAATTCTTGCATAAAAACTAGTAGCGTCCAACCATGTTCTCCATCTAGTTATTGCTGGAGACGGAGGCAGTGATAAAGATGGAAGTTAAAAGTGGAAGTGGAATAGTACTTTTTCATTGTACCTGTCATCCGAATGAAGCATTGGGTGCATATTCTCCTAAATGGTTTCAGCAACTGTTTCCGCATCAACTGTATTTATAGGATTTGTTGCTATTACATATGCGTTATATGGAATAGTTGGATGTAGTACACCAGCCACAACGTCGTAATATATCGACAGTTTCGCCTGCACTGATCCATAGGAACTTATTTGAAAGATGGCTTCTAATGTGTTCTACTACTTTCGTGTAGCACTTAGAAACATAATATTTGCGTAAGGTTGATTCATCAGGAACATTTCGACCAATATATTTTTGAAGAAATGTTTTGAAGGTGGGATTGCTAAGTATATTTAATGGAATATTTGCCGCCATTAAAGTTGCACAGAGTTCTTCATTAAAATTGTCAGATTCCAACGGGTCTAATTTCTGTGTATGTGTTTGCGATGCTAAATGACGTTTTACGTGCGATTTCTTGGAAATATTTAACGATATGTTACAGACTTTGCAATAAATTTCGGAATCACTGGCAATGGGCATGCAATCAGTTTGACCCTTAATCCAACTCGCCATTGTTTCACGATGCTGTTCCATACCATATCTGAAAAAGTAACTTAAACAATGTTCTAGATCTAAATAAATGAAAATTAAAAATATTGAAATTTAGCGAAATTCACTGGACACTTACGTAAAAATAATTTCGAGAAGTAGATTCGATAAAACGAAATTAAACAGGATCTATTACAAAAATTACGAAGTATTTAATTATGTAATTAACAGTTAAAACAATGAAAAAAAGAAACCTACTCACCGTACTAACAGGTGTTCAGAAACATTCGAAGTCAAAGTAGTCCTTCAATATATGAAGTCATATCTGATATAGCTTGATACATTTACTTAATACAATTTTATAGGTTATCATACACGCAAATGTCAGTTTATGTCGAAATATATTTCTTTAATATGCCATATTAGATCTTAATAAACGCTAAGTTGCCGTGGCAACCAGGCATGAAAACTTTGTCCGCACGATATGTACACAGTGTAGCTAATTAATGATGAAATATGTCGAAAACACCAATAGAATAACACTTTGTGTGCCCTTAATTTAAAAAAAAAATTAATATAATTTCATTGTATAATTTTTTTTTTACGCACAACGGTACTATTTCACTTTTAACGAGTGCCCAACACTAACATAAATTGTCAAGTTTAGGAAAATGACAGAAGATAATACAAAATCGTATTATATTTGCGAGCAATACTATTCGACTATCTACACATTTTTAATTAATCGTATTATATTTGCAAGCAAAACTACTCGAATATCTACACATTTTTAATTAAAGTGAATAAATAATGACATCTATTTGAGTACATTGCATATTTAAATTAAAGTAAAAAAGTGCGCAATATTTTTAAACATATTTAAGATAATTATTATGATTTATTATCACTTTTCAAAAAAGATTTAAAAAACACAATGGCTCCAACACTATAAAATTATTGAGCACTAGAATCATATTTAGCATCCAAACATAAAATAGCTATAGAAGATTTTAATTGGCGAGAGAATATAATAACAAAGTTACAGGAACGAAATAACCTACAGACCCCATTTCAGAAACTTATACACTAAAGTAAGTATATTATTCATTCATGTTGATACTTCAACTATATTAATAAATTAATCTGAAAAGTTTTAAAATTATATTGCTAACTCATCACAATACAACCAAAAAAAAAAACTCTTTACCTATTGCCATAATAATACATTAATGAACCAAAATAATAAATCAACCTTGATTGTGACAATAATGTAAAACTTTAATTATTATATTCATTTACAATAATATACATGAAATATGTTCTTTCCTTTTTGTGTCAAAAGTGTGGTTAAAGCACAAAATTTACCTATAAAAAAAATAATAATTTATTTAAATTAAGTGTTATTTAATAAAATATTATATTTACCGTCATTTATTAAACAATTTAAAATTGAAAAATTTTAAAAAACTGACAATAACAAACCATCATAATAGTATATAAAATTCAAATATGGCGCAATTGATTATAAAAGTAAATAGAATAAGAATAAGAGATTACATTATAAAAACAAATGAAATACACAAAAATATATTAAAATATCAAAACGTTTTTTAAACATATAGTATCAAAATAGTTACTTAATTATACTTTATTATTATTAAAAATAAATAAGGTATAATTAAGTAACTATTGTTTATTAATCTAATAAATTTTAATTATTTTTTGCTTTTGTAGATGCCAAGAAAATTGAAATTAAAAACACTTAAAGGCCTGAAAAGGAAAAACTAGGGGTAAATAAACAATAAAGGTACATAAACTTAAGGATACTTACTATAATATATAAATATTGGAATAATATGAAAACTCTTAAATAAAAAAATCAACACGTTATAATAATTTTTCAACAAATTTAACTATTATAAAAAAAATATTTCATATTTAACTATTGCACATAATAGTGTCACATAACAAGCCAAAAAGGATAAACATTTTATGGATATCTAATTATTTTACTTTAATAAAGGTGTACCATACAGAAACTCAATATTAAGTTATCTTCTAGAGATCAAGTATTTATCTCTAAACGATAAGTCCATATCTAACAATTTTTAATGGCTATACAATACACAACCAAACAAACACTATTTATTTACTCAATGTTAATCATTATTTATAAATTCCAAAAAAAAATTCAGAATCTTCAATGTCTACACAACAATCGGATTGTCCATCAGTTGCCATAGAAATAAATAATGGCCCCGATCAATGTATATTTGATAATGAATTTAGAGAACGGATGCAATTTCCATAAAACGCAATCGGCAATTGGAATTGTGTATAACGTCGCACAGTACATCCCGCCGTAATTCAATGAAGTATTTGTTTGACTTACGCGGCCACCTGGTCTCGTACGACAACAATGGACAACTCAGCTATTGTATTCGGATAATATAGTGTTTTTTAAAGTGTTTTCATGAGCGTAGATAGAAGCGGGGTTTTTATAATGTATTTTATTTATTAGTTTATATTTCGTAAGATAAATAAAGTGCTGTGAGTAAGTTTCTTGTTTCCAAAGTTTTAACTGTTAATTACATCGTCATTTTTCTGATAGATCCTGTATCGTTTGATTGAATCTATTTCTACCAATTATTTCGACGTAAGTGTGCATTGAATTTCGTTCAGTTTCAATAACTTACGCACACATTTTTAGTTTTCATTTATTTAGATCTAGAGCATTGTTTAAGTTACTTTTTCAGACATGATATGGAAGAATGTCGAGAACGGCATTGTAAAACAATGGCGAGTTGGATTGACGGTCATACTGATTGTATGTCCATTGTCAGTGATTCCGAAATTTATTACAAAATCCGTAAAATATCGTCAAAAATTCGTCAATTAGGATCGCAAACACATCTGAACTCTGTAAAACTTTTATGGCGGCTAATATTCCATTAAATAAACTTAGCAATCCCACTTTAAAAATATTTCTTCAAAAATATACTGGTCGAAATGTTCCTGATGAATCAACTTTACGCAAATATTATGTTTCTAGGTGCTATACGAGAACAGTAGAACGCATTAGAAGCCATCTTTTAAATCAATACATATGGATAAGCGCCGACGAAACGGTGGATATGTTAGGACGCTGTGTGGTAAATGTTGTAGCTGGAGTACTACATCCAACTATTCCCTATAACTCATATGTAATAGCAACAAGTGTTATAAATAGAGTTGATGCGGAAACAGTTGCTGAAACCATTAAGGAGAGTATGCAAAAAATGCTTCATTCGGACGCCACGTACAAAGAAAAAATACTTTTATTTGTCAGTGATAGTGCTGCGTATATGTTAAAAACAGGCAGACTATTGAAGAAAACTTATCCTAATATGCTGCATATTACTTGTGTAGCACATGCTCTCCACAGAATCTGTGAATATATCAGAGACACTTTTCCGGAAGTTGATAGACTTGTATCAGCTTCTAAAAAAGTTTTCAGAAAAGCACCATTGAGAGTAGCTCTTTTCAGGAAAAATTTCCATCTCTGTCACTGCCTCCCACTCCAGTAATAACTAGATGGGGAACATGGCTGGAAGCTACTAGTTATTATGCTGAGAATTTCGATATTCTAAAACATTTCGTAACAGTGCTAAAGGAGGATGCTAGAAGTATTGGTGAGTGCAAGGAGCTCACACAAATACCAAATTTAAAAAATTAACCACATTAGATGTGGCTGTTAATAATTTGAAAAGTATTCCAAGTGACTTCGGATGTGGCCTTCGGCAAAAGTTTGAAGCAATTCTTAATAGAAATCCAGATTTAATTACATTGCAGCAATTATGTATGGAGACAATTCCACAAAATCTAACGGCTAAATATGAAGAAATAAAAGAATATTTCCAGTATGCACCTATAATCAGTTGCGATATAGAAAGGACGTTTTCTATTTATAATGATGTACTTAATTCAAAGAGAACAAAATTGACAGAAGAAAACCTTGAGAAACTATTGCTAGTCAATATTAATACTTCTTTACTCAACTTGAACGACAAAATGAACAAATAAAAATGTTCCAATTATAGAAATAAAATTAAAAACTTTAAAAATACAACTTTTCAACAAATACATATTGACATGGATTTTTCCCCGAAGAAAGAAATTAAAAGAAATTATGAAAGACAATATATTTATGTACATTTTATTCCAGAAAGATAATTATAAAGATTTGATATTTTATATAAAAATTTATTATAATGTGTATTTTTGTCCACAACTGTAGAACGTACGGGTCTGTGGGATGTTTGCAGTTCGCGCCAATTTGGAAGTTAGGATAATATATATATATATATATATATATATATATATATATATATATATATATATATATATATATATATATATATATTGTAGCTGTTTTGATTTATATTTATGTTAGGTAGGGGTATCATGCTGTTTCCAGGATTTTCATGTTTTTAGAGATTTGGTAGTTTTTGTGCAGATAGGTCGTGTTTTATTTGCAATTGGATAGAACTTAATTTTATTCAAATTAAATTTTGGATAATTACGGTGTGTGTTTTTATTAGTGATTGGATGTGTTAAATTAATTCCCGAGTGATTACGAGTCTTTAAACTTGTAATTTTTATTTAATTTAATAGATCTATTTGAGAAAAAAAATCTCTCATTTCAGTGAATTGGATACATTAATTAATGTATGTATATTTTTCGTAAAATAATTTAAGTATATAGAAGAGCTCAATAATTCAGTAATTTTAGATTTGTAGAACTGTTGTAATCAGAGAAAATATTAAGAAAAGTTATCAGATTGTTTTTTTTTGAGAGTGGTTTTTGTTCAAATAAAATATTTTAGTACGTTAGTAGGCGGGAAAACTTATTTGCTTCATGTATGTGTTGCGCATGATTAAATTTAGGTTGCGTGCGAAAATAGATAATTTTCTATTGTGACGTTTGATTTGTTGGGTTAACGTAATTGTTGACATCTGATAAATTTTGTTTATATTTAATTAAAAATTTTTGCTCGCGGTCAATTATATTGAGGTTTTTACAACTTTTGCTTTAATATAGCATCAAAGTTTTTCCTCCAGTTGATATATGTTTCAAAATAACTTTACACTTTGTAAAGTTAATTTTTTTAAATTTTTTTTTAATTAAAAATATAAGGGGGGAAAAGTTTGTTTAATTATCTTACACCTATTCTCTTAATTTTATTACACATATCCGTCCGGATAAACTCTGACGATCAAGGAGCTCTACAAAGGCGTACCAGACTGAGCATAGCAGGGAATCTATTTTGCAGTGTGAATTGAAAGTAAATAAGCAATTAACATCACCATTCACTGCAATATGTATTTCGTAATTTTAGATAGATAGATCACCACCCGTATGTTTTCCAATTATTTAAATAAAATTAAAAACTTTATAAATACAACTTTTCAACAAATAAATATGTATTTCGTAATTTTATAGATCACCACCCGTTCGTTTTCCAATTATATAAATAAAATTAAATATTTTAGAAATACAGCCTTTCGCCAGTACTGCGCACTGGGCTTTGCGTCATGTGGTAAGCGTGTCCGTTCCCTAAATGATAGACCTACAAATAATATATGCTTGCTTCACAAAGTAGATATTGAAAAAAACATAGGACAACAGTTAGAGGGTAAGTGAAATTAATATTTTATCAATTAATTTTAAAATATCGCATATAATTTGTTTTACAACACAAATAATTGTGTTAGATATGTGCATGTTGTTAAAAAGAATTAGCATTCTAAAAATATAGATGCATGTAATTTAAGCATATTGTTTTTAATCTAAAAGATCAGTATTATAATAACTTAAAATCTATTAAATTATATTTAAATTATAAATAATAAACAATACGCTAAAAATAACTACAAAAATAACAATGAAATTCTCATTCTCTAAAAATTGTAAATAAACGTTAAATCTTATATTTTTTAATGTTAAAAAAACTTTTGATAAGGTATTTCAGAAAAAAAAACACCAAAGAGTTCGGAAATGAAAATGTATATATGAAGCTAATTTCAATTTTCCAAAGTCTAAATAAAGAAAAACAACAAATATGTTATTTGCTGAAATACAAGAAATACATTATGTATTCAAATTTATTCCCTTAATTGTGTCGGTTTTTTTTAACAAATAATTATTATTAACAAACCATTTCAAACAATATTTTTTCTAAGTCATTTAACATCAGATAATATGGATGATGTAAGCGACCTTGCACCTGCCAAAATACCAATAACACAAAACAAAATAGGTCAAAAAACAGTTAATAAGTGTACATGTTTTGTAGCAGGACCAGCTAATAGACTATGTCCAGTTGATGAAATGGACATCGTTGAAGTAGATGATGACCAACATCAATCAACAAAATATACACTTCCAGAGAAAGATAGCTTGACAGATCTTCTTGAGAATGTTGGATTTGATACGCCCAATTCACCTGAGGGTATAATAGATGAATACACAGAAACCATTGTTAATCCACTTTTTGTTGAAAACAATCAAATTATTCACGATAACAATGACATCGCAGATAGAGTAGACGTCATACTAGATAATTACATTATTAATCATCCTCCAAGATTACAGGAATACCTTCGGGCAACCAAGAGCGATAATGTAGAAATACAATATTGTGGTCAACTCCAAGGAATATGCCAACACTGTAATGCCAAATATTTCTTGATGGAACAAAATCAGATGGGTACATACAGCAAGTGCTGCAAAAATGTAAATTATTGATATAAACGCAGGTGCGGCTATCACAAATTAACTTAATTTAATTTAAATAACAAATACATTTTTAATAATATAAAAATATTATTAAATGGAGACAATTAAGCTCATATTTGTGTGAAAATATATCCAGACATGCCAACACGTGTCTCATCTTTCTATAGAATCATCAATACATGCTGCTCGGAAGATACTTTCACCAGAAACGCACACCTTTATTGCATTACAAAAATTATCAAGACAACAGCCTAGAAGAATATTTAACCCCACTAACGCCAACATCGCCAACACTAAAACAACCATCGCTGTCTTCATTACAAGTGTAGTAGAGTTTCCACCTGATGGACACAGCCGCAACCTGTGGAAACTCTATGAACGTGCCTCCATTCTACATTCTACATTCTACACAATCACAATCGATAGCGTACATAAAAATATAATTTGAAACATAGTAGGTAAAACCCCACCATTTTTTGTACAAAACGAAAACATTTTTATAAAGTCATTAAAAATCGGGTGTGAAGAACACAATACAAATTAAAATTTGTGTGAAAATATCTTTCCAGGCATGCAGACATGTGTTTCAACTTACTATAGAATCATTAGTACATGCTGGAAAGATACTTTCACCACAAATAACACATGTACTACATTACAAAACTCATTAAGGCACGGCGTACAAGAATATTCAGTGTCCCTCATTGACTAATGTCAACATCACGAACGTAAGTAACGTAACGGTGTTAACGAATGCAGTAAGGGTGCCAAAAGTATCTTTACAGCAGCATGTACTATGATCATAATAAAAACTACTTATATGTGAGATAGGAATTAATAAAAATGTATACAATCTCGAAGTATATAATAAGTATGTACTGTATCAAACAAAACTATAAATGAAAATGTCTAATTGATTTATTTACATTTAAAATGTGTACTTACATAAATAATACATTTTCAATACAATTTTAAATTTCGTTAAAACATGGTCTAAGATCAAATAAAGTCGTTTATATTATATTCTAAAATAAAATAAAGTTTTTAAATATGATATAATACAAAAATGAGATTTCCGTCAGTCAGTAAAAGGAAAATTAAAAACTATCTATTTCTATCTTCGTGACGAGTTTCTGTACGAATGTGTCCGACCTGGAAGAAAATACAAGAATTAAAAAGAAATACAAACTATTGGTACACAAATTAAATTAACATTTCTTCTCTGAGCAATTAATATAAATCTGTTATCTATGTACATAGACAGAGTTGACGAAAGCTGGGCATGCCACATTTCTGCAAATTTTTCAAATTGAGTCAATCAAATAAGACAGTTCAAGACTTTTTTAATTAATTTTTGTCTAGCCATTCAAATCCATGACCGCAATTTTTGGTATTATTTCTAAGAATTTCATATAGCTAATTCTGCATTTCCTACAAATTACAATTATAATCTTTGGTACTATAACCAACCCATGCAAATCTTATCTTGGTTTTCTTATTTTCAAACAGATTTTTATTTTGAATTAACTATAAAAATAGCATTTTACTTATGACTTTACGATTACGAAATAGACCTGTCATATATATTTATTAAGACAGTGTTGGTCTTGTTAATTAATATAAACTAGTCAAATAATGATTTTAGAAGGTAACAGTAATTAATTTGCAAATTTCAAATTAAGTATTTTGATATTTTAGAGAATTCTTGCTGAACAATAGCACCTCTTCATGCGATAACTGGGAAAAATTACATAATCCAATTAATATGCTGTTCATTCTTGTATAATAAAGCTCATCTAATCTGTAGTAACATGTAAAGAGACAATGCAGAATTAAGAGGTAATAACTTTACAAGTAAAGGTTTTATTCATCTTATTGTGACAATAGTATCTAGTTATCGTACTAGTTTACTATATTAACATTCAACAAATTGTTGTAAGAAATGGCTTAAAATAAATTTGAAACAAATAAATTGTTTGTAGAGTCCTTAGATTGCAACCTTATAATAAATATCATAAACTGTAGTTGTATAAATTACCAACAATAATGATCATAATTATAAAAGATGTTGAAAATGTCGACCACCTTCTTCCAAGCATTTTACGCACCTCCTCCGAATGCTACTAGTGTGAGCTCTAGCACCATCTTGTTGAAAAAATCCCAAAGCTAGTTCATCATCGCGAAGTTGATTAAAGAAAGGCAATAGTATTTCCTGTCGATATCTTTCTGCAGTCAAGGTACCATTAAAAAAATCGGACCAATAATCCTTCTTCTACTTATAGCGCACCAAACACCAACTTTCTGAGGATATAAAGGAGCTTCAACATAAAAATTATTGGGCTTTGTATCACTCCACATTCTCATGTTTCGCGAGTTAACATATCCACTAACATGAAACCATGCTTCGTCTGAAAAGAAAGTTTTGTCTAGGACATCATCATTAAAATTATTTGTAAACCATTCGCAAAATACTACTCGTCGCAGATAATCAATATCGAGGATTTCTTGCAAACAAGTTATACGATATGGGAACAACTGTAAATCTTCTTTTAAAACTTTATGGCAAGAACCAACTGACAACCCGGTTTGTTGAGCAAGAGTTCTTACTGAAGTTTTAGGGGTATCAGTCATTATTTCTCTAACATTCCCAATCACTTCTTCTGTCCGGACTTTTGGTCGCCCACCACCCTCTTGGCGTCCCACACTACCAGTTTGTCGAAAAACTGGAACAATTCTGATTAGTGTACACTGAAAAGTATTATAATCAAAAGCAAGGTTGGGAAATTCATCTCGAAATTCTTCCAAACAAGCTTGAATTGAATACTTCCACTGGCCATCGATATTTTGACCATTTCGAAAATATGCTTCAACCATGAATGCTTTGTGTACGTTAGTAAATACCATTTTCAAAATTAAAAAATATAAATTCTGACAATTTTTGACAGACAACAGTTGACATTTAATAATTATTACAAATCAGAGACTTAAGTAAAGATATACGATTTTTTGTTCAGAGCCCACTTGACTTCGAATGTTTCTGAACACCCGTTATATTTATCTTACGAAATATATACTAATAAATAAAATAAATTATAAAAACTCTTCACGCTTTTATCTGCGTCCATGAAGAAAGGAATTTAACTGTAATATTGAAGTAATTGCGTCACAATTCAACGACAAAAAACAGATGTGCGGTTAACCGAATGAATAGTGCTATTCAATCACTGCGTGTTGTACTTAGCAATGTTATATACTATTTATATGGTTATCGTAATTTCGGCCCAATGCGTCCGGTCTCTAATTATTATTTATAAAATATGTTTCACTGAACAATAGGGGCTGTTCGAATTCGACTTTTCAAATTTTTTCATTTAAATAACAATGTTATACTTAGAGAGGTTATAGACTATTTATAATTTCGGTCTGACGAGTCCGGTCTCTAGTAATTACAATATATAATTGTTTCAGCCTTTACTTGATGAAATTCCATTATAACTATTATCAGGATAAAATAAAACAAATTTTAATGAATTTCACTTTTTAATTGACACTGCAACGATCGTTTCGCTCCAGCCTGAGCTTCATCAGACATATAGGTAACTAACTTATTTACAAATTTTTTAACACAAGTATACGGTAACAAACACATGTTTTCCTTCAAATATTTAAAATAAAACATGTGTTTGTTACCGTATATTTGTGTTAAAAAATTTGTAAATAAGTTAGTTATATGTATTATATATCAATGATATGGTGAAATGTGTAGACAACAGTGAGATCCGTATGTTTGCGGACGATACCATGGTTTATGTTACTGGTAAAAATATTGACGTTATGGTTGAAAAATTAAATAATGAATTAAGAAAATTATACAAATGGTTGTGTGATAATAATATGGCGATTAATCTGGATAAAACTAAATATATGGTTATTGGGTCAAAATTTCGAATTGCAGCTGTCAATTTTGATAGTATGAATTTAACTATTAATCAATATAAATTAGAAAGGGTTGATAATATTAAATATTTAGGAGTGATAATTAGAGCTGAGGATGTTTGCGGTACGGCAGGACCGTATGTAGTGCATCCCCACATTTAACTATTTATCTAAATATTCTCTGAAATGATTTGCCGGATCTCATAAATTAATAGAGTGATATTTTAGTATGCACTGGATATTGTTATTATACAAAATCATAATAGCCATTTGTATTTATGGATCATAAATAATAATACGCATGTATTTGTATTTGGTTGTGAATTCAATTTAAACTTAAAACGAATCGTAATATTTTAACGACAAGCCGTCCTTACAATACATGCATTCGAGACAAAGTGTGCAACTCTACGAATAACTTCCATAATTGATCGAAAATGGACATTTTGGAGCTGAAGTAAAGCCCCTATTCTTAGAAAATTTTATTACTGTCGTTAAGAACTATTATTATAAACAACAAAGGCCTTTTATTAGTGTTGAAGTTTTAGTTTCATTGAATTTCCATGTTGTAAGTAGTCAATTGTAAAGTGTTCATTCACAATATTCTAAAACAAGGTGTAAATTTAACTAAAATCCAGAAAAACACATTCTGATAATATATTACTAGATTAGAAGCTGTGTTTATTACTATTTATTATATTATTTTTATAACCAAATGCAATAAAAGCTACGAAAACAAAAGAAACCTCGATTTATTAAAATCTTGTCACACAGCCTTTCAAAGCCTGGCAGCACATATTTTGCATATATTTTATATATACTACCTACTTGAACTAGGTGAATGAAGTTAGAAGTTATAACTTATAACTTCTAACTTCATTCACCTAGTTCAAGTAGGTAGTATATATAAAATATATGCAAAATATGTGCTGCCAGGCTTTGAAAGGCTGTGTGACAAGATTTTAATAAATCGAGGTTTCTTTTGTTTTCGTAGCTTTTATTGCATTTGGTTATAAAAATAATATAATAAATAGTAATAAACACAGCTTCTAATCTAGTAATATATTATCATAATGTGTTTTTCTGGATTTTAGTTAAATTTACACCTTGTTTTAGAATATTGTGACTGAACACTTTACAATTGACTACTTACAACATGGAAATTCAATGAAACTAAAACTTCAACACTAATAAAAGGCCTTTGTTGTTTATAATAATAGTTCTTAACGACAGTAATAAAATTTTCTAAGAATAGGGGCTTTACTTCAGCTCCAAAATGTCCATTTTCGATCAATTATATTATGGAAGTTATTCGTAGAGTTGCACACTTTGTCTCGAATGCATGTATTGTAAGGACGGCTTGTCGTTAAAATATTACGATTCGTTTTAAGTTTAAATTGAATTCACAACCAAATACAAATACATGCGTATTATTATTTATGATCCATAAATACAAATGGCTATTATGATTTTGTATAATAACAATATCCAGTGCATACTAAAATATCACTCTATTAATTTATGAGATCCTGCAAATCATTTCAGAGAATATTTAGATAAATAGTTAAATGTGGGGATGCACTACATACGGTCCAGCCGTACCGCAAACATCCTCAGCTCTAGTGATGATTGATGCTAACATTAATTTTAAATCACATGTTCAATATTTATTAAATAGGATGTCACAAAAAGTTTTCTTTCTAAGTAGAATAAGAAAGAATTTATCTTTGTATACTTTGTTACTGTTGTATGGGGCTATTGTGTCGCCATGTGTTGACTTTTGTTCAACAGTATTGTTCAGCATAAACAATGGTGAAATGCAAAAATTACAAAAGCTGCAAAATAAGGCATTAAGAATTATATTAAAGTGCAATAAGTATACATCAATCAAGCTTATGCTCGAGGTGTTGAACCTGTTGAGTATAAGGCAATACATAGTCTACAAAAATATGATTTTTGTTTTTAAAATGAAAAACTGCATGTTACCATCTTATTTAAGTGATAGAGTAGCTGTTGTACAGGATATACATGAACACAATACAAGAAATGTAAAAGACCTTTATATAGAGCGATTTGACAGGGTTCGGACATCGAGAAACGTTTTTGTGAATGGTTTCATATTGTTTAATGCATTGCCGCAGGGTTTAAAATATTGTAATGACTTAAAAAACTTTAAGAGAAATCTGTTAGAATATGTTAAACAAAAATTTGAGTGATCCATTGAAGTTTCGATGTTGTAGCAGTGTAAATTAGTTAATTAAGTAAAATGTAAGAAATGTTATAGTTGTAAAATAGCTTTGCTAATAAAATACTTACTTACTTACTTACTTACTATGTCTGATGAAGCTCAGGTTGGAGCGAAACGATCGTTGCAGTGTCAATTAAAAAGCGAAATTCATTAAAATTTGTTTTATTTTATCCTGAATCTAGTAATTACATTATGCATATGTATGTAAATCTTTATTAATAATATTTTTGTATATATAAACCATAATCGTATTATTTCCCCCAACTCCCCACGTACGAATATTCTCATACACTGGTGACTTAGTTCTATATTAGTGCATTTTCCTTTGATATTAACGCGCTCTATGTCAACACTATAGCCGTGGAAAATAAAAGTAGGTAGCTATTGTGGTTTATTTTTCTAAAGCATAATGATTAATGATTAATTATTAGAATGTAACGGCTGTCATCATAGTCTTTTCAAAAATAATATTCAATTAGAAATACTTTGGAAGATCTCCAAGTTGTTTCATAAACTTATTGCGGTTCATAAATAAATAATATTGAGATTATAATGGATTATTATTTCTTATATTTCTTATTTACATCCAAAAATCATCCTCTTTTTCTTTTTTTGTGGGTGTATACTTATCTGCATTTATTATAAAGAATTTTCAGTATTTTGGTCAAATGATACCATTTTCTTTGTCTAAATATGTGCTATACAATTGTTTGCTTATATAAAAATAATCTATAACTCGGTGCATTTTAGAAGAGACAAATTCAACGAGAGCTAAATTTAAATGTAGAGGACAGACCTCTGCACAGTTTGTTAAGAACAGGAAGACATTTTGTTTTCAATAACTAATTAATTGAGAAAATACGCGTTGAAACTTCATTACAATGTGCAATAATAATAACACAACGTTTAAGTTTCAAAAAGATATAATATAAACGCTACATACATATATGTTGCTTCATGATGATAAAACAAAATTTTTATCATCAGCGTTTCGAATTTATTTTATTTACAAAAATTTGGGGATTGTATTACATATGTTTAGTGTTATTGATCGCTGCATTAATTCGTAGACTTTAGATAGTGGTTCTAATGATTTGAGACTATTAGTGGGCTGATATAATAAAAGGCATTATACAAAGTGTAAGTAAAAAGTCTTTACAAAAACCTACCACATATTTCTTACACCAAAATGAGCCGATTGGGGGCTACACGGCGCTGAAGTTGTAATTATGAAATGGCTTTTTTATCATAAATATGGAACGGCTCACGCCATTTTGCTGAAATTTAAAACGTTGACATAGCTTTATGAAACAAAAAACCCATATCAAAATTTTAAGTAAAATCATTCCATAGGCATAAAACTTCGGTTTTTGTAATAATTGTGCATTTAAAATTTCTACGCCAATGGGAAGAGAGGAGTTTAAATATAAAATTTAGATTGTGCAACCTATTTACTACAAAAAAGGTGCTCTTTGTAAGACTCGATTACTGTCATAGTTTTTGCAAAGTTTGTATTTTAATAATTCAAAGTAACAGTAATTAGAAAAACTATATTACTAAAACCTGCAAAAAATTATTAACGATGTCATAAAAATGTTTGAAAGTGTCCACCATTTACATGTATACTGTATAATATACATGTATAATTATTCTTCATTATCTACAGGTGTCATGTAAATTGTGGGCTTAAGATGTCCCCACAAAAAATAATCCATTGGGGTTCAGTCTGATGAACGTAATGGCCAATTTATAGAGGCGTCTGTTGATTTAACCGGTTTCGAACATTTGATGAAAAGATAAATGTGATGGAGCTGATCAAGAAATTATGCAAAGAGTACATTTTAATTTTCTTCGTCGTGTAAATCTTTGTATATGTGTAATATGTGTAATGGACACTTTCAACAATTTCTATGACATTTTTATTTTTTTTTTGCATATTTTAGTAACATATTTTTTCTGTTAACTGTTATTTTTAATTATTTCACAAAAATTTCACAAAAACCATGACAGTAATCGAGTCTTACAAAGAGTACCATTTCTGTAGTAAATAAGTTACATAATCTAAATTTTTTCCTTAAACCCCTCTTGTTCCATTGGCGTAGAAATTTAAAATGCGCAATTATTATACAACCCAAGTTCTACGCATATGAAATGATGTTGCCCAAAATTTCGATATGGGTTTTTTTGTCTCATAAAATCATGTCAACCTTCCAAATTTCACCAAAATCGAGTAAGCCGTTTTACATTTATAATATCAGAAGTGTAACTTCAGCGCCGTATAGCGCCTAAATTAAGACATCTTATATATACGTTTTTCTGTTTCCAAATACGCTGAAGTTCTATCTTCAGTGGCGTGTATTTTTTCAATTTAGTTTGAATGTTTGCTGTTAGTGGTATTGTCTGCTGCTACAGCAATATCTATTAAGTCGTGATATGTTCCACTTTATCTTGCAATACGATATATGATCTATTTGCTGCAATTTGTTTGTGTGCTTGTATTGTGATATTGCAATAGAGCTTATATCACTGATTATCAAGAATTGTTGTAGGAGTATATTTACAGTAGTGTGTAGATGTGTGATTGTTTTATTAATGGGGTTGTATTTTTTATGTTATTGCTATTTTACCTGCATTATTACGTCTACTAGTATATTCTGTTCCTGCTGGTGTTTAACATCCTACAATAATATGGTCTATAATTTCCGGGTGTACATTGCATCCCCTGCAATTATCTTTCTGAATGTCTGTGTCCTTAATTATGTATTTCATATAGTTTCTTGTAAGTATTACTTGGCCATGTATTGTTGAGATAAAATCCTCGATCTCTGAAAAAAGCTGTCCACTTTCTAGCCATTTGCATCTATCGCGAATGTTTCTCTTGCCGTATGGAAGCAATGTTTTCCATGGAGCTTTTCCTCTTCCTATTTCTTTTCCTTCATTTTGATGTACATTAAATCGTTATATTATATTAAAACGCGAGTGTGGTGTTTTAATGCTATGTTTGTTATTATTAACCCTTAACTGGTATCGTCGGGTCAAATCGGACCCAGCGCATGGTTTTCTTGTCCCTGGTTAGTGCTTGTTATTACAATCGGGTGGGGGCGCTGTGAGTTCTCATACATTAAGCCAACTAACACGTACGCCTGTGTCAGTTTAATACAAGTACTGGCAGTACTAGTTTAGTGAAGTGCAGGTCAAATTGGACTCGACGATACCGGTTACGTGAGTTTTAAGATGGTAAGAAATATACTGCAGATCAGGTACGAGAGTTATTTATAAACAATGATGACGATGGCGGCATTAGTGATGCATCTACTATGGATAGTGATCATGATTTGGATGAAGAATATGACATAGGGGAATACGAAAATGACGCAGCTCCTGACAATTTAGACTTGCAATAGACAACAATCAGGCCATTCAACTGAAAATGATTCTTCGTCTTTGTCACCATCATTATTAGGTTATGTTTACGGAAAAAAATCGATACAAGTGGTCAAAACCATCTCCAACTTTAGGCCGTACCCGAAGTCATAATATTATTGTACATCTTCCCGGAATAAAACTTGCAGCAAAAAAACTTACAGGAAAAGAAATCCATCGATTATTGGTCCCTTCTAATAACCACCGCAATGATTAGTGCATAAATTAATTGATAGTATTTCTACTCGAGATGAGATTGCCGAATAAATTATATCCTATACGTGATTTGAATTATTTATAAGGAACTGTAAGAATTGTTATAGTCCTGGGGAATCTCTCGGAATAGATGAGATGCTTGTAAGCTTCAGGGGTAGATGTTCTTTTCGTGTATATATGAAGAGTAAGTCAAACAAATACTGGCTGAAATTGTTTTATGTCTTTGTGATGCAAAAACACACTACCTTCTAAATGCATATGTCTATATTGGTAAAACAGAAAATCCACAGCCTAACCCACACAAGCAGTCAGTAGCAACTCAAACAGTGCTATCATTAATCGATCCTGTTCGAAACAGCAACAGAAACATTACAGCAACTGGTTCACATCTTTGGAATTAGTTGAAGAATTATGTAAGAACAAACTAACCTTTGTCGGCACTATAAGTAAAAATAAACGTGAAATACCTCAGTACATTGTTCCAACTAAAAAAAACAGATCAGGTATTTCTAAATTTGTTTTTATAAGCAACATGACTTTAGTGTCGTATGTACTGAATGTTCTACTATCGTCTATGCACCACGACAATAGGATAGACAAAGTATCGAAGAAACCTGACATGATTTTATATTACAATTCCATAAAAGCTGGCGTTGATGCATTAGATCAGAAGTGTACAAATTACAACACAGATTACAGAACCAGAAAATGGTCTTGTGCTCTATGGTATGCCATAATGAATATAGCTTCTGTAAATTCTTACATTTTATTTCAAAGTGAAACGCAAAGCTCGTTGAAGCGACGTAATTTTGTATTTGAGTTAGGGCAATTCTTAATTAAACAAGACCTAAAACGACGATTATTGGAAGCAAGACTTTCTAAAGAACTTACTCAATTATTGATAAAATTAACACAGAGTAACACTCGGAAGTAATATCGTTTAATTATCAGATATCAAAAAATACAGTTATTACATTTGACAGATCAACAACATACATACTGTTTTTTTTATTCACCGACTACTAAGTCGAGAGAGAACCATTTTAAAACTAACACTCCCACTTAATGAAAACTAAAAAACATATGAATGTCAGGTTTCATTACCATCAAACTAACCCCATGCTTATAGCACAAAATTGCGCCTTTTCTTTATGAACAGCTTTTGTAAGGCTGTCGGCCACCATTCCTTGCGTTGGAACATACATGATGTTGACTGCATGGTCTTTCACTCGCTCTCTAATATAATGATGTCGAACATCTATATGCTTCGATCTAGCCCTATATCCATCAGATTGGGCTAAATTAATTGCGCTCTGATTGTCACATGCGATGATCGTTGAGTTAGTCTTTAAACTCACATCCAAGTCCTGCCCGAGCTGCTTCAACCACATTGCTTCCTGAATAGTTGAAGACAAAGCCATATACTCAGCTTCAGCTGTTGACAACGCTACAGTCGGTTGTCGCTTACTCGACCATGATATTGCCCCACCGCTCATTTCAAATACATATCCTGTACATGATCGCCGCTTATCAACATCAGAAGCCCAATCTGCATCCGAATAACCAATTAAATCTTCATTGCTACCATAGCGAAGTTTTAAATTCGCTGTCCCTTTTAAATATCGAAAAATTCGCTTCACCGCTTGCCAATGGGCCGTTCCATGATTAGAATTGAAACAGCTTACGTCGTTTACGGCATAGGCTATGTCCGGTTTTGTGCCTTGTGCCAAGTATAATAGGCTACCTACAGCTTCCTGATATGGAACATTAATAATTGTTTCATCTTTGCACATGCTAACGGATAACCTTTGACTTGGGTCACTGGGTGTGGCTACCGGTTTACATTCTGCCATTCCAAACTTATCCAATATTTTCTTAATATATTTTAATTGATCTAGTGAGATCGCATTGATCTTTTCATCATATGTAATATTCAGACCAATGCAGTGTTTTGCTTTACCCATGTCATTCATATGAAAAGCTTCACTCAGAGCCTTTTTTAAATTGTCACGGTTGTTGATGTCTTTCCAAAAAATCAAATGATCGTCAACATAAATAGCTACAATCAGTTGCGATTTTTCCGAAAAATATATACAGGCATCTATTTGGGATTTGATGAGTCCGAATGACTTTAGCATTTGGTCTAACTTCAAATTCCACTGACGACCGCTTTGTTTCAAACCATAGATTGCCTTATTCAATCGGCACACTCTACCACTTCCGTCGTCGTATCCATCCGGTTGTTCCATATATATCTCTTCCGCAAGATCACCTTGCAGGAATGTAGTAACGGCATCCATTTGATCTATTTTTAGGCCCTTTTTTACGGCATGTGCAATTAGGAAACGAATAGATGTGTAGCGGACAACTGGTGCGTATGTTTCGGTATAGTCGACACCAGGCTGTTGCGAACAACCTTTAGCGACCAGTCGAGCTTTTCTCCGTATTACGTGTCCGTTGTCATCATATTTGGTTTTAAAAACCCATTTGTTTTTAATTGCCTTCCATTTCTTTGGTAAGTCTACCAATGTCCATGTGCTGTTATCCCTTAATGACTGTAATTCATCTTCTACGGCCATTTTCCAGTCTTTGCGCTCGTTACATGACAATGCTTCTGTGATTGTGGTTGGATCGTTATCCGAATCGCTTGCACTGACAACATAAATGTAGCATCCGATTTCTTAGGTTTTGGCGTACGATTTGAACGTAGAACCTCAGTTGGCGGCGTCACCATCCCCTCTGGTACATAGGGTTCATCATTTGGATCCTCTTTATCTTCGTTATTCTCTTCGATAGACGAACTATCTGCCAGAATGGGTTGAATAGCTTCATCTTCAATTTCCTCGATGTTTGTCTCAACACGAGTTGAATTGTCTCCCACTGAAATAGAATTCTCACCAAGATAAGTGGATGAGGTATCCATTACCTGTAGTTTGATCTCCATGAAGATCACATATCGACTTGTTACTACTTTGTTCGTTATGGGGTCTAAACAACGATATCCCTTTGTAGTATCGCTGTATCCTACGAAAATCATCTTTCTGGCCTTTCGATCTCATTTCTGCCTGCGTTGCTTTGGTACGTTCACCATAACAGATGATCCAAAAATTCTTATATTGCTTAGATCTACCTTCGATCCAGCCCAAATTCCTTCTGGCGTATTGTCGACCAATACCGAATTAAACGATCTATTTATTACATATGCAGCTGTATTTACAGCTTCCGCCCAGTACTGTTTCTCCAGTTTCGCATCAAGAATCATACATCTGGCACGCTCCACTATGGTGCGGTTCATTCGTTCCGCACCACCGTTTTGCTGTGGGGTATACACATTTGTGGTTTGATGGATAATTCCATACTTTGCACAAAATTTGTTAAAGTCCCAGTTGCAATATTCTGTGCCATTATCCGTACGTTGCGTTCTGCTTGTGTTTCAACCGTTTCTTTAAACTCTTTGAACACGTCTAACAGTCTGCTTTAGTTTTTAAGAAATACACAAATACCTTCCGAGAATGATCATCGATAAATGTTAGAAAATATTTGGCGCCACCTATTCATTCCATCTCCATCGGGCCACATAAATCAGTATAGACTAAGTCAAGCAAGTTTTTAGCTCTTTTGCTAACGTGCTTGAAAGGTAGTCGGGATTGCTTACCTTCCGCACAAACTTCACAATTGATTGACATGCTATTTGTCTCCGAAAAATTCAAACCACTTACTAATTGCCCATTCATCATTTTTCGCATATCACTAAAGTTTAAATGTCCTAACCGTCTATGCCAGGTCACCAGGTCTATTGATGTGTCACTTGCAACAAGGCTTGATACATGGTCACTTTTAAGTTTGTAAATCCCGGATGATGAGTCTGCACGCACTAATAATTCATTGTTCTCATTGTAAATACTGCAACCTTCACCATTAAATACTACCGTATTGCCTTTATTTACTATTTGGTCCACTGATAATAAATTTGCTGTCAAGTCCGGTACCAATAACACGTTTTCTATTTTTACCTCCTCTCCATTTACTGGAAAACAGGTATTTCCAACTCTTGTTACCTTCATTTTCCCATTATTTGCTGCGGTAATCTCTTTAACATTTGAGATGCTTGTCTGCGATAAGCACTTCGCATTTGGTGTCATGTGGTCTGTTGCACCACTATCTATGAACCATTCCATAGAATTCGATTTATTTCCGTAGGAAAAATATGTGCCACTAAACGCAACCTTTGAATCACGGTTATCCGGTTTCTTTAAAGCTCCCACCATTTTTCCTTTCTCTGGACAGTGTGTAGAAATATGTCCTTTCCGATTGCAAATATAACAAGTTAGCTGCTTTTTGTGATTATGTTTACCTTTCTTTGAATTTCGGTTTTTGTTTCTGCTATATAATAAACTTTCTGCGGACTCACTGTAGTTTCCATCGAGAAGTTTGGATTAAATTTTGTCACCGTTGATCTTGACCCCACTACTTTCAATACCCAATACCCATTATGAGTGGTTTAAATTTGTCAGTCAGACCTGCCAGCATAATAGCTTCTATCCATTCATCAGTGATATCAAAGCCAACACCTTTCAGATTATTTGCTGTACCGATGATTTCATTTACATAGTTTGCCATCGAACTACAGCATTCCAGGCGAATTGTTATTAGCTTCCGTAGCAACCCAATCTGTCTAGTCAGACCACGCATATCGTACAGCTCCTTTAATGCACTCCATATTTGTGCTGCCGTAGATAAGGTTTGTATGTGTACATACAAGGATTCGTCAACTGACAGAACTATGCGTGCCTTCGCTTTTCTTAATTTCACTTCATCCGTTTCGGTACATGGATTAGTAATACATTTATCTAATCCACAGAAATCTAACACATTTTGCATTGCGAATCTCCATGTGTGGTAATTTTCGCTACCTTTCAATTTTTCGATGCTTATCGAACTCTCTGACGCCATTTCTTTTCTGCTTACTGATCACAAGTGATAAACTCAAATACTCCTTTTATGATTTCACAACAAATGACGAAATCTTACTCTTTACACAGGTATGCCTCTAATTCTGGGCCCATAACCTGATAAAATTAACACAGAGTAACACTCGGAAGTAATATCGTTTAATTATCAGATACCAAAAAATACAGTTATTACATTTGACAGATCAACAACATACATACTGTTTTTTTTATTCACCGACTACTAAGTCGAGAGAGAACCATTTTAAAACTAACAATTATACGAAAAATTCCAAAGTGCGACGAATCCACAGTGAATTTAAGCCAGCCCTCCACATCTCAGGTAGACCTTCCTCACTTAGAATGTAGATCAAAACAAGTCCGAGGAAACCGCCATAGGTGTCACATTTGTCCATCTACTAAAGATAATAAACATCCTACAGTTTGTAATCTGTAAGACTCACAGCTCTCACAGTCCTAATTGTAAGTAATTATCGAGTTAGTTAGTTTTTCAATTCACTTATATTTAAATTTCAATTTCAAGTATAATATTTCGTTATGAGTTTATAATGATTATAATAAAATACTTTTTGAATAAAAATATTTCTTTTCCATATGGATCTGTTGTATGTACTGCAAAAAAATGTATTAATGAATAAACACACAATTAGTGCTTAGATTCTTCTTAAAAATTTATGGGTCCAAAATGACCCGACGATACCATTTACGGTAATAAATATGATGATACCAGTCAAGAGTTAATATTATACAGGGTCATCGGAAAAGGTATCCGGGATTTTGAAGCGCAATAAAAATCTTAACATAAATGGTAGAATATTTATTTGTACATAAAAAACGCAGCAAATTTTAAATTTAATTATTAAAGTTAGTGAGCTCTTGCCGCATGCCGCCATTTCAGTGCGGCTGGACCTGATCAGTCAGTTCACAGCCATCATGACTACCGTACAGCAGAAAGCGCAGTATGTTTTGTGGTATACTTAGTTCAGTTGTGTTAGTGCAACGTCATTTTCGGCGAACTTATAGACAAAATCCGCCCACAGACAAAACCATTGTCCATTGGTTAATCAGTTCAAGGAAACTGGAACTGTTGACATCAAGAAATCTCTAGGACGGTCACGCACATCGGAAGAGGATGTTGAGCGTGTAAGACAGTTATGTGTCCGAAGTCCTAAGAAGTTCATTGCCCGACGTAACTTGGAACTTGGTATTGCTAAAACAACTATTCAGCATATTCTTCATAAGCGTCTTAAATTACATGCTCAAAAAAGACTTAGACATGAAATAAAACTTGACATTGACTTTGCCGTGCAGATGCTACGTAATATTGATGACGATGGAAACTTGTATCTTAACAACATTTTATGCACATTCCACATTAATGGTTGTGTAAATCGCCGTAACTGTCGTATATGGGGAGAACAGCAACCAAATGAAGTCTTCCAATACTTCCGTGATCCACCAGTTTGGTGTGAACTTATGCACGATCTTGTTATCGGCCCTTTCATGTTTGTAGAAAACACGATTACAGGCATTATTTATTTGGACATGTTAGAACTGTATGTGTTCCCTTAAGTTCAAGAAATTGAAAGGGAAAAGGGCATTGATGTCATTTTCCAGCAGGATGGAGCTCCATGTCACTACAGCCTAATCGTCCAAGAAGTTCTCAACAACAGATTTCCTGACCGTTGGTCCATTAGATTTTTTTTTGGGGGCTACGTTAAGAACCTTTTTTATTCTGAAAAAATTCGTGACCTACAGCATCTAAGAGAAAGAATCAACGTATCAATTTCAACTGTAACTCCTGAAATGCTTCACAACACCTGACGGGAGGTAGACAATCGGACACCTTTTTCGATGACCCTGTATTTCCATTGCAAATTAAATCAATTAGTTGAATAAGACAAATTTTTAACTCACATTGTATTGTGCTGACTAATAATGTTTCTAAAACTAAGAAATTTATTAAATTTTAGTATTTAACAAAAATGTTTATAAGTTTATTATCTGATTGTTTTATATATGTCATATATATATATATATATATATATATATATATATATATATAAATATAATATTTTCGTGACCTTGGTATGATAAGGTAAACTTAATAAGTCGACGATTAAAGGTCTGGTTCATTACTTCAAAGTATATATATTTAAAACAACCCTGGGTTGTTTTAAATATATATACTTTGAAGTAATGAACCAGACCTTTAATCGCCGACTTATTAAGTTTACCTTATATATATATTATATATATATATATATATATATATATATATATATAATTTATTATACAAATTTTATAATAAAATAATTTTATGTATACTTTGTATATGTGTGTTTTTAGATATTTGTATATTGACGCCAAGAGAACCATTTTTTTTTGAAAATAAGTAACTGGTTTATCGAAAGATACCGGCATTTGAGTTTACATATAGGTATGTTAAGCTTAAGCCATTTTGTAAGAAATTTACTTGTTATATTTACATAAAACGAGGTCTGTTTGAACTAATATCTAAAATCTGGGTAAATAAAAACTGTTATCGACAAAACTAAGCTTACAATTCTGAGAACTTTGTTACGGAACCAATAAACTTTTCTTGTGTCGTATGTTGTGCATACTTCTACAAAACTTATTTAAATTATTCAATATTATTTAGCCGGAATTGTGCGTAGTACAAAGACTAGATTAATAAACCAAAACAAATCCGAAAATTTCGTAATCAAAACATTTACCTTCTTGCTTTTTGTCTATACCTATATAAAGAGGACGAATATACACAGGACGCTGGCTAATGAACACATGCATTTTGTTAAACTTATGTCGACTGTCTATTATGAGATTAAAAATCAACACATTATGAAAATATTAAATCTCTCTTGATATATAGTTTAGGTACGAATGAAATTGTAAAGCATGAACATAAATGAAGAATCTAATTAATATTTTATTTGAAATTTAAGAATTAACAAATAAACAATACTTATTTAAGTATAATATACAGCCAATTTAAAAATCTATTGTAAAATATTCATTTTTAGTAATAAAACTAATAACTAGCAGGAGTGCATGACGTCAGTGCCAGGGACGGAGCGAGGACATCATGAATCCCAATTTAACATTTTTCACACGCGACTCAAAATACGTGTAAAGAAACAAGTACTTACCAAGTAAGAGTAAATATATTTTCTCCAGAAGGAATATTGCAGGGTTTATAAAGCATATTACACATCCTGACTGTTCACCGTTTATATCCAGAGTTCAAATGATAGTAAATCACATATAATTGTTGAACATGCTCATGTGTTAATCATTGTCTGTCACCGTAAACCCATTGAAAACGATCGTTCAACATTTACTGATGCAATAGGGGCATATTTAAAGTACATACATAAAGTTTTTAGTGACAGCACATTTATCTCTGGTTTTAATAAATCTGTTTCTTTACCATCACACAAGTCAACAATTCGGCGTAGAGTATGAAATCCTGGATTGTTATTTAGCACCTGTGTCAAATTTTCTTTTTACATTCTCAGCAGCGGCTTCAGGTAATTGAGGAAGGAATTGACGAAGATCATATACAATGTTCATGGCGTTAGTTATAGAATATTGTCGGTAACCTCTGGATGGCGGATGGTTACAGGTATTCTGGAATAATGTCCATGAATATTTGCTAAATATACCTGAATAGTTGGATCCATATATACTTGTGCTTGTAAAATAGTAACAGCATAATTCGGATTCAGTAGTTGTATTATACTTTTAACGTAGTCGAAATGCATGTAATAATTGGATGCTGCTTCTATCCATGTTCCTGAGCGCGTTATTCCAAGTTCTGGTGATAGTTGCACATGTGGCAGTTTTTCAAGAAATAAATTCTTGCGTGCAGGCGCCTTCACAAAAACTTTCTTGAGAGACGATATTAATTTATCTCCATTCGTAGTGTAATTTTAAATCATTATATAAAAACCATGACAACGTGACATATAAAATATGACACCACAAAATATAATATACTGTCATTTTTTTATAATTATATGTAATTGAATGTTCATATTAAAAGAAACTCTTTGGAAAAGACCATAAGTGCCGAAACATGTAAGAGTTAAAGTATTATGCTTCAATTAGTTCCGTCGATGTTGAACGATCTTTTTCCACATTCAAACACTTGCTGGACGATAGAAAACATTAATTTCGAATAGAAAATTTAGAAAAGCATCTAATTGTTAATTCTTTTAATAGCGCTGAATTTGATAGATCATCATAAGTAGAGCAGATCTCCGTGCGCGCCATGAGCGCCGGTATGGGAGTGTAATTCGTTCTATCAGAAATAATTAAATATACATTTTTCTGCTATTAAAGTAATGTGCATAAACACACGAAAAATAAGAATAGTACATATTATAGCAGCGTTGCATGTACCTATAAATAAAATGGAAAATGTATGAAATCAGTGATTGTGTGCACGACAAAGGATTTAAAAAAACACTTACCGTTTTAAGCGTCTTCCAAGGATTGACAAACTGGAGAAACTCGATTGTATATTTTCAACATCAGGTGCGTTTCTAAGGTTATTTCTGAAAAACATGTCAAAAACAAATTTTAAGAGTGTAAAGTAGACTTCATTTCAAGTAACAAAAACGTAAAACTTGTATATCCATTTTTATTTGTTTCAAAGTAACAGATCTATGAATGTGATTGTCAGATCATGAAAAAAAATGTAATCCTAAAGTCAATACAAACTGATTTTATTTAAAAAAGCTATACGATTCAATAATAGGCCTGCGTTTCTTAACGTCGCATAGTAAAATGTTTTCCTAAAATAAATAAACACGTGTCGTAGTGCATACAGTAATTTCTTGGAGATCTACAAAAAAGAGTACTGGAAATTGATTTATGATAAAGAAGGTTCTTACTTATTTCGTAAGTGCTGAACGATGAATATCATACAATAAACAAATGTTCAGATGACTGTTAAGGTTGCATTTTTTAATAAAGGATTACATTACGTTTCAGTTCATACAACAGCTTATTAGTGAGTGGGCACGTTTCCTTTATTCAAAATGCCTTACCGATTTTCTTCTCAAGAGTATGCGGACATGCATTTTGTGTATGGCTACTGTAACGGCAGTGCACGTCAAGCAGTTATTGAATACCGACATCGGTTTCCCGATAGGCGCATTCCTCATTACAGAACGTTTCTGGAAGTACAGAGACAATTGCGGGAATGCGGACTGCGTGATTATCTTTTCGACCGAGGAGTAAATTTGCCGGCAGACTCAGAGGAAGAAGCAGTAGCTATTGTTACAAGGGATCCAACTCTTAGTGAACGTCGAATCGCTAGAAAACTAGGAGTGCCACTAACCACAGTTTGGCGAATTTTAAAACATGAGGGCTTATATCCATATCACTATCGCAGGGGACACGGTTTGCTTGAGGCAGACCACTATGCTCGTCTAGTTTATTCTACCTGGATATTAAGACAGTCACGGCTTCATTTTAATTTCTGCAGAACAGTCCTCTGGGCAAATGAATCTACGTTCACGAGAAGTGGTGTTACAAATCTGAGAAACCTGCACAGGTGGTCATCAGAAAATCCCAAAGCTATACGCCCATCTAAATTTTAAGTTGAATTTTCTATTAACGTTTGGGCGGCCCTAATCGATGACTTGTTGATTGGTCCTGTCATTCTTCCTGGGAGGTTAAATGCGGAAAATTACCTTCAATTTCTTATTGACGAACTGCCAGGTCTTGTAGAGGATGTCCCACTGAATGTTCGACGAGACATGTGGTTTCACATGGATGGGGCACCACCACATTTCGGAATTGCTGTCCGAAATTGGGTTAACGTCAATTATCCATGATGGATTGGTCGAGGTGGTCCTGTTGCATGGCCACCCAGATCACCCGATCTGAATCCCCTTGACTTTTATTTATGGGGGTACATGAAAAATTTAGTCTACGCGCAAGTTTCGAACACAAGAAAAGAGTTGTTGGATCATATTCACCTGGCTGCCGAGCAAATCCGACAAAACAAGTATGAAATTCGGATAAGAACTTCTTCTGTTGGCTTACGGGCACAAGCCTGCATTCAACAAGGAGGTGGACATTTCGAAAATATTATTAATTTAACTTTTTTAAATAAAAGCAGTTTTTATTGACTTTAGGATTACATTTTTGCATGATCTGACAATCACATTCGTAGATCTGTAACTTTGAAACAAATAAAAATGGATATACAAGTTTTGCATTTTTGTTACTTGAAATGAAGTCTACTTTACACTCCTAAAATTTGAAAATAACGATACGGGACAGCTTGTATACGGGTAAAAGGTGTTTAAATATTACTTAAATCTATCTATTAGGATCGCAGGTTTAAACCATTTAAGGCTGCGCACTTTATCACTCAGTATTAGTAACTGATTTGCAAACACATTTGAGTGCGCGGTTAATCTTTTACGATAACATATACTGTATTTCTTGATCACTTCTTCGACAGAAGTTATGGGATATCACATTGTAAAATCCTACCAGGCAGCACCGAGCATTGCTCTAATAACCTTATTTTGGAACCGTTGAATGATATCCAAGTTGGAGTTGGCAGAAGAACCAAATATTTAGATCGCGTACATTCAAACGAGTTTAAGCATAGCTTTGTATAGCAACACTTTTTTATTAATAGTTATTTGAGATTTGCGTCCAATTAATCAGTACATTTGCCTTAGTATTAAGCTTAGCTATTTTCGTTTAGTAAAAATATGTATCCATAACATCTGTCTTCAGTCGAGATGTATACCAAGATATTTGACATCGTTTGCTTGCCGTAACTGACACAACCATACAACTTTATTTTAGGAGAGGTGTTTCTGCTCATCGCAAAGTTTATATGGGCAGATTTACTTTCCTTGACCTTTATTCGGCATTTTCTATGCCAATCTTAGATACTGTTTAAATTGGTTTGGAGATTTTGCGAGACTGCACTTGGATTTGATGAAATGCTGCTGCCTTCACAGCGTTATCGGAAAAGGTCCGACTATTGTATATATTATGGTTGGTAAATCACTTCTTCTTCCTTTATTTAAGCATTTTGTTTGTTCAGTAAAGAGGTAATGCCTCTATGGAATGTTGTCGCTCCATCTTTTCTGAGTGGGCTGATGCTCCTTCTACAACTTGGTAACTTATCCCTTGCTATCTTGACTGGTTCTGTGTTCTCCATTCTACTTATATGATCGTTCCACTCCCCTTTTCTATACAATATCCACTCGTTTTATTCCTCGCGCACCACATTTGTTTCTGATCTCATCGCTTCTTACTCGGTTTCTTGATGTATTACCAGTAATGCTTCTTAAAATTCTTATCTCTGTCGGATCGAGAATCTTCTGTGTTCTAAAGGTATCGAGTCTTATTTCCGATGCGTATGTCAACACTGGTTTTGTAGTAGCTTTATATATTTTTGACTTCATTTCTATGTTGATGTGTTTATTTTGTGATATGGTCTTATTAAGGCTTCCTGCTTCTGTACCGATGATTCTAATGATTTACTTTTCTTTACACGTCTCCAAAGCTGGACAACGTGATACCAAGGTATTGTATCTCCGATTCTTGCTTAATCACTTGTGTACAATAAATAAAGAACAGATCCTAGGATACTCCCTCTGATACAACAGACCGGGTGGGATGTAGATAAGTGTACTCTGTTTGATGCTTGATAACTGCCCAGAGAGGATGTAATAATTAAATAATAGTGATAAGGAAGATTATTTTATAATTTGTATTGTAGTTCTTCGTACTAAACTTTTGTTCCTCTATAATTGGTTTAAGTCATTAAACCTATTCTGTTTACACCAGCTTGACAACAAATCAATATTGCTCTGAAATAATAATGCACTATTGACATCATCAATGCGGTTATATGTTTTAAAGTCATCTGCATAACCAAGTTAGTTACATGTTAGTAATACAAATTAGTTAATAAATAAAAGAAAGAGTAGCTGGGGTAAACTAGAACCCTGTGGGACACTAGAGGTCGCACTTATAATGCATTGCCCAAATATTTACTAACAATCGAATTCATATATTGTATTTATATATATGTTACGGCCAAAGCCCGAAGTTCGGGAATTGGCCGGCCATTTCGCACTTTGGCCGAGGCGTGTGGCCAATGTCCGATGTACTAGAAATGGCCAGTGTATGTGCTACTTTGGCCGGCCACTTCCCGAAGTGCCGTGAAATCCCTGGCCTTGCTGATGCAAGAATGTCCGGTAGGCGGCACAGCTGTCGGTTTTCCGGTGTGATGGCGGCTTGCACATGGTAGCAAGGACAGTTCCACGCATGACGATAATTTTCCGTTCCTCTGCTGCTTTTCGGACAAGGTCCTGCCTCTGTGACTTGTTTCCATTATTCTGACAGCGGTTTAATTGTGAGTATTCTTCGGCTCATGTTCGTATAGTTGTATTCTAGATGTTAGGTTAGGTCATACTGCCGACGATAAGCACGACCCGAAGCGGAGTGCTTGTAACGGCGCAAGTGTTTTAAGACTAATTGTGCATAAGTATCGTACAGTATTTTTTTATACCAGGAAACTATCGGAATTAACGCGAGAAATGGACATTTTGTTATTTCTTTGATGACGGCACATTTAACTGGGGCTGTGCCCCATTTAACGGCATTTCAATTTCAATAATTTGTATTGTTTTCTATAGGTTTTCCCATGGCTTCTTCTGTCGAGACTGGTCTGCTGGGCGAAGTTGGCGTACATGTAAATGCGGAACCGACATTTGTTATGAAAATTAGGTTCTTAGATACGGTGAATACGTTACTGCAAGAAAAAGCACATAACAGCGCGATCCTCAGCAAAGACAAGTACTGTGCTTTTATAGAGGATGTTAAACAGGCTAAAGCAAAGCAGAAAAAAGAAAGTGTTGACTATCGTCGACTAAGAAAATATGATGTTATTGAAGTTGACGGCAAAGAAAAACTTATTGTGCTAGTAAAAGAAGACAATAGCGTTATTTTGTATTATGTACACACAGAAGAGTTATTCGACTTGCTGAATGATATTCACTTGAAAATTGGACATGGAAGTCGTACACGGATGGAAAAGGAGCTACAAGCTAAGTACAAAAATGTCACCAAGGAAATCATTACATTGTATCTCCGCTTATGCAAGCCATGTCAGACCAAATTATCTAATCCTAAGAAAGGTCTAGTTTCTAAACCTTTGATATTTAAAGAATTTAACTCAAGATGCCAGGTAGATCTTATCGATATGCAAAGTAACCCAGACGGCGAATACAAGTTTATACTCAATTACCAGGATCATTTAACAAAGTTCATATTATTGCGAGCTTTGAAAAGCAAAAGAGCAGAAGAAGTTGCTTACCACCTGCTGGATGTCTTCACCACCATAGGTGCTCCAAGCGTGCTTCAATCAGATAATGGAAGAGAATTTGCGAATCATGTTATATATGAACTAAAGAACATGTGGCCTGAACTGAAACTAGATCACGGAAAACCGAGGCATAGCCAAAGCCAAGGTTCAGTCGAACGTGCCAACCAAGATGTTCAGAATATGATGATGACATGGATGCAGACAAATGAATCAACACATTGGGCTGAGAGTCTCAGATTCGTTCAATTCATGAAAAACCGTTGTTTTGATCAAGGAATTTAGCTGTCGCCATATGAAGCCATGTTTGGCTGCAAAGCAAAATTGGGACTGAGCACCTCAAATCTGCCCAGAGAGGTTGTCGATAACTTAGTTACAGACGAAGATCTTGAGAAGGTCGAACAAGAAATGGAGAATGCTGTAAATGCAGCGACTTCCTCTGAAAACGTACCTGATGCCGTGACGACGGAGCCATCGGAAAGTCCAGACCACTTGCCTGACAGTAACAACGCGAGCAGATTCTGTGTAGTGTGTGAAAAAGAGTGTAATTCAGCCCATTCTTGTGGATCCTGCGGCAACGATGTCCACGCAATTTGTGGAATAAGTAATGAAGCAGACGAAGGGTACGGAGGGAAAATTACTTGCAGATTATGCCATAATAAACAAGAAATCAGAAAGAAGAGGTCAGCAGCTCATGCTAGTTTCCAAACTCAAGGTGCCAAGATGCTAAAAAATCGAGATGCAAAATTCCCACCAGCGAAAATTGGAGATAATGTACGCATCCGTATACCAGATTTTGACAGAGGTCGGGTGATCCACGGAGCGTTCTTGCAGTTGTCATGAACGTCGAGGGCGCTTTTTACAAGCTAGGAACAGAACACGGTGTTCTCAAACAACTCTATTCCAGAAGTGAGTTTTCCATTCTGCACGAGAAACTGCTCACATTGGCATCCGTGGGCACAGAAGAAAAATCACTACGAACCATCGCGTCTTCACAATCACTGACCGGCAGCCAAGGCTAAAGTCGATGCAATTGCACTACCAAGTGCTCAACAAATCGCTGCAAATGTAAAAATAACAAACTGCTGTGTAATTCGAAATGTCATAAAAGTTCATCTTGTTGTAACAAGTGATGACAATTTACTGTAATATAAACTTTGATTTTGGTAATTTAGTAAAATTTATAATCAATATAATGTGATTATCATTTCGGTATACAACACCCCGAAATCTCCTCTTAACGTTCTTCTTCCGACTTTGGCCGAACGCCCTATGCCATTTCGCCAACTGGCTGGCCAAATCCCGAAATTAAGAAAAAATCGGATATTGGCCGGTCAATGTGAGGCGATATTGGCCATTTCCCGATTTGGCCGGCCAATTCCCGAACTGGCCGATTTCGGACTTTGACCGTAACATTATACATATATAAACCAAACCAATATATTATAATGGTTACGCTTAGATAGCATCTCCAAAAGTAACTAAAGAACAAATTGAATGCACATACAATGAAGTAGAATCGAGAAATGCACAACATGAGTATTTTTGTTTAAGAATAACATTAATGCTGTATTTATTAAGTCAACCTTTTTAATTATGTATTCCCATTTGATATTCATATTTTATAAGAAAACAAGAACTCGTTTGCAATCTTTTGTAATTATTTATTTATTTATGTTAACAGAAAGTCACATGTATATTAAAATTGTAATCTGAAATTAGCCATATGATACATGTAAAAATGCATCAACATGAATACCTATTTACAAGTAACACATATTATTTTCATTTAAAATTTTTCGCTAAAATAATTAATTTCTATATTAGCTTTTCTATATTTTAGTTATCATTTATTAAAACTATTTCAAACATTTAAACCGTTCATGGCGTACAGCCAAATTTCAAAGAAAAAAGACGATCGTGATGAAAATCCTTGCATCGGGGGTTACACGAAAAACGCCAGGGCGAGAAGACGCGTTAGTGGACCCTTTGAAAATTAAAATTAAAATAGTGCGGAAATATTCGTTGTGCGATTATCAAATTAGTTTAGAAAGATAGCTATTATATCTCTATGTATTAAAATTACTGTGCGGCTGTAGCTCATATGAGAGTCGAGATATTTTAATTTGAAGAAAATCTACTACCGACGCTGAGTGAACAATAAAAAGTTTATATTACTGCATAAAATCAACGAAATCGGAGAAAAGATGTCGATATATCGAAGAAGTATTATTCCGAGATTAAACACGTCCAAGAAGATTCACGAAACATCCACAAGTTCCCTCTAATTTCGGAGCTAAATTGCCGCGCGTTTTGCAAACAATCAACCAGAAGGTTGCTATCAAGACCAAAAGGATCGCAGCGTGGGAAGAAAAAGCGCCAATCCAAACACTGCGAGTTCAGAGTCAGGTATTTTGAAAAAGAAATATAAAATTGAATTTAAACCTGTTCTTAAATTATTTATAGTAATTTCTAAATAAAATATCTTTTAATTTACTATAAATAGAGAATACTACATCTATCATTTTTAAATTATTATATTGTTATACAAAGATTGTTTACTTATTATTACTATAACCATCAAACGTCCGCATGTCGACGATTTTGACATAACTTCTAGCACTCATTTTAGCATTACTTATTTGCGCTTATGTTAATGCATTTACCACTATAAATACCAAAAAGAATATTGTATAGTATTTCATCATATTTGAAGGTAGTTATTTACGTATTATTTGTGAGATATTTAATTTTGTTTCTGTTTGTTTACTTGTCATATGTGTGTGCATTTAGTTGTTTGTTGATGATACTGACAGTTACTTTTATTAAAGCTGAATTTAATGTTTACCAGAGTTTTGTTTGATTTCTACCTGAATAACACTCTGTTTGAAACCAACAAATAAAAACATTGTTCGTTACCCTTGAAACGACATTCCGAATCTGGTAAGTACAAAGTAAGATTAATACTGTATTTGATATACGACACTAGAACCCCCTGTAGAAGACAAAGCACTCTCATGTTAGTCCGGAGCACTGAATTATAATAACAGATTATATGAACCCTGCTTTATATTTTATTAGATGAACCTTAGAACGTATAATTATTTTCTTTCTTAATTATATTGTTAGCGCTGTTTGTTTAGAATTTATATAAAATTTATATACGCTTCTGGTATTTTATTTTATTTTTATTATTAATCTAAGTATTATTATTAATTATTTTTAACTGCTCAGCTAAACTTTATTCATATTTTTTAAAATATGCTTCAACGATATGTACTTGAAGAATACATTTTAAAGTAAAAAATATTATCAAAATTAAATTATAAGTTTACAAGCTGTATAAGATATACATGCATATATAGGAATTTTAATATTTGTTTTAATAAGAAAATTATGAAATGGAGTCTGCAAATTACTTTTTCAAATATAAGAAATAAATTATCACAATTACGTTAAATCATTATCAGTTTGTATAATTTTCAATAATTATAAACAAGAATATATCTTTGCAATAGTTGCAATATTTACAAGCAAAAAATAAATGCATTTTACAACATACCTTCAATCTAGATCGCGATGAGACTGAAAAATTTGACCAAAAAGTAAATCTAAAAGAAACCGAAACAAAACAAGAGAAATAAGTCACTCACATACATACATACTCACACAAACGAACATACATATACACATATAAATATATACAACTTCGATGTTCTTCTCTTACCTTCTTTTTATGTGGTGGTTAGCGCGATCTGATAAATTCTTTTTCGGTCCGATTAAGTGTAAAGTTCCCTGGGAAAAATACAAAGAATTTAAGGTATGCCTTAGATGACGGTAATTACGGGTTCGTCTTCTGCTTTTGCCTTCGCGTTTAGTTAAGAAGAAAGAAGAAATAATTTGCTAATTTACTGCAAAAACCTTTAATAATAACACATAGAGCCTGTTTATACTAAGTTAAATATATTTTCGTTTTTTTAACAAATCCATATTTTCACAAAATATAAATATAATTTTTTATGTTATTAAATAAAAATTACTGTAATTTTAATACATAATTAGAGTTTCAAAATGAACAAATCATTAGCAAAACATCTTAGCCTGATGTTTAACACATCATTTAATTATAAAGTATTGCATATATGTCCCAGTGCAGAGAAAGGAATATTTTTTTTCAAATTCCTGATTCGCAAGAAGATATAAAGACTTTTTTTTAAATGAATTATGGTAACAAAAAATGCAAAATTATAAAATATGTCCCGAATGGACATATACAGGTGTCCTTGAAATAAAAAGACAAGGTATGAAAAATAGAAAGATATTCCAAAATATTGTGTTAATTATGATGCTAACCTCAAAATTTAAAACACTCTGAATATTCTATTATGTGTCGCCTATGAATTGAAAATATTCAGAATGAGTATAAATAATAAATACCTCTATTGAAGCTACAAACACACACACACACACACACACACACACGTTACAGTGTATTTGTTGTATGCTAAGGTCAATAACCTCAATATATTTAAGTACAAAATCAGCAGTTTCTAAACTTTTAGTACTGACCTAAGTCAGATATTTCATGTGTGAATGTTTTTTTTTGTTACGAGAAGTAACAAATATTAATTTGGATTTGGAATGCCGCTGTCGAATACACACACTGTAATGTATATGTTTATAAAAACGCTAGAAGATAACATTGTGTATAAGTTTTGTATGGTAAGGGTTCGATAACCTGGTACAAAAGCCAGTTATTAAAGACGTATACTTGCGTGTGAATTTTTAAATGCAATGTATTAAAAGAACATGAAATGTATGTACTCTACGGGCATTTAACGTCCTATTTGGTAACAATCTTCAATAGAAGACGTAAATGTAAATCATATCGAATATAAGGATCGCCAATTGACTGAATCACAAAACTATTTTTTTTGTTATTGTCGGTCAGCTTTAAGATATCGTGACTGATACTTTTTATAATATAGTCAGTCGCACAGTGGCGTGACAAAAATTTTCTAAATATCTATGAATTTTGGGAAAATATTGCAAATATATGATATGCTTAAGTAAAAATAAAGTGCTTTACTTTAGGAGTAAAATAACATAAAAAAAGCATTTAAAAAAATGGAGATTTTTCCATCTGAAATTTGTTACGTTGCTTTTCGTTTCTTGAACACTTTGTATTTGTAATTCCCGCAGGGAATAATGAAATGCGACCGTTCTTATTTGCGCAATGCACGAAATAATGATAACGTTATGTCTCATTATTCCCTGCATTCGGCCAGTAAAACATAGTCTTACCAGCGTTATCATAGTAATGATCGCACCATTTTACTAACTGTCAAAACGTCAAGCGCCATATCGATATTATAGTATAGTGTTTGTTTTTCTTTTAGTAATTTTCAGTTAGTCGTAGATAAAGTAGTGTATACTAACTCGCAATGTTGACTATTATTCCATCGAGCTGAGTTACTCCCTCGCCGCTTCGCGACTCGGTCCGTAAATTCAGCTCTCGGGAACAATAACCGTCATTATTGACTCGTTGTATAAACTATTATAAATTTCAAAGCAGAACGTCAAGTTTGACATTTTAGTCTTTGAAATTTATGTTTTACTGTTTGTTTATTTGTAAAAGTACCAATTGAACTTCGTTCACGGAACAATAAGGAATTATACAAACAAAGAAAGGGTTTTTATGGTGAAAACATATTATAGTGGCTGTAGTTTGCGACGAGTCCGCGATCTATTTGCCGTTAATTTTGGTAATAGATTAAGCACTATTAAAAAATATTTGCAAAATTTCGAAACATTTCAGTAGTATTGGAACGTAGGCGTGGTAAGAATCATTATCTGTACTGAAAGAATAAATTGTTTTAAATAACAATCATATCACAGGAAATAAACAAATAGTTGACGTTACAGAAGAACGTGTCCGGCTTTTGAAGTTGGTTTATCTAAGTCAGTGGCGTTAAATCAGGTGATCTAGCCGACATATCCTCCCGGGATGTGCAAATATCGATATTTCACTGTTTTTACAGATCGTCAGTGTACATTATCCGGAGACAGACATGACTTTCACTTCTATACTACGTGTATATATGCGAACTATAATGAACTTTATGTGTATGAGAATTAATAACTATTAAAGCTCATTTTACATGCGATTGTTGCTATAATTTGTTGTATTAAATTCTACAATTCGGCAAATCACTTTTGCCCTAGATTGTAGACGCAACAAGCGGCAACGCCAACTGTACAAGTTGTCAGTACAAATAAAAAAATTATGAAAGACATATCCACCCGGAATGTGCAAATATCGATAATTCACTGTTTTTGCAGATCATCAGTGCACATTATCCGGAGACAGATATGTCTCCGATATGTTTTTTCCAACGAAATATAAAATTTTCAAAATGATAATGTTCCATATTCTTGATGATATAATGAACCTATAAGTATTTCAGTCAAAATTACGTAGATGCTGCTTGGTTGTATTTACAAATAAAGAAAATAACAAATATATGATTATATGTATGTACAACTTTTAACCTTGGTTTAAAGTACAATTCAGTGAGACGATTCGATGACTTAACTCCCATAAATAATCATTTAACAGAATATTGCTAACACATAACATTTACAAGACGTTTTGCAAAATCATGTATTATATGCAACAACTTTAACTACCATTAATCATCACGAATTTTATAAATGTTCGTTAAATAATAAAAGTATTATGTAAAGCGTAATTTACAAAACAAACAAAGTGTATTATTTGATGCAACATACATTGATTAATATTAGTTTTAATTTAGCCTGAATCACAATAAATTGACTTTAAGGGTTTAAAAAGATATGAAATTTACGAATTCCGATGGCGTGGTTGCCTAACGCATCCGTCGCAAACGGAAATGCCAAGCATTTAAATATTAATCGGCGAAGAATTATTGAACGAGAAATTCGTACATTAATTAATCGATGATTAATAGTTAAGTTAGTACTACCATTAACATATATCTCTCAGAAAAATATAATATGAATTTATATGTAACAATGCCTAACCACGCACTTTGTCATAACTGGTTTCCAACAAAAACATTTTTAATCATATAAAAAAATATTACTGAAAGTAGGGTGTGAAGAACACAATATAAGTTCATATTTGGGTGAAAATAATTTTCTAGACATGAAAACACATATTTCATCTTGTTATAGAATCATTAGAACATGATGCCGCCAAAATAATTTCATAAGAAATAACACCCTTACTACATTACAAAGGTCATCTAGACATAGCCTAGAAGAAAATTCAACGCCGCTTATTGATTAATGTCAACATCACGATCGCCAAAACAACCTTCATGACAAATGCAAGATTTGACAAGAGGTTTTCACAGCTGTAGCCAACGGAAATTGTATTATCGTGCCACCACTATACTGGGTTGTCCAAAAAAAAATGTTACGACTCACATGGTACTACATAATTTTATATTATTGCAGACTAAATATGGCTATCCGAATTACTTTGCAAGACAGAAGGAAGGTAGCAGCTTAGATAGATAAAGGTAAAGAAAATACACACTTGGTTATTTGTTTCACTGCAATTTTATTTACAAAATACGGACAAATTTGTTTCGAACTTCACAGTTCATTCTCAACTTGACTTCTCAAAGTTGAGAATGAACTGTGAAGTTCGAAACAAATTTGTCCGTATTTTGTAAATAAAATTGCAGTGAAACAAATAACCAAGTGTGTATTTTCTTTACCTTTATCATTTAATATGTTTCACCAAGTGCCTAGCGAGACCTCAATCAATTATAGCTTAGATAGAAGTGTTTGGGTCACACTCAGTAGTAAGAAAAAAAAATTCAGTAATGGTTTCAGAAGGATCCTCCAAGCCGTTTAACTATCCGTCGACTGCATGAGAAATTTGTGCGCACAGGGTCTCTGACCAATAACTGTGTTCAAGATCACCTCATAAATGATCCAGGCACAATGATTAGGAGCCCCAGAAAGTCAAAAGTACGAGATTAGCATTGGAAACCGGAATCTCGCGGACAAGTCTTTTTTCCCTTTTCATTGTGTGTTGTTCTTTATCAATTATCTGTGTGTTTTCAAAATCGAAATGATGATCGCGTTGTAGTTTGTGTGTAGATAAAGCAGTTTTGTCTGGTAAGAATTCTCGATCTGGAAGTAAAGTCGTACCACATTCAAATGATACAGGCCCTTTCTGATGCTGATAAACTGCTCGTGCATGAGCTGCAGAAGCATTATTAGAAAACACATAGACCCTAATGCTGTCTTTTTTATATCGGATGAAGCCGCATTTCATGTCAGCGGCAACGCGAATAAGCACATTTGTAGTTATTTGGAGTACAGATAATCCTCGTGATCTAAGAGAGCACACTCGATCCACTCCGAAAGTTACATATAGTGTGGCATTTCGTAGTTTGGGATACTTGCCATATTTGCTCGACCACTGACTGTTGAGGCGTGAATTAGAAACATTTACAACTTTGTACAACTGCCGTACTACGGGCAGATATATTCATCTGTTTCCTTTGATGTAACTCAAAGCATCCCCATAAAAGTTTCTAATTCACGCCTCAACAGCTCAGTGGTCGAGCAATGGTCCGGCAAGCCAGAGGTCGTGTGTTCGATTCCTACTTTAGGGCGAATTTTTTCTATGAAAAATTCGAATAAAATAGCGTCGTAAAGTGTAGAAAGAATATTTACAATTAGATTACTTCGCGAAAACGCAATTAATTTGTACAACTGCCGTACTACGGGCAGATATATTCATCTGTTTCCTTTGATGTAACTCAAAGCATCCCCATAAAAGTTTCTAATTCACGCCTGGTCGAGCAATGGTCCGGCAAGCCAGAGGTCGTGGGTTCGATTCCTACTTGAGGGCGAATTTTTTCTATGAAAAATTCGAATAAAACAGCGTCGTAAAGTGTTGATAGAATATTTACAATTACATTACTTCGCGAAAACGCAATTAATTTGTACTTTTAACTATTATCGCTAAAAATAGGTTTTCATAAATTTATGAAGTAAGTATACAAAACTATTAAGAAACTAATTGGTAATAATAAGTATAAAGAAGCCGTGTGGTGATCACACCTCTTTTTATAATGAATGTCTCACATTGCAAACTTTAACTTTTAATAACTCTTTTTTTTATGTAATATTTTAAATTCAAAATATTTGGCATATTATATCTCAATATCTAAACTACCATTACTTGATTATACAGAACATAAAATTCAAAAGCTCTTAATTCTATAACTGTTTCTTTCACAGTTGGGGAGAAAAATTTATTGGTAAATAGTTGCAAAACACATAACCATAACATCAAAAAGAAATAGGAAATTACAACTTATACATATATTTTTCAAGTAATTAAAATTATCGTTTTACAATGCCAAATAAGTAATATACGTATATTGCTATTACTTATTTGCCAAATATTCGTTCAAGTGAAGCTATCCACGGAAACGTAGGCATACGGACACTTTCACGATAAAACAGTATGCAAGTAACTGCATGCAAAATTAGATTAGCCGCGCTGATTTGTCGCTGGTTTATACTGAACAGAACTATAACAGATATTTTAATATTAGTACTTTATTGATTTTGCTAATTATGAGGTGGTAATTATCTGACATTAATTAATAAGGTTTAATAAAATAAATGAATGAAAATCCCTTTGGCGTACAAGAATAATGAAAGTTTGTCTACCAAAACATTTATGCAATATAGTCAGCCGCACATATGGTCATTTACTTAAGAAGTAAATGAAGAAGTTAAATGATATTTGTAATAAAGCGATGGAGCAACTCGGTCTATAGCGATGTATTTCCACATAATTTTCTTTTTCGTTTTCTAAATTATTTATAGGTACATATATTCTCATGAAAATTATTATTATAATAATTTGTCTTATTATTCCAATTAAGAAATTTTACATTTTACATAAAAATACTTTACAATATTGTAGTGTATCTGTCTATTCGGCGGGGTTCTCAAATAAAACTAACGGTAACTTAGACACACTATATTAATAATAAAAACGAATAACAATTTAAAAACTAATTACTAACAATAAGCACATTTATCTATTTATATTTATGTAAGTTCACTCGGCGATGATTTGGTATGCAATTCAAATCCCTTCCTCGACGGCTTATATATCGCCCGTCGAACCTCTCTCGTGTTTTCTTAGCCTCGATCTTTCCGTTTCTAGATCTGTCGAGAAGTCGCCCGAGGCGTGATACGTGACGTATCGTTGAATGAGTCATCACACTCATCACAATATTTTAAATTGTTTATTCATTCACTCAACCGACGCTCAACCAATATATGTATTTTCAATAGAAATTCTCCTTTAAAAAGTGGATATATATATATATATATATATATATATATATATATATATATATAAAGGATTTTATAGAATTTAACTGAAATTCTTTTCTGAGAAAGCAAGGTCCTTTTCTTCTTGATAAAAAAAGTTTAAAAATTCACAAGTTCACTATGAATAATACATAGTACCATATAACCTTGTGTATTTAAATGGTTATTCCTAGAATCTTTTTGTCTAAAAATTTAGCAATTTGCAATATATATTTTCATTGAAAGGATAGATGATCCAAAAGTAACTAAAATTAGCATAATAATAAGTGAGTCTAAACATTTTTAAGTGGAATTTCGTTATACGGCGTTTTAATTTACCACATTTACGTTATCTCGTAATTTTAATAACCGGGTTTCTTAAAAATGTAATTCTTATAATTTATTCATGAAAAACACGTTACTGAAACTATATTTTCCCACTAAATATGCATATCGTGATATAAATAGTCCTGAATTCTTTACTACGTAGCGATAAATAAACGTATAATCACATTTATTCTTGGAATCATAATTGGATTGTGATTTATTCGACAAATTAATAATATGTAATCTTAATTTATTCGAATTTATGTATGAATGTACAGAGTGCATAATTCACACTGTAGTCTTAATTTATGCACATATAAGTTCATTTCATGTATGTGCATATATTTATACTATATTTATACATACTTATACAAATCTTAAATTTATACATTTGTTTAGCACAAAAAAAATTTCTAGTATAAACAAAATGCTGTATAATAATAATATATGCCTTCAGTGTTTACCACCCCAGTTATGTCATGCACATTCATTCTTTTCGATTACATAAATTGTAATTGCGGTTGCATTAAACTTTAAGTTCATTGCCATGCTCTTGGATGTACAATGTTTAACCTTCACTTTATACAAGAAATACCTAATGTAAATAAATCCAATTGTCAAAACAACAAAACTTTGAGGGCTCTTAGCCATTTTCAATTTACAGGGCATTGCCTTCGTTCTAACATGACCCATCCTAACTGTTCAGACAACTCCAGACAACATGATTTTCGAGGCAACTACATTCCCGAAAGTGGCTTGGTTGGGTCCATGTGGGCTGTAAAATGGCGGTTCTCAAAAGATGTTCATTCTGATCGTCATTCGTATTTCAACTGTACATGGTTCCAGACTGACTTCCTAGCTTTAAGTCTATTAGGAGGTAAGAAGACTAATGTTTTGTGAATTGGTAGATCTTTAGCAACACAAGGGTCTTATTTCACTCTCAAACCGTTTGTTATTGACGTCTGAGGTTAGAAGGGGCAATATTTGAGAAAGAACAGGGAGCCATAGAAGAGGCGTGGATTTGAGTGATCCAGATGTTAGTCTCATTGTGTCATTAGGGTGCGTATCTACCTTGTTTACGTGACAGTTTACCCCATACGAGAGCTCATTATACGGCCATAGAATAAATAAGTGATTGAATTTGCCTAATCAGTAAAGACCGGGCGCATCAGGCCAAAATTACGATGGACCATATAAATAGTCTACAACATCTCTAAGCACAACACGCAGTTATTGAAGAGCAGTATTCATTCGGTTAACCGCACATCTGTTTTTTGTCGTTGAATTGTGACGCAATTACTTCAATATTATAACAAGTGTTCATTTGAAAAGTCAATCTAGTAGCATGTGATTTACTGAGAACATTTTGAAATATGTCGTAAATTAAAATTTACTACCTAACCTACGAAGTCGTATATTTTGACAGTTTCATACATAACGTGTGTTCATTTAAAAAGTCAATCTAGGTTACTTTGAAATTTGGATAGAATAAGACGCTAATATATTAGTATGTGTTTGTTGTTCCGGAAACGTAAATCCAAATGACATTTGATAATAATGTCAATCACATTTGTTATTTATTTGTATGTATGAAACTGTTAAAATATACGACTTCGTAGGTTAAGTAGTAAATTTTAATTTACGACATACTTCAAAATGTTCTCAGTAAATCACATGCTACTAGATTGAATTTTCAAATGAACACCCGTTACAAATAAATAACAAATGTTATTGACATTATCAAATGTCATTTGGATTTACGTTTACGGAACAACAAACACATACTAATATATTTGCGTCTTATTCTATCAAAATTTCAAAGTAACTTAGATTGCCTTTTCAAATGAACACACGTTAGTTATATTCCTTTTTTCATGGGCGTAGATAGAAGTGTAAGGAGTTTCAATAATTTATTTTATTTATTAGTTTATATTTCGTAAGATCAATAAAGTACGGTGCATTAGTTTCTTTTTTCATTATTTTAACTGTTAATTGGAAAACAAATGGGTGGTGATCTATAAAATACGAAATACATTTTTATTTGTTCATTTTGTAGTTCAAGTTGAATGAAGGAGATTCTCTTCTGTAAAATTTGTTCTCTTTGAATGAAATACATCCTTGTAGATAGAAAACATCCTTTCTACATCGCAACTGGTTATAAGTGCATACCGGAAATATTCTTTTATTTCAGCGTATTTAGCAGTTAGATTTTGAGGCATTGTCCCCGTACACAATTGCCGCAATGTTATTAAATCTGAATTTCTATTCAAAACTGCGTCTAACTTTTACCAAAGGCCACATCCGAAGTCACTTGAAATATTTTTCAAATTATTAATAGCCACATCTAATGTGGTTAATCCATCATTTAATTTGAGATTTTGATTTTCAAAATAAGTGATTAGTTTCGGCAAATTTCCAAAGTGTTCCTGAAGAAAGTACAACTGATTTTTTATATTTGTAATTTGTATTAGATCCTTGCACTCAGAAATACTTCGAGCATCGTCATTTAAACATGTAACGAAATTTCGTAAACTATCGAAATTCCCTGCATAAAAACTAGTAGCTTCCAACTATGTTCCCCATCTAGTTATTACTGGAGAGAGAGGCAGTGACAAATATGGAAGTTTTTCCCTGTAAAGGGCTACTCTCAATCGTGGTTTTCTGAAAACTTTTTTAAAAGGGAATACAAGTCTAACAACTTCCGGAAAGGTATCTCTGAGGAAAAATAACCTAATATGCTGCATATTACTAGTGTAGCACATGCTCTCCACAGAATCTGTGAATATATCGGAGACACCTTTCCGGAAGTTGATAGACTTCCGCTTTTAAAAAAGCACCATTGAGAGTAGCCCATTTCAGGGAAAAACTTCCATCTTTGTCATTGCCTGCCTCTCCAGTAATAACTGGATGGGGAACATGGTTGGAAACTTACTAGTTTTTAAGCAGAGGATTTCGATAGTTTCCAAAATTTCGTTGCATGTTTAAATGACGATGCTCGAAGTATTTATGAGTACAAGGAACTAATGCAAATTCCAAATTTAAAAAATCAGTTGTACTTTCTTCAGGAACACTTTGTTATTTTGAAAATCAAAATCTCAAATTAAATGATGGATTAACTACATTAGATGTGGCTATTAATAATTTGAAAAATATTCCATGTCACTTCGAATGTGGCCTTCGGCAAGAGCTAGACGCAGTTTTTAATAGAAATCCAGATTTAATAACATTGCGGCAATTGTGTATGGGGACAACGCCTTAAAATCTGAATAAATCTGAAATAATATTTCCAGTATGCATCTATATCCAGTTGCGATGTAGAAATGACGTTTTCTGTCTACAAGGATGTATTTCATTCAAAGAGAACAAATTTTACAGAAGAGAACCTTGAGAAAGTATTGCTAGTTAATATTAATACTCCTTTACTAAACTTGAACTACAAAATGAACGAATAAAAATGATTAATTGACTTGGCAGATACATGTTGAAACTCCATTATAAATTATAATAAAACACGTTTATACGTTTGTTTCAAATACGTTTTAATAACACTACAATTGTTTCGCCAAACATTGGCTTCATCAGGTGTTGATAGTCTATCAACACCTGATGAAGCCAATGTTTGGCGAAACAATTGTAGTGTTATTAAAACGTATTTGAAACAAACGTATAAACGTGTTTTATTATAATTTATAATGAATAAAAATGAATTTCATATTTTATGAATCACCACCCTTTTGTTTTCCAATTACATATGTATATAGATAAAATGAAAAACTCCTTAAAAATACAAATTATCAATAGTACGCCCGTGAGTGCTGAGTCATCGTCTTCTCGTGTCCAGTCCCTAGTAATCAGATAAATACACGCTGATGAAAGATCATGGAAAACGAGAGACGGAAGATTTAGTTATAAATTGTCACGAATATATGAAGACCTGTAAAACTGTGGTTCTAGAAAACAAGAACAAGACTGACTGTTACTTTGTCAAATTACGTCACAAATACTTTCCAAGTATATTAATCTTTCTTTTTAGTAGCCATAATTGTTCGGTAATTACAAAATTAAGATTGTGGAAATTACCTACTGTTACTAGCTAATTATGTATATAGATATATTTTTTGTTTGAAACATTTTGATCAAAGACGCGTTAAAATATTCAAGCATTTAAGGTATGCGTAAATCTATTACACGAAGCGTTTGTTTTAGTGCAAGTAATACGCTTTTGTTTTGATAATTAAGTCTTAATTATTATAAGTGAAATGATCCACGTACGTTATTTACGCTTTTGAGTTCAAACGATTTCTTTGAAAATCTTCATTGAGATTCCCGCTAACTACGAAAATACAACAAAGAAAATAATTTCTTAGTAAATGTGGAACGCAAATTTTGCAGAGCGCATTCTTTTGACGGATATGAGTCAGTCTAGTATTTTTGCAACAAATGTATGTTCGTCTGTATAATCGAGAGACCGTGCCAAGTGACCCTTATTACGAGACACAGCAAAACACCTCGAGCGGAACATCCGCCATTTAGCAATGACAACTATGTAATTTCAAGGGAAACATAGATACATATAAACACGTATTTCAGCATTGAAATATGTGCATAGAATGATATATTACATATAAAATATTTTTCTTTTTAATTAAATCCGAAGTTGCAGATAATTTAGTTTACATTTAACTATGCACAAAGAATTAAATAATTGGATAATCACAATGTGAAATTGTTGCAAGGGTCATCTATAAAGTAAGAAACATTTTTCTTTCATAAATTTATTAGTTGAAGTAATAAAATAAAATTTGCTATAGACTATGATATCTACGCTATTTATCCACATAATCTCAAACACTTACGAGGTGCTACCCAAAAATTCTCGAAAATTGAATGTTGCGCTCGAAAGGATGATAATACAGCTCTATAGCACTAGTTTGTGTGAACTACATCTATATTAAGTCAGTCTGTCAAACGGTATTTTGCTAGGTGGTGACAAACGGTTTTTGTGTTCATATTTGTCGAGCTGTGTTTGAGTTATTCTGACACTATAATGTCTGATGTGAAAGAGCAGAGAATGTGCACCAAATTCTGTTTCAAACTTGGTATAACGCCAGCGGAAACTCTGAAAATGCTTAAACAAGCGTTTGGTGAAAATGTTTAAGGCCAGACGCAAACTTATGAGTGGCATATATGGAAAAAGTGCGTGATGCTATCCTGTAAGAAAGAAGGACATACCATGACATTCGTAACCTTGGCGGCTTGTCGTACGGCATTTGCCAGCGTATTCTGTCCAGCAACCTCCCCAAGCGCCGTATTTCTGCGAAGTTTGCGACGAGATTACTCAGCATTGATCATTTTCGGCACCGTATTCATATGCCGAAAAGGATTCGAACTTCATTACTAGAATCATTATTGGTGCCGAAACAAAGTAGCAGTCGTCCCAGTGGATGACGCCATCGTCACCACGACCGAAGAAAGCACTGCAAGTTCGAAGCAACGTCGAGTAAATATTGATTTGCTTCTTTGACGCTGACGGTATTGTGCACAAGGAATTTCTCTCAGCGGTGAAATAGTTAATGGAAAATTTTATTACGATGTTCTTTGGCGACTAAGAGAAAACATTTGACGCAAGTGGCCTGCCAAGTGGGGCAATAATTCGTCACGCCACGACAATGTACCAACGCGCACGTCATTTGTTAGTTTCTAGCCTCAACGAAGACGGCAAAAACTACCCCACGCTCCTTAGTCCTCAGATTTAGCACCTTGTGACCTCTTCCTGTTTCCAAAATTGAAGCTAAAGCTCAAGGGGCTCTGTTTTGAGACCACTGAAAAGATCCAGACCGAATCGAAGGCAGTGTTGAACACGTTAACACGTTATGACTTCCAGCACTGCTTCCAGTCATGGAAAAGTCACTGGGATCGGTATTAGGGCTGGGCGAAGTATCGTTACCTCGTCCAATACTCGATACCATAACTGGTATCGATTGCCCGATACCTCAGATAACGAAGGTATCGGTTCTAAGGTATCGATTCCAAAATATCGATTCCAAAGCATTGACATCTATCGATACTTTACCGATACTAGTACTCGCTAAGTATCGATGTATCGGATAGTTTACCTTTGTGCATTTTTTAAATGTATATAAAGGATGCAATAACTTTTTAAGTAAAGAGTTTTTGACTATGTATGCATTATATATATTATGTATTATACATATATATATTTGAAAGGGATGTTGAATTTTATATTATGCGTAGCAAATATCCATATTATGACATAAAAACTATAATTATTACAGAATATCACAATATTGCAAATTTCATACCGTAGATATGGTAGAATGGGTAAATTAATTTTATATTTCTTGAAACCGATATCTTACTGATCAATTCTTACTGATTATCAATACTGATTCCTAGGTATCGAATCAAGGTATCGATTCCAAGGTATGAATTCAAGGTAACGATTCCAGTACTCGCTAAATATCGATACTTAGCGATGTATCGGGTAGCTTACCTTTGTGCATTTTTTTGTACATAAAGGATGCAATAACTGCTTAAGTAAAGAATTTTAAAGTATGTATGCATTATATATATTATATAGTATATATTTAAAATGATGTTGAATTTTACATTATGCGTAGCAAGTATCCATATTATAATATAAACATAATAACTATAATTATTACAAAAAAAATCACAGTTTTGCAAATTTCATACCGTATATATGGTAGAATCGATAAATTAATTTTATATCTCTTGAAACCGATATCAAACAATCGATACCTAGAAAACGGGTTACTGATTCCTAGGTATCGAATCAAGGTATCGATTCCAAGGTATCGATTCAAGGTATCGATTCCAAAGTATCGATTCCAAAGCATCGATACCTATCGATACTTTACCAATTTCTGTACTTAGAATCGATATCGTGCACAGGCCTGATACATCACTAAGTATCGATACCTCGATACCCGATATCGAAAACGTCGGTATCGCCCAGCCCTAATCGGTATATTCATGCGGAAGGAAAGTACTTTGAAGAACAATCTATTGTGTTTCTTTCACATTCTAGGAATATCTAGGCAGCACCTCATATCATAACGTCAATAAGTTTTTCTATGCTTTCTCCATACTCCATTACCGCCAGATTATTGAACCACTCAGTAATGGCCTTCTTTATTTAATTATCTGCGAAGCAACTACTGCCCAAAAATTCATTCAATTTGGATAAAAGATGAAAATCACTATGCGCTAAATCTGAGTTATATGGTAGATGTTCTGGCTCGAATTCCATCCAAAAGTCTTGTGTTAACGTAGCTGAATGTAGATGAATGTTTTCGTGGATCAACACATGCTCAACATTACCATATACATTTTGAGAATTTCAGTAGCATGAAGTTTTTTCGCATTTAAAAGCGAAGACATTGCGAACCTCTAACTTGGCGGAATTACTTATTTTATCAACATTTCAAAGACGCACGGGTTACAAGCAAATAATATTGTTATTTTCCAAATGAACTCTTAATTGTCACTCGCCTATCTATGATTTCATGTGTAGGAAACTTCAGAAAATGTAAATTGGAAAACTATATAAACAAACGTTCCTCAGCCGCATTGAGACCACTGTTGTTTTTAGTAATATTCTTCACGGAAACATTTAATTTATGAAATATCTATGCAATTGCGTAAGGACCAGAAATTGTAGGTTGAAGGTACACCAGTCACTAAACTGAAAGTCAATGCTACACATTTATCATCCAAAATTTTCTCTTTTAATTACATTTTTGCAATAATAGGAATCGTAGTAATAAAACGGTATCTATTGCATCGAGTTGCTACTCAAAAATTCCCAGAATTTGAATGCGGTGCGCGGAGGGATAGTAGTACAGCTTTATAGCGCCAGATGGCGTGAGCTACGTCTATACTTAGTCAGTCTGTCAAATGGCATTTTACTAGGTGGCGATAAACACTTTTGTATTTATATTGGTTGAATTGTATTTGAGTTATTCTGGGACACTACAATGTCTGATGTGAAAGGGCAAAGAACGTGCATAAAATTCTGCTGTAAACTTGGTAAAGCGACAGCGGAAACTCTGAAAATGCTCAAACAAGGATTTCGTGAGGATGCTTTAGACCAGACGCAAACTTACTAGTGGTACAACCGTTTTAAAAATGTACGTGTGTCGGTTGATGATGATGCGAGTTCCGGTCGTCCATTGGCGGACAACACGTCACAAAACGTGGCAAATGTGCGTAATGCTATCCTACAAGACCGAAGGAGAATAATCCATGACATTTGTAATATTGTCGATTTGTCGTACCTTGTCAGCGTTTTCTGTCCGACGAACTCAACATGCGGCGTATTGAAACTGCCGAAACTTACGAACTTAGAACCAGAATCATTTCTAGACACGAATTACGAATATACGGCTATGGTTCCAGCAATAATCCCAGCGGAAGACGTCATCGTCAATACGAACAAAGAAAACACAGCAAATTCGAAGCAACGTCAAGTAGATGTTGATTTGTTTCTTTGACGCTGATGACTTCGTGCGCAAAGATTTTCTCCCACCAGGTGAAACAGTTTATGGACGATTTTATAGCGATGCTTTTCGGCGACTAAGAGAAAATATTCGACGTAAGCGGCCTAGCAAGTGGCGCAACAATTCGTAGATCTTACACCACGACAATGCTCCCGCCAACAGGTCACTTGTTGTGCGTTAGTTTCTAGGCTCCTGAATTTGACCTCTTGTGACTTCTTCTTCCAGTTTCCGAAGTTGAAACTGAAGCTCAAGGAGTACCGTTTTGAAACAATTGAGGCAATACAGGCAGGGTTGAACATGTTAACACGCGAAGACTTCTAACACTGCCTCTAGTCATGGACAAGTCTCCGGGATCGGTGTGTTCATTCGGAGTGTACTCTGAAGAGGATTGTAGTGAATAAGTCGTAAGAATAATTTACAATTTGTCATTCCGGTAATGGGTAGCACCTTATATATTGAATCTCGATATTAATTTTGAGAACACGCTCGTTTTCTTTACAAAAATTTAATGCAAAAAATATTTTTAAAGACAGAAAATATGACATATGACACTTGTAAACCCATATTTGGAAATAAAGATATATTTATAGTTACCGGAGTGTCTGTTATAGAATATGTAATGTTTTGGGACGAAATTGTTGTTATTTTCAGGCAAGACTAACATTAATACAAAGCTATAGAGGTGAAGAACAGATACGGAGTTTCAATACAAACATCAAAAAGTAACAATTACGAAAACTTATTCGCCTTTATACAGGGTGGCCCAAAATGACCGAAGGGGTTTGAGTTCATTATAACTTCTTATTTAAGACGTAATTATTAAATTTTTTTATTTTAAATACAGTATATTAAAGGAGAATATTTTTAATTTAATTATGAAAAATTATATCTCGCAATGACCGAAGGGGTTTGAGTTCATTATAACTTCTTATTTAAGACATAATTATTAAATTTTTTTAATTTTAAATACAGTATATTAATGGAGAATATTTTTAAAAAAATTATATCTCGCAATGGATCGTTGATTTGAGAAATAAAGGTCAACGATTTTGGCACGTTGTTCAATTGTGTACTGTTCCATTTTAAATTCCCCAAGTCTTCTTTACAAAATCCTGAAAACAAAAAAAAAAAAAATTATAATAAAAAAGTTATAAGGAATTAAAACCCCTTCGGTCATTTTGGGCCACCCTGTAGATAATTGAAATGCTTTTAAAAAAGTTGGAAGCAACACTAAGAAACCCATTTAGGTACCTCTCATGTCTTGTGGAATATGTAAAAAATAATTTTTATTTTTATTTTTGGACTATTCTTGATTTTAACTTTAAAATCACTAACAAGGATTCAATTATATGTTGTATACTTTTCTGTAATTCTATAAAAGTATTCGTGTATTAGTTATTTTGTTATTAACATATTCAACACTCGCACAATTAGATTTTTATTTAGAATGGCCCGTGAATAATATAATGTTAGTGACCTTGAAAATAACAGTTGTCATCTGCTAAAAAAAAAAGTTCAGAAAATATTTAATGCCAGCATGTAATATTATGCTGAAGCAGATGCGCTTCATGTTTTTAAGAGCATTTGCCAAATGTTGAAAAGTTATGTTAACTTTTCTAATACTATCATCATGTATTTTGAGTGGGTGATGTATTGCGTTTTCAAGTGCAGACAAATAAAGTATCTAATCCATAATTGTGAAATCCAGAGACCTTGTAGGGAAATTCACCAATCAATAATCAAAAAACTGTTTCAAATGAACACGTGTTAGTCGAGTCATACGTGCTGGAGCATCCTTTCGTAAGTTTGTCATCATCTAGCTGATTACTAAATGATTTTAGTATCTCATTTCGGTATTTTTCAGTATTTATTGTTAAAAAATATGAATTCATTGATTAGCGTCCTCGATACTGCGAGTCGAACACCAAGTTTTTGGGTGTCTATAAATTAATAATGATTTTCTATCGACTAAATATCATAGTGTGTTTGTTTAAATATATCGAAAGATGAAATCAGGTCTTATCAGAGAACAAACACTTATCAAAAACATCATCATTATTCAAGTTATTCAAAAACCACTGACAGTACTCAATTCTTCTATGATATTCAACGCGACAGAATTCGGGTGTAGCTTGAATTTTATAAGAACATAATTACAGTTCTTTTGTTTTACAATGCGTGGCATGTTCCAACTGATAAATTGTTCTCTGGTATGCGAACACGAAGCAGTTCCTTTTCTCATATTAATGAATGTAGTAATTATTTATCTTCTTCGGTACTACCTGTAAACTGATGAAAATAATGTCGACGTTTCTCGAAAAGCATACGGTTGGCGAGGATAAATTCCCAAGTTTTTTCAGTCGCGATGCCAGGTTCGTTCTTTTCCTGATCTGTGGAAGAGAGCAATATTAATACATGTGTATAAGAAAGGTGACGCTGCGTTGCTAAGCAATTTTATTTTGTTCAATTTTGCGAAAGTTTTCAAGCATGTCATTTATTCGCACATATTTTTTGATGTGCAATCACTTCTCTCCGCAACCCAATACGTGTTTATCAGGCAGATCCACAGCAACTAACTTAAACTGCCATCATGCAACATATAAATGAAATTCTTGATTGTCAAGGACAAGTTAATGTCGTTTACACCGACTTTTCACGTGCTTTCGATACAATAGGTCATGGTATCTTAACTTGAAAAGCTTAATTATTTTGACTCGTCTCCTGGATTCCCTGCAATTAATGGAAGGTTAATTATCGAATAGATTAAATCGAGTTATTTTCAATGGGTTTCATTCTTACGAATTTTTAACAACATCTGGTGTACCTCAAGGCTCAAACTTAGGCCCATGAACGATCTTCTTGGTATTCTTAAATGTTCGAGTCTTGCAGGAGCGACGTTTTATCTCAGTTGTATCGAAATAAAAACTTGAAATTAAATATTAATAAATGATAATTGCCTATACTAGAAGAAATGCAGCAATTTCCCCATTATATAATATTTACGATAAAGTTTAACTAAGTTTGGCGTGTTTAAAAATCTTAGTGTAACTTTTGATCGACGCTTGAGCTTCAGGAATCACATTGAATATGTCTCTACAACGGCTTACAAACGATTAGGATTTCAATTCATTAGCAGTTCCAGACAATTTAGTGACTTTACTACTCTAAAGTCCAATATTTTGCGTTTGTTTTGAGCTGTTCGGAATATTGTTCCATTGTCTGGTCGTCATATTACGTCATTAATTAAGAATTGAGGTTCAACGATGATTTTTAAAATATGTCTCGTTTAGGGCTGACGGCTAGTATCCTGTTAAGGGCGTCAACTATAATTTATAATTAGAACACCATGGTTTCCAATCCCTTCCTGAAGAGGCAAACACATCGATCAATATTTATGCGGAAACTACTAAATGGGATTATTGACTGCAGCTATCTACTGCTTAAAGTGAACTTCCGTGTTATATCTAGATGGATAGATATGCTTCAACATTCGTATTACCGATGCTGAGAATTAATTTGTTAATAAATTCACCCTCATACAATATGTGTAGAATAGCAGATAATTATTTCACAGATATTTTTCATAATTCAAAAAGAGAGTAAGTTATGTATATGTAATCAAATATATAGGCTGTCCTTGAAATAAAGAGACAACATAAGATGTAATTATGTAGAATATAAATCCAAAATATTGTGAGCTAATTACGACACCAACCCCGAAATTAAAAACACCCCGAAAATAGTATTACGTGACGTGACGCCTATGAATTCAAAATATTCAGAAAAGTATATAAATAATAAATACGTCACACATACATACGCTATAGCGTATTTTTACATACATAACAGCTGGATGAGATGAACTATAACAAAATATTATTTTTGCTATTGTCGGTCAAGTTTAAGATGTCGTCTCTGATACTTTTATAATCGCACAGTGGCGTGACAAAAAAATTTTAAATATCATTTTCATTTTTGGTCTTGCTTCTGAGAGGGAATTTTGGGAAAATATTTTGGATTTATATTCTATATAATTACATCTTTCTATTTTTCATACATTGTCTTCTTATTTCAAGGGCACCTGTGTTATTTTTTAATTTTTTTTTGTGTTAGTTAAGTTCAAATTGATATATATATTCATTATAAATAATTTATTGTTTTCCTGTATTGGTATAGTATGGACTGTTTGGCAATAATAATTATTATTATTATCACTCAAAGTCTTGTCGCAGCTTCGCAATAGATTCATTAGGTTAGTTTTTTATTCGATGTCGAACATCTCGAATGCACTTGGCAGTCCTTTTTAGTGCTCCGCTCTCATATTTATGAAGTTACATAAAATTTGTCAATCAAGCATAAATTTTGCTAGCCAGTTGTGATTGCAAGATTAAAGAATTGTTAACGAAAATCTTGGATACGATGATTAATTACATAAACCCAGGCGCGGCTCGTGATGACGTATTTTGGTTTGCAGTACAATGATCCGAGTGCTTCGTGTATTCTCGTGTACTAACTGTAACGTTTGCTTAGTAAACACCGAAAACACACGAGGCACGCGTATCATTGTACTGCAAACCAAAATACGTCATCACGAGCCGCGCCTGCATAAACCCACTGTTCCATCTCGCAGTTCGAAAATAACTTTAAACGATAATAACTTTGTGTTGTAACTCTAACATGACAATAAATATTCTACTTGACAATAGAAGTTTTAATAGATCTACTTTAAATTGACACTTGCTAAAAAATATCATTAAGTAAGTATAAGTAAGAATTTTAATGAAAGCGCGGCATGTAATTATTTAATGATATTGAACAATAACCTATTCTATTCTAACTAAATATCTTTTGTTGTCTGCTTAACCAAATTTGTAGGTGTAAGGAGAATAAAGTAATTCAACACGTTAATATGCATATGTAGCAATGTCTGTATAAATATGTAATAATTATCCGTTAGTATTCTGTTCTAGTTCGCGAACAACGACTTAAAAAGGATTACTCATCCACACTATGTGTTTGTGAAGATGATGTCATCCAACAACACAAGTGCGGTAAATAAATTCAGCGACTGCTTCTAACATGTGTGTATGCATTCGTGGAAAAATGTACAGTTTATGGATCAACATATTTGATAAATGTATGTATTTAGTTAGGAAGTTCTTTAAGTACATATGCACTATTAGTTACTATTTAAATGTTACTGGAAATATATGAACCATAACCCAAAATAAAGCTTACTGTATTATGGATTGCTGAAGTCCCATTACCGAGTGATATGAAATTAAGAATACTCTCTACATTATTGAATTATTATTATAATTAATTTCTGTAATTTCATGACAATAATAATAATATTCAACGTAGGAGAAACAAATATAATTAATTTAAAAAAATTACAACGAATAAAATTTAAAAAAATTGATCGTTTCTGTTATGCTACTCATATAATCTGTAGCTGTCTGAAAGCTGTCTGAAAAGTGTAGTAAAACCTAAATATCATTACGTTGTAATTGGAATAGAGATTTGAAGTAAATACGACAGGATATTGATATCTCTATTTTCCTTGAACAAAACAAAATCTTGTTATAATAGCAAGAAATGAAGACATTTTGAAAATGTCACTGTAAAATCTTACGTCAAGAAGTTGAAATATTGCCGTGCAGTAATATTTGAAAGAAAGCATGTCGAAGACAAATGTGGAAATCCATAGATTTGAGTATCGAGGCATCACCAAATATTGGTATTTGAAGAGGTTAAGTGGTAAGAAAATTTACGAAGATATGCTTAACACACTTGGCGATCAATGCTCATCATAGACAACTGTCAAAAATTGGATTGCGTTATTCAAAAGAGGAAAACTTTCCGTTGAAGATAAGAAGCGACCAGGAAGGCCGATGTCGGTGTCCACCTCCGAAAATATTGACGCATTTCATAACATGATATTATTATACGGTCGAATTGGGCTGAAACATACAGCTGAGGCACTAAAGATTGCATATGAATGCGTCCATCATATAGTTCACGTCGATGTAGATATGAAAAAAAATTCTGTAAAGTGGATTCCAAACGAGCAAGAGTGAAAGCATCACGGTCAATCTGTGCCCATTTTGAAGGGTATCCAGGTTTGTTGAACCGTCTTGTGACTATGGATGAAACGTGGGTCAATATCTACGACTCAGAAACAAAACAGCAATCGATGGAGTGGAAGCATCATGGTTCTCCAAGGCCTAAAAAGTTTCGAGTTAAAAAATCCGCTGGTAAAGATGTTTCTTCAATTTCTTTGGATATCCTTGGAATAGTTATGATCGATTACCTAAAAACGGGTCAGACCATCACTACAGGTTCTTATTCTAAATTACTAATCACCCTGAGAGGATACAAGACGTGGCATGTTATTGTTTTTGCAAGACAATGCGGGACAATTCGGGATCTAGGGTTCCAATTACTGGAACACCCGCCCTATTCCCCAGACTATTATCTGCTCCCTCGGTTGAAAAAAAAATTTAAAAGGACTTTAATTTTTGTGTAACGAAGAGATAATAGAAGCTGTGGACGGCTGGTTTGCAGACCAAGAATAATCTTTTTTTAGAAAGGTTAAGACGTTGCAAGATCGTTGTATTGAGTATATTAAATTAAGAGGAGACTATATTGAATAATAAAATATTCCCAACTTGAAATTGTTTCAATAGTAGGCTAATAATATATCAATTCCTCCTCGTACGATGATGGGAAACTGTATCTGCCCTGTACCAGCGTTTAGTTATCTTGCTTCCAGACCGTATAACTAGCTTTAGTATATAATTCAAAGTAAGAACTTATTACCTGTCGTAACCAAAAGAAGTAAAGTAAATTAAAAGAAATCTTCTTGGTATTGAATCTATTAAGTAAGTCATTGCAAGGAACAATAGTTTTCTGTACTTTACTAACTGCTACAATTAACTTTCCTATTAGTAGAGGTATTTTAAATAACAACAACTTCCAGCATGGACCACAATTTTTTTTTATAAGATTTAGGTCCGTACTATTGCACAACCAATCAAAAATAACGTTTTTCTTTTTGAGCCACTGCATGTTTATTTTAGCAGTGCGACATCAAGTCCTATGTTGCTGAAATATATGCTTACTTTTTCTTATTTCGAAAAGTGGTTGAATTGGTAGTAACGAATTTTGCACAAATTATACATAAAACATCTTTTATGTATAATTTGTGCAAAATTCGTTACTACCAATTCATTGCGTTCGTGATACTATCCTTGCAAATCCAAATCCTTGCAACCCCAAACACTTGCAAGATGTTTCATTGTAGCAGTAGTACTCTGGCAATAAATCTCAAATGCATTTTTATATTTTAAAAAATAACAAAAAAATCTTTTTTCTATTTTGCGTTCGAAATGAACTCATTATGAAACCCAAAACAGTATCGAAATAAGCTCCATTTCGATACGCTTTTTTTCATTTTTCAATGTTGGCGTTGTTCGAACACAGAAATAAATATCATTGCTGTCATTTGATTTTAAGAATTTAAGTACATTTGACAGATATGATAATGTTCGTACTCTACACAAACAACGTATATTGAATACAATTGACAACAAAATATATTAGTTGTTTATATTTTTAAATAAAATATCAAGTAATGTTAACGAAAATTAATAAATAATATGTAATATAATATACTTCGCGGATAGCAAGATTTAAATTTGACAATGTCAAGTATCAATGTGACCAACTGCATGCTTTATATAAAAATTAAACTCTGAACTTCCAAATTAAATAATTCCAATTTATTAATGTAAAAAATGCAAAATAGAAAAAATAGTATAAAAAACTCGTTTCATAAGGCCTTTTGCCGCACTCGCTCTTTAGAAAACTCGCCGCTATCGCGGCTCGTTTTCTAAACTGATCTCGTGCGGCAAAATGGTGCCTTATGAAACTTGTTTTTTAATATACTATTTTGCGATATATCTACAAAAAACTCATTAAATTGAGCTCGTAAAACCGTAATTTAATCGTCTATCTCCGCTAGTTTCCGAGATTCCCATGCAAAACATCGGAAAAAAACTCACCCGGTATATTATGAACACACAACATATATATGTGTGTGTGTGAACGAATATTAAATTATAATGGAAAATAAACTATTAAATAAAAGTCATAAAACAAACTGCCTGCCAATTGACGTTTTTATCATTTTTGTTAAATCCTTTAATACATCGTTATGTAACTAGTGCTTCGAAAACATAGTTAATGTTATTGGTATTCGACACTAATTGTAAGAGGAGTAGGTAAGGCATAACAATGAAATTATATGTCTGTCAGAATGGTGGTTGTAACATGAAAATTATAACATGCGACCGACATCATTCTCCACTCTCACTCTTCTTCCTTCTCGATACATTTTCACAGAGATTATTACTTTGTTGTAATCCGACACTAATACAGCTCTCTTATAAAGTGGGTAACTATGGCTCTTGTAGCTAATTCAATTACTTTACAATTTTAGCACTATTTTATATTTCATAAATTTATTTTCAATTTTATTTCTATTAAATTATTACTATTTTAATTTAAAAATGTTGCATTATCTTTGTTTATAATATTGAAATAATCTAACCATACATAACGAAAACAATACCGCACAATTATTTAAAAGTATATTGTGTACCAAAATAAAATAAAATATTTAATATTTTATCAAAAAGCATCTATATTTTACATTAATTATATTATTTTATTGCTTCTATTATTGAAATTATGATCATTTCAAAAATTGCTAATTAGTTCCCAAATTTGCTGAACTTTAGTTTAAATGGTATGAATAATATCTGTAACTAATCCAGTTCGTACTTTTTAAGAAAGCACCTCTTATATATAGTAATAATAATAGTCTTTATTATCCAACAGATATATAAATTCACTTAAAAAAGCATAATATAAAAACACAAATACAGAAACATATCCTTCAGTGCTAATTCTATATATAAATTAAAATTATTCGATTAGGTACCTTGAATATATAAAAAAATAAAAACTGATTTATTCATTTTTCGTCATATGGACCATTGGACAAAATTATAGTTCCCGCATAATGAACCAAATATGTCGGTGTCGTTATTTGGTACAAGAAATTGTAATGATGGAGAATCAATACCGTTTAATTCTTTATCTTGGCGTTGTTAACGCCAAGACCAAGCCTCGGCGTTAACAATGCACATTGAAGAAGGTTTTCAGAAAGGTCTGAAAATATCTGCTGCTTTTGTCGATCTCTCCAGTGCCTATGACACTGCCTGGAAGAATGGGATGACTTTTTAATTCCAAAATGCTAAATTAGGAAAACTTATCAAGAATATTCTGAGCAATCGCCAAATCGTAGTCTGGCTAAATAATCAAACCAGCAATGACAAAACCTTGTAAAATGACCTTCCTCAAGAGTCGGTTCTGGCTCTTCCAATGTTCAACATTTACACTAATGTTCTCCTACCCGCAAAATAACGAAATTAACTATATGCAGACTTGGCTTTGTGCTCCCAAATCAAGAATTTAGAGAGTGGAGAATTACAACTTGATGAAGATCTGCATGTTTTAGTCGTATATTAGAAGAAATGGTGCTTACAACTAAACCCTTCGAAATCCGAATTATGTGCCTTTCATTTGCGTAACAAGGAAGCCAACAAAGAGCTGTATGTTGAATTTGGTTGTAGTCGGATCAACCACAACCCCCGCCCTAAATATCTGGCCGTATCGTTAGACCGGTCTCTGACAGTAGCACTTCTATAAAATTAGTCAAAAGGTGAAGACCCGCAATAATATATTTCAAAAACTTGCCAGCAATTCATGGGAAGCGAATGAGGAGACATTGCGAACGGTGGCCATTGCACTGGCTTACTCTCCTGCTGAATTCTATGCTGCTGTTTGTTATCGAAGCTCTCACACCAAGCTAGTAGATATTCAACTTAACGATACAATGAGGGTCGTCACCGGCACTGTCGGATTCACTCCTAGTTTTTGGTTACCGATTCTTTCTAACATTGCCTCCCCAGATATGAGACGTCTCGCTGCAACACAAAATTAACGGGCTAAGATTTCCAGCAACAATGATTCCTGGATCGCTCTTCTCGAACAGCAACCTGAATTGGGAAATAGAGATTTAATCTTTAATCCTTTAGAACCTCTGCCAGCTGTAACACTCCCACGTGGGTAATGGTTTAAATTAAGTAGTTTCTGCGTAGGTCACGGAAGGTGCAAATCAATGCTGTATAAATGGAAAGTAGCAGATACTAGCCTTTGCGACTGCGGAAATGCGGAACAAACTATGGCCCATATAGTAAATGACTGCCTCAGAAGAGGTTTCCCTGGTGGCATCCATGAGCTGTGCAAGGCAAATCCTGCAGCTCTGGACTCGAAAAATTTAGATATTAGTGTTTTGACCCTTTTTGGCCATAAATGTAATTTATACATTAATATCTAAATTTCTATTTCGCTTCTTATATGAAAATAAATAAATACTGTTTGTAAAAATTTTAATTAAAACGATGGCACTAGAAAAAAATTTGAAAGAAATATATTTCAAGAACCTCTTTGAATCTCCTCGAAGAAGCTTCTGAAGAAGATTCAAAGTATAATAGAATAAGTATATATGGGATACTATACGACAGATGCATTTTCAAGTTTAGAACGGACTTAAATAAATATATTAAATAACTTCAGAGAATCTTTTAAAATAAAAGGTTGCGATAAGCTCTTTTCCGTTTTCTCTATTTTTATTCAGTTGACTTTTATTTAATGGGAAGAGCTTTTGTCTTTTATATTTTTATATTGTCATAAGTATCATAACTAGGGATCGTTAGTCAAGGGTACATGGAGTAAATACCAGGGACGGAGCGAAGACATCATGAATCCCGATTTAACATTTTTCACACGCCAATCAAAATATGTATAGAAAAACAAGTACTTACCACGTACTAGAGTAAATACATCTTCTCCAGAAAGTGTTAATAATTGTCTGTCACCGCAAATCCATTTATACATTGAAAACGACCGTCCGACTTCTGCCGATTAAATAAGGGCATATTTAAAGTACATGTGTGACGGCGCATTTATCCCCAGTTCCGAAAAAACTACGTCTTTACCATCAAACAAGTCAACAATTCGGCGTACAGTACGAAATCCTGAATTGTTATTTAGAACTGCTTCAAATTTTCATTTTACATTATCAGCAGCAGCAGCTCCAGGTAATTGGGAAAGGAATTGACAAAGATTATATACAATATTGATGATTAGTGATAGAATATTGTGGGTTGATCGGAGTAAATTATAGAATATTGTGGGTTGACCGGAGTAACCTTTAGATGGTGAATGGTTACAGGTATTCTGAAATAATGTCCATCAATATTGGCTAAATGTATCTGAATAGTTGGGTTTATAAATACTTGCTGAGCATCTAAAATAGAAACAGAATCATTAGGATTCAGTAGCTGTATTATACTTTTAACGTTCTGGTGATAGTTGCACATGTGGCAGTGTTTCACGAAATTCTTGCGTGCAGGTGGGTTCACAAAAACTTTCTCGAGAGAAGATATCAATTTTTGGACTTTCTCTGATACTCGATGAAGAGTATGTGCGAAACATGTGATATGCGTCGTACTACTGTATGTTTGTTGTAAGAGACGACCAGCCGCCTTCATATATGCAGCTTCATCTGTTACTAATAATAACACTTTTTCTTTATTTGTATCGTGCTTTTCACGTCATAGCGATTTCAAACATGAAGTTGCGTGATATAAATTCTGCATTGGTTGTTTCGATTCTCTTAGATGCAAATTAGATGTGTAGACATTACCGTGTCGCTATACATCACATATTTACGAATTAGAACTCAAGTAACTAATAAAACTAAGCAATAGAGCGGGCCGCCACAAATTCATTCAAGTCCACTCCTGAGATCTACTACGAAATTGCCGATCCCTAATCATAACTACATATATACACATAAGACCAGCTCTCAACGGGCCATACCCGGCAATAAGTGGCAACAGCGTATCCCCTCTACGCGCGGTAGCTTACATTACCATACATTGCAGAGTTATGAATTTAGTAAGACTTAAACCGCGCAAGGATATAGTCGTTTGCATATTCGTTCTGTATACGTAATTTGCACATTTGTTTCAGATATAATAAGGTCGTTATATCTCCAAGTTATTGTTATTATATTCTTAGCTGCTACGGAAAAGTAATTTTAAGTAATAAAAAAATAATAACGTTTTCTAAAAGATAAAAGTAAAAAAATCAATAATTCTGCAAAATAAATTTTAATTCTAAGAAAGTCACTAAATATAGGATTCGAAAATACCGCCCTCTCTTCCCAAACAATAGCCGAGCCTATTGTAAAACTCCCGCCTCACTCCCTCGAGATTTCTAGGGGTTATTGTCTCGAAAATTCTAAACAGTTGAACTTGCAACTGTTGCAACCTTTACGTATGCACAGCTAGATACGAATGACGGGCAATCTATTGCTCTCGATCATCGGACTTATGTATGCGCACGCGGAGTGGCATCGTACATACGTTGCCACATCGCATTACGTTCTATACGTATATTGTTGCGTATGTGCCGTAGCGGGTTGGACCTATCGGTATATCCTATAAGGATAATAAAGTTATGATCATTTTATAAATGTAAGAATAACAACCTTGTGTTTCAAACACAATAATTTTGTAAATATATCTTGGCTATTGTACAATTAAAACAATTAAAGTGATATTATTGACTTTATAATTTAAGATATAAAATATTTTATTTCTAAAGTAGACAGAATTATGTAAATTACAACAGGTGCAAAACTAATTAAAAATTCAAATATACAATATACAAGGTGACATTGAAAAAACTACAATACATAGTGCCAGGCGAGAGAAAACCATAAAATACTAAAAAAAGTTTTTATACATTAATGTCCGACCACCTTTTATTTTCAAGACACAGAATCTTAAAAGTTTCTCATAATTTTTTTATAATTTCTTCCCCCAACAGAGCTGCTAACTTAATTATTCCAATAATTGATCAAAATTTGACGTATTGATGATTAAAAAAATAATCTTAACATACTTTACTTCTCTTTATTTCTCTTCAATAGCTCACAACAAAAAAATCGCTACCTGGTCGACATGAACTTTAATAACAATAACATAATATAACAAAAAAAATCAACTTAATTTAAAAAATATATTTGAGGTACCTAGCTGTAAAGGTGTTCAAATTGATGTCCTTGTTCTTGGATACACTTTTCCAATCTTTGTGTTAACGATTGACGGCATCTTTGATAAATGCCCGGATTATTACGGAATCTATCAGCAGACCCCATAATTCTGTTCCATAATTGCTCTTCACTATTTATTATTTACTATTTATACTATTTATTTATTATTTCTACAGCATACAATTTTATTTTCATAAACCCTCAAAATGAAAAATCGAGGGGTTAAGGTCGGGACTATGAGCTGGCTATGGTATAGGTCCTCCATGACCAATCCATCTATTTCTAAATCTTTTTGCATAAATTCCCTTGCTCTACGAGAAAAGTGAGCTGGCGTCCGCCTTGCATGTAGTACGTCCTTTGAATAATGTTAAATGGGACAATTCAAATAAATTGTTCAGTTCATTTTCCAAAAAATGTCGATAGAGCTCGCCTGTCAATCAATTAAGCAATCGAAATGAACCAATTAGACAATTGTCGATTATACTTGCCCACAGATTAATAGGGAAACCATATTGGTAATTTCGTATTACGGTTTGATGACGGTTTTCATCATTCCAACAGTGCATGTTAGATAGGTTCAAAACACTCCCGCGACTAAAACCTGCTCCATTGGTGAACGAAATTCATTTTAGAAAATTTGCCCTTGATTTAGCAACCACTCGCAATATTGTACACGGGGTAAATAATCCTGTTCCAATAAGCGATGAAATTTTTGGAAATGAAGAGTGAAGAAACTGTTCTTTGAGAATTTGTCTGATTCATGGTTAACATTCCGTACAGGTGAACTGTTGAAAATGAAGAAGCCGTTTTGCTAATAGTAGAAAATAAACAGGAGAATAAGCACCAGAAAAATATCTAGTGGTTATTCTCGGATTATTTTCTGCTATTAGCAAAACAGCTTCTTCATTTTCAACAGTACGATGAGTTCTGGTAACCCCACTATTAACTTTTGATTTTTTGTAAAAGCCATCTTCTCCCAAATATCTATGCACGTCAATAAATATTCATAAATAACATTAGGAACATGTCTTAATGGATATTTCTCTCTATAGATACGTTGAGCTTTGGAAGAATTTTATTGAGCTTCACCCTAACACATAAACATGCCCCTGTATTCTTAAAAAGTAAAGAGAATCATTTTTAAAATTAATTTTAGAAAACGACAAACAGCAAAACCAAATACAAACGAATTCAGAACCACGACAAACTTGAATAAATTGATGCAATATTAATATGGCAGATAATTACATAGTCAACTATGATAATATTCTAATAATACTGGAAACTACAATACCTACACTAATTTTGGTTCAATAATGTTATCACAATGGGACGAAATTTAAAACAAAATTTCTAACAAATATTTAAGATACTGTATCTTGAAAATAAAAGGCGATAGGACGTTAGTGTATAAGAACTAGTATTTTATAGTTCTCTATCGCGTATTGCATTGTAGTTTTTTCAATGTCACATTGTATAAAAAAATATGAGTATTTAGTTGTAGAAACCTAACAGAAAAACTATTTAAGCAAAAAAAAATGGTGTATTGTATATATTTGATGATAAAAACGTGATCGTAAATTATAAATGCATATTTGAATAATACAGAACAAGCGACTCTTGCCCCTTAAATTTATCATGTATAGACAACCATGATGCCACGTGTTCACCTATATTAAAAGAAGACTGAAAGATTCAATAAATTATATCATCAATTTGCTGCATGTATATTTACGCACGTTCTAAACTAAGATTGTAGTAGTATTTGCATGGTGAGCAAAGTGTAGTGAATTTAAAATGTGAAACGCAATACCTGCGTGTAGGGCTGCCATATCATATTACAGTGTTATAAAGAATTTGACATTTGAAAAGACGGGACTACTATGTTGGATTAATATATTTACAATGCATAAAGACAAAATGATAACACTTTATGCAAAAATCAATCCATTCACAACTTCGGCAGCGTTAAGAAAATAATTCAATTTAAACATAAACTTATAGAACAATTCGGAGAGAATTTAATCCTCTCGTAATTAAATCGCAGAAAGTCCTCGAAAATTTTCGTTACTAATTAAACAACGTCTGAAGTTCGTTAAAGAGTACCAGTACTGCCCGAAAGAATGCAGGCATAACATCTTGTAGAGTAATCAAAGTAAAACAGTAATATATAGTTTCAGTTGTTGTACGAAGGATATTTGAAATGTTTCCAGTTTTACCAACATAAAGAAGTTATAAAAAAAAGTAGTTATAAAAATGGAAGACGTCATGATGCAGGAATATTGCGTGAATCCAACTTATATAGGCAGTTGCAGCAACATTGTGTGTTTCCAAATCAACCGTTTGTTTTGTATGGGGATCCAGCATATGGAATTCGGGAATTACTAATTTCTCCATTCCGAAATAGACAGCTGACACAGGAACAACAGAATTTTAATACTCGAATGAGTGCTGTCAGACAAGCAGTTGAATGGGGGTTTTAGTAAAATTATTGGTGAGTTTGCTTTCTTAGATTACAGGAAAAACCAAAAATTATTACTGCAAGATGTGAGTGAAATGTATGCAGTTGATACAATATTAACTAATTGTCATACATGTCTATATGGAAGCCAGACATCTGAATACTTCAACCTGTCTCCACCATCGCTTGAAGAATATCTTGGAATTTAGTAATTCATTTGAATAAAAATAAAAACAAGACATTCTATAAATATGTTTATTATAAATGAGTGTAAAATATATTTTTAAATGACAATAAAGGGTATTGTGTAATTATGTATTTTTTTGCTGATTCATAAAAAATGAGATTATAACTTGCTGCTGTTCTAAAAGCTTTAATTGAGCAGCTCTCTCTTTAGCTTCACATTCAATTCGATTCATGGTTTCTTCTTTCTGTAATTGAAACTTACTTTCCTGTAGAGCAATTTTACGTTCTTCTATTTTTAATCTTTTTTCTTCTATACATAGTTGTCTCTCTTTAAATTCTCTGTCTGCTACTGTTTTCTCTCTTAAAAACTGTAATGTAGGATTTCTACATTTATATTGCCTTTTTCGAGTACGAGTGGGAACTAAAACATAAAATATATTAATATTTCATACCTAATAACTGAAATGAACACTACCTGGAACTTCGGAAGTTGTAGAAACACTATTAGAATCTTCGCTCCTTATATTATCTGTTTCATCGTTCTTCTGCTGGAAATCCTCAACTAGTACTTCGTCTATTAATATACCATCTTGCTGAATCCAAAAAACTAAAAAGTAGATATAAGAATATTTATAACATTCTCCTTTTTCGTACAAACCGTCTTCAGAACAGCTTTTTAAAGCATCATTCCTTATTGCAATTCCCATTTCTCGCTTATTTGTTGTTTCAACAATTGTTTTGTGGATAATTACCCATCTGTTGATGTCTTCAAAAGGATTTTCTCCTAACACTAGTCGCAGTAAATCTAATTCATTTTCCGAGCTAAATCTAATTCTATTTTTCTTGTAACAAATATTTGCCATCTTTGCAGAGTATTACCTACAATATATAACTAAATTTATAAAATAATAAAGAAATAAATTTTATCTTACCTTAATTTCAAATTGACCTTATAGTCGAAATTATAACTAACATAACCTCTAAATGTCATTTATCGTACGGTAAGTGGCTACGATATTTTGGGATATTTAGCGGAACCCCATAAATATTTAACGTTATGATATTGACTGCGCACGCGTATTTACAACAAATTTAAAATAGCGTTAGCGTTACCGTTATCGTTGAGACTGCGATAACTCCCTCATATGTCTTTGGCACGCTCCTAAAGTTGTCAGTTCACATTGACGTATACGGTGAAACCTACCCTTCATTTACAACGATAAAATATTGGCTGAACGAGTACAAACGTGGTCGTATGAGCATTTTAGACGAGAAACGTTCCGGGCGTCCGAAAACTACTACAGCTGAAGAAATGGTCGATTTATTGCATCAAACTGTGATGGAAGATCGTTGATTGACTGTTATGGATGTAGCTAAGGCTTGTGGGATATTATCTGAGCAGAGATTTTATATCAAGATTTAGATATGAGAAAATTATCCGGGCGATAGGTGCCGCGTTTGGTGACGATCGACCAAAAGCGCATACTGATGGACATGTTGGTGGAATTTTTGCGGCGATTGATAACCGTCGATGAAGACTGGGTACACAACAATACGTCCCAGACAAAACAGCAGTCAATGCAGTGGATTGCGGTGGGAGAACCAACTCCGAAGAAGGCAAAGGTCGTTCTCTCTGCCGGGAAAGTGATGGCAACAGTTTTTTGGGATACCCGAGGAATAATTTCTGTCGACTACCTTGCAAAAGCTTCAATAATCAACGGCCATTACTACGCTGCCTTGCTAGATAAATTGAAGGCCACAATTATGAAAAAACGTCCACATTTGGCAAAATAGAAAATCCAGTTTCACTAGGATAATGCTCGGTTCCACATGTGCATGGTTGCAATGTCAAAATTGAACGAATTGAGGTTTGAATTGCTTTCGCATCCACTCTATTTACCAGATCTAAAAGATCTAAAAATCTAGAAATATAGGTCAAATGCTGAGGTTGAAGACGCCGTAAATCAGTATTTTTCAGGTTTGGATAACCAATTTTGTTCTAACGGTTTGAAGGGATGGGAAAAACGTTGCACCAAATGTATCGAGTTGTAGGGAAATTGCGTCGAAAGAATAAATTTGGTTTTGCTTCGAAATTATGTTTTTGTTAAAAGACCGGAAACTTTTAAAATATCCCGCGTAGATTATTTGTTAGAGAACCAATAAAATGCTTTTTTTAAGTCACAACAGACACTTCACTCAACAAAATTGTAGGGATTGTAAGATCATGATTTTGAGGATATGTTTCGTACTACCGTATAGGTCCTATACCGTGTGTCCCAATTTCGATGCTCACCATTGGTATCTCGGTTATTAGAAGATATAGAACAACGGTTAAATGGGGAATGTTATAACTTATAACTTCTAACTTCATTCACCTAGTTCAAGTAGGTAGTATATATAAAATATATGCAAAATATGTGCTGCCAGGCTTTGAAAGGCTGTGTGACAAGATTTTAATAAATCGAGGTTTCTTTTGTTTTCGTAGCTTTTATTGCATTTGGTTATAAAAATAATATAATAAATAGTAATAAACACAGCTTCTAATCTAGTAATATATTATCAGAATGTGTTTTTCTGGATTTTAGTTAAATTTACACCTTGTTTTAGAATATTGTGAATGAACACTTTACAATTGACTACTTACAACATGGAAATTCAATGAAACTAAAACTTCAACACTAATAAAAGGCCTTTGTTGTTTATAATAATAGTTCTTAACGACAGTAATAAAATTTTCTAAGAATAGGGGCTTTCCTTCAGCTCCAAAATGTCCATTTTCGATCAATTATGGAAGTTATTCGTAGAGTTGCACACTTTGTCTCGAATGCATGTATTGTAAGGACGGCTTGTCGTTAAAATATTACGATTCGTTTTAAGTTTAAATTGAATTCCCAACCAAATACAAATACATGCGTATTATTATTTATGATCCATAAATACAAATGGCTATTATGATTTTGTATAATAACAATATCCAGTGCATACTAAAATATCACTCTATTAATTTATGAGATCCGGCAAATCATTTCAGAGAATATTTAGATAAATAGTTAAATGTGGGGATGCACTACATACGGTCCTGCCGTACCGCAAACATCCTCAGCTCTATTTATAAGTATTGATAATGGCACATACATATTCAAACGAAGAAAAAGTTGATGTTGGAAGTGTATTTCAAAGCAAATAGAAACACTAAAATGCGTGCACGAGTTATGCAGAGCGTTTTCCAGAAAGACAACAGCCACACAGGACAATTTTTGGAACACTAGTTAGCAAATTAAAAAACTTCGGAAGCTTCGAACAAAAACGAGCTAACTATGAAGTTAATGATGCTGATACACGTCGAAATAATATTTTGCAGAACGTTAGGAACAATCCCAGCACATCAGTTCGTCGTGTGACACGAGAAACAGGGATTTCAAAATCTACTGTTCACAGAACCTTGACGAAAAACAAGTATCACCCTTACAAACCAACAATTGTACCAGGTTTAAGTGATAATGACAATCTCCGACGATTACAGTTTAGCAGGTGGTACCTTCAAAAATGTGAATATGACGCTAATTTTCCTAGGAAAATACTATGGACAGATGAAACACGATTTACCAATTGTGGAGTGTTCAATTGGAATAACTATCATCATTGGTCTACTGAAAATCCACATTTGGTAAATCAAAGAAGATTTCAAGTTCGATTTGGTTTTAATGTCTGGTGCGGTTTAATTGGTATGACATTTTGTTTACATTTTTTTTTGTTTTTTAAACTCTTTTTTTCGTTTTAGATAATCAGTTAATAGGTCCTTTCATATTTGATTACAATTTAATTGGTAACAGATATTTGGAGCTACTAACAAACGAGATAATGCCTGCTTTGAGGTAAATTATTAATCCCGAGAACATGCAAAACATCTGGTTCCAGCAAGATGGTTGCCCGGCCCATAACACTCGTAACGTGCAACATTTTTTGAGAGAAAACTTTAATGAGAGAGTGATTTCAAATAATGGACCCGTGCAATGGCCTGCGAGATCACCCGACCTTACCCCGCTTGACTTTTATTTATGGGGTACCACTAAAAACGAAGTATTTGATTTTGAACCGCCAGAAACTCGGGAAATTTTAGAACAAAGAGTACTAGATGTGCTACGATCAGTAAACGGAAACACGCTACGTGTAGAGTTTGTAACTCTACTCGAACAAGGTGTCAAAATTGTGTGGAACAGAATGGTCGTCATATTGAACAATTTCTTTAAGTGAATGTGAACTTTAAGTTCTGTATCTTTACTTTTTATTTCTATAATTTTTTTATCGTTTCGTTTGTTTACAGTATTACTTAGAATATCTTTTCACTTTCATTTGACATTGGTGTTTAATTTTTCAGCCTACTAATTTCATATTAAAGATTAATTTACGTTTTTATTAATATTTTCCTTATAAATAAAAATTTTTCAGGCATGTTATACATCGTTGAAAAGCACATTTTGAGGACTACCTAACAAACCCAAAATCCAATATGGCCGCCATATGAAAAACAAAAGATAGTGGTAATAACTTAAAAACAAATGACAATCGGGGGTTTCTGTTTGTATCAAATAATTTGTTTTAAAAAAGTGTCTCAACAATGTAAAACTTTAAAAGAGGTCAGACTAAGTGCTATCGAGTTATTGAGGAATAACGAAATCGGCAAATTTTTGATTTTTCAAAATATATTAAAAATTTAAAAAGTTAGATCAAATTTGAAATGAGATTTGCCGCGAGTATTGAATTCTGTAAAACATTCCCCATTTAACCGTTGTTCTATATCTTCTAATAACCGAGATACCAATGTTGAGCATCGAAATTGGGACACACGGTATAAATAGGTTTTAATCTGTCGGATAGATAAGTTTTTACAATCGTTTAAAGTAAACTATTTGTTTGTTAATATACGCAAAAAAAATTAGTGTGTTTATTTAAACATTATTAGGTGGAAGAACCATTAAAGAAGCTGAAGAAGAATTCGATAAATACTATGATGAATCTACTCGTTCCCAAGGAATGATTTGTAAGAAGTTCACTACATTCAAAAGTGATCATATGAACATGGAGATGCTGTACTTTCGGGGTCTTCCTTTGCGGTGAATGATTATAATAAGGTCCATACTACTATTGTAAAGAGCGACCACTGAATAAAGTGTGTAAGATAACCTAATGCCGTAAACATCAAAACCAAATGGGTACACGATATTTTGCATCTAAATTTAAATATGAAAAAGCTAAATTGAGCTTAGGTACCGCGTTTGTTTATTGTTAAGCAAATGTGAACTCGTGTTATAATTTCAAATGACCGTATGCCTAAGTTTAAACGAAATTCAAGAGAATTTTTTCATCGATATGTCACTGTGGATATAAAAACACAGTCATACAATGAATTTCGTTTGACGAACGTGCTCGAAAGAACGCAGAACGTAAACGCCGTTTTTTCGGTCAATAAGATTATGGCCACAATTTTTTGGGGTTTCCAAGACATAATCTTCATTGACTATAAGGACTATAAGGGAAGTACAATAACTGACCAATATTATGCTGATGTAGTGATACATTTTGATGCCAAACTGAAGAGAAAACGACTGCATTTATCAGAAAAAAGTTTTGTTCCATGAGTTATTTTTTCTTATTCCCAAACTGGAAAAAATGGCTTGGTGGAAAAAGTTCGGGACAAATAAGGAAGCAAGAAAGGCATATTTTCATGAGTTTCGGAAAGATTACTTTTTGAACTGCTTAGAAAAATTAGAAAGTCGCTGGGCTAAGTGCACATTTACAAATTACCGTGTTATTTTACTTTAGGTTAAGTAAATAAAAGTAAAGAATCAAATTTTAAACATCATAATGAAGATTGTATGTAAAAAACACCTGCTCGTGTGATGTTTACACATCCAATACGACTGAAAAACTACCCAGTATACTTATTTAATAGACTTATACTCTAAACTAATTTAAAATAAAAAATCAAGATTTAAACCAGAATTCATATCAAATCAATAATGAAAATATCAATAAACATTATGTTATTTTGAACGATAAAAGAATTAAATAAAATAAAAAAAGACAGAAAACGAAAATTTAAACAAGTCAAATGGATTCTGGACGATCGGACAAAATCGGATGGACCGAATGGAGGAAATCCAAAGCAAGCAAAGCACTTAACCGCTTTTATCCTTTGTTTAAAAGCAACAAGATGAACACGCTCTGTTAATAATAATCTACGTGATTAATATTTTTCATATTTTTAACATATGAGTAGGTATACAGTACGAAATTATTACTCAAGTAGTTGTTTGGGCTATTTCCATCGTTTGTAGGATTTGAATAATCTGGCGTTTCGGCAGTCGATCCACTGCCGTCTTCAAGGTAGACCTGAAAAAGGCCAATTCTTGCCAAACTCATGTATGCCGCATATGTCTTCCCAATTTCTTAATTGCGAAATGTACTTGTGTCAAATTCGAAACTATGAGCTAAATCAAGCACACTAACCACTACGCTATTTGGGGGACAGAATATTATTTCTTATACATATATATATATATATATATATACATATATATATATATATATATATATATATATATATATATAAATATAATATTTTCGTGACCTTGGTATGATATAGTAAACTTAATAAGTCGGCGATTAAAGGTCTGGTTTATTACTTCAAAGTATATATATTTAAAACAACCCTACATGTTTCGGCAATGATGCCTTTGTCAAGGATATAAAAAATATAAATGTCATTTATATTTTTTATATCCTTGACAAAGGCATCATTGCCGAAACATGTAGGGTTGTTTTAAATATATATACTTTGAAGTAATAAACCAGACCTTTAATCGCCGACTTATTAAGATATTAAGACTTATTAGATAATTTCTTAGCCGTTTATTAAATATAACAATTGATAAATTATTGGAGTTTTTCGGCTTTTATATGAAATATTTACAAATATCAAATTAGAATGTATGTAATTACAGAGTAAGTGGGGATGTAAACATTGCTGTCTACAAATTACAAAGCAAATCATACGAAATTTTTTTTTAATTGAAAAATATGGTCTACGTTGGGACTCGAACCCAAGTCTACAGCTTGCCGGGCTGTCGCTTTTACCACTAAGCCACAATAGACCCAGGTTCAAGCTATTTAGAAATGCATTATAAAGTAACAGTGTTAATGAATCAGATGTCAGTTATTGAATGTAGATGTCAAGTTGAAAGCAGAAGTCAGGTTTGAAAGCTCATGTCAGTTTTGATAGCAGATGTCAGTTAGTGAAAGCAAATGTCAGTTAATGAAAGCAGATGTCGGATTTGAAAGCAGGTGTCAGTTATGAAAGCAAACGTCAGATTAGAAAGCAGATACCTATTTTGAAAGTAGATGTGAGTTATTGAAAGCAGATGTCAGTATTTTGAGAGCAGATGTCAGATTTGAATGTTGGAAATTCTAATATTTAGCATTATTTAGTTAGTGTATGACATTTTTGTATTATTAATGAACAATAAATGAAATGTTTGACAGATTGAAATTCCAAAGGCTACCTTATTTAATCTTATAATTTATTCTTTCAAATAAAACCTAATGTCAAAAACTATAGTAAGCATGTGGTACATGGTTGAAATCAGAAAAAAAAACTCTTTCTGAAGATGTCTAAATCCAATATGGCGCCTATAAGAAATTAGATAGTTGATGATGGCCAGAAAGAAACGAAACGTCGTATAAAAATTTAGAGTACCCCACTGGATAGAGGTTTAGAAATGGCCACAAGGATGTGTTTTTATTTTTTCTGTACAAGGCCAAATGTCGGTGCTACAGGTAAAAGAAGAAAATGGGGTTTTCGCGTTTTTTTTTTAAATAACGAAGGTCATTTGTCACAGGTCTATTTTCTTTACGGATTTATAACAAACACAAAATTTAACAACTTTGCCAAATTTAAAGCTATACTCTATCTCCAATAATAAGAAAGATCCCCATGGTGAGGGCCGAAAATGAATCAGCCTGTATATTATAATTTAATAATGTAGAGTAACGATCTGCATTTACCTTCATATAAAAATCTAAACTTAAATGTATACAATTTAATATCGTAATGTAATTTTAACTAACTATATAAAAACCAATACAATGTGACATATAAAATATGACGTTACAAAATTAAATATGCTATCATTTTTTATAATTATAATTGAATCTAAGAGTTAAAGTATCTTAAATAAATAAATATTCAATTAAAATTATCTCCAATAATAAGAAAGATCCCCATGGTGAGGGCCGAAAATGAATCAGCCTGTATATTATAATTTAATAATGTAGAGTAACGATCTGCATTTACCTTCATATAAAAATCTAAACTTAAATGTATACAATTTAATATCGTAATGTAATTTTAACTAACTATATAAAAACCAATACAATGTGACATATAAAATATGACGTTACAAAATTAAATATGCTATCATTTTTTATAATTATAATTGAATCTAAGAGTTAAAGTATCTTAAATAAATAAATATTCAATTAAAACAGACCTTAAATCACCGAATAAAGAAAATCTCCTATACATATATTTACTTTATTAAACTTATTACATTAAACTTAATAAGTCGGCGATTAAAGGTCTGGTTTACTTCAAAGTATATATATTTAAAACAACCCTACATGTTTCGGCAATACGCCTTTGTCAAGGAAATACAAAATATAAATTTTGTATTATTTTATATTTTGTATTCCCTTGACAAAGGCGTATTGCCGAAACATGTAGGGTTGTTTTAAATATATATACTTTGAAGTAAACCAGACCTTTAATCGCCGACTTATTAAGTTTACCTTATCATACCAAGGTCACGAAGATATTATATTTATATATATATATATATATATATATATATATATATATATATATATAAATATAATATCTTCGTGACCTTGGTATGATAAGGTAAACTTAATAAGTCGGCGATTAAAGGTCTGGTTTAAGTATATAGTGGTATATATATATATATATATATATATATATATATATATATATATTAAGTTTCCTTTACTGTACATACATACATAATATGGGTTTTTTAGAATTAAAATAAAATACTGATGTTGGTTTAAGTGACGTTTCGGAGTGGTTATTTTGCTCTTCATTAGACACTAAATTAAAATGAATGACTAAAATTCTTGTTAATTTAACTATTTGATTGTCATTGTATTTTTGTAATATCTCGACAAAATTTTATATTATTATTATATTATGGATGTATTTAACTAGGCTGTTTCAAAATTTTTGTTTAATTATTGATATTAATATTTTTTATACGTTTTAACCAACTCTATATTCTATTCAATATACAATTTCTTTGCGTTATTATTATTACTTCTGCTACTTTCAATATATCGCCTACTTTCTAAATATAAATTTTAACTACTTAAACTCATTATATTCAGTAATTTAACTTGCTTATATTTACATAGTCTTTTATATTTATTATGTTTTTTATTTTTCATTTTTTTAGGTATCACATATTTTCTTACTCGTAATTAAGTATTGTTTATCTATTTATATACCTTTATATATATATAATATATATGTGTATATAAATTTCTTTGAAAAAGGCATTAAGTGCCGAAATATGTAAGATTATTTTAAATATATACATATCAAAGTAAAACAGACCTTAACCACCGACTAATTAAATTAAATCTACTATAATATACAAAGGTCAAGAAATAATTATATATATATATATATATACAGGGTGTCCAGAAACTCTCCTGACAAACGAAGACCGGAGATTCCTCTCATAATTTTAAGACAATTAAACCCAAATTCACCTAGTCCGAAAATGCTTCCTAAGGGAGCTAGAGTTCTTTGAAGATGGCGCCTCGTATTTATTTTTTTTTTTAATTCCTCCAGAACGCTTCTATTTAGAAAAACAAAAACTGGTATGCTTATTTATCCTCCAGAGATGAATCGATACCATCAATTGCGAATTTCTAGTACCGGTCATAGGCGTCCGTTTTGGGTAGGTCAACGGTTATTTTAAGGCATAACTTTTTTGTCTTTAACTTTTAAGCATTTGTGACACTAGATTATTAAATTTTCAGATATTCCAGTACTAAAATGTACTCTTACTTTAAGTCGGTAGGATACACTGTTTTCTAGAAAAATCGATTTGTAAATTTTTCGTTTTTTCTTCATTAAAGTTCAATTTATTATGTACCTACTTATTTTTAGCGACGAAGTTGGCTTGGACCATCAAGGCATGGATGAAAATTAATTTAATAAATTAAAAACAAATTATTTATTACAATGTAACGAAACTAACAAAAAAGGAACAAGTATCAAAGGTAGATTGTTACAAAAGTTGCTCGATGTGATGACCATTAGTCTCTATGCATAAGTTTACCCTTTTGCTTAGAGAACGCCGAATTCTTGCAAAAATTCCAAAGTTATTTCTAAATTCGTTGCAAGCATCTTGTATCCTTAGCCAGAGTTGTGCGCGATTTTGTATCGGAATGGAATAAACAAATGCTTTTATGTATCCCCAAACACAATAATCGCAAGGATTCAAATCCGGCGACCTTGCTGGCCAAGCAACTGGACCGCCTCTTCCAATCCAATGGTCTTCGTAGTTATTATCTAGAAAGTCTCGTACATTCCTGCTAAAGTGGGCCGGACAGCCGTCCTGTAGAAACCATAAGTTTTGCCGAATATTTAAACGCACCTCATCTAACAAATCAGGTAAAATATTTTGCAGGAAATGTAAGTAATCAGCACCATTTAAACGAGCAGGTAATTCCACAGGTCCAAGTAGATAATCGTCAACTACTCCTATCCAGACGTTTATGCTAAACCTATGCTGATGCTTAAATTCTTGAACAACGTGGGGATTGTCACCAACGTAGGAATAATAATGTGCATTATGTACATTAAAAATTCCATTTTTTGAGAATGTAGCTTCGTCACCAAACAAAATGTTCCTGAAGAAATCTTCATCTTGATTTTTCTGATTTTGTAACCATCTAGCGAATTCTACGCGAGCAGGAAAATCTCCTTCTAGCAGTGCTTGCACCTTTGTAAAATGAAAAGGATATAAATTTTCTTTGTCTAAGATATTTCCTACGGAAGATTTTGAAATTGTGGGGTACATGGCAGATAGTCTTCGAACGCTAATTTCTGGATTTTCCTCAACTTCCATTAAAATAACATCTTCATGTTCTGCTGTTACATCAATATGTCTCCCTGTTTCATTATTTTTTGGGACCACTGAACCTGTTTCACTTAATCGTTGATGAAGAGCTGTAAATGTTGAGTGAGTGGGATGCTGACGATTGGGAAATTTTTCAGCGTATCTACGTTGCGCCGCTCGAGCGTTACACCTCATTTCGCCATAAACTAAATGCATATCGGCGTATTCCTCATTAGTAAAAACCATTTTTTTTTAAATTGAAATCGTTGTGTTTGAATAACACAAAGTAAAAAATGAAAAGATAAACTTCGCGAACTGACAACAATTTGACAATGAAAAACGTAGGTTTTACTTCTGTTGGCAGTTCAGAGCTAACTATTGCAAAAAATAAAAAATTGAACTTTAATGAAGAAAAAATGAAAAATTTACAAATCGATTTTTCTAGAAAACGGTGTATCCTACCGACTTAAAGTAAGAGTACCTTTTAGTACTGGAATACCTCAAAATTTAATAATCTAGTGTCACAAATGCTTAAAAGTTAAAGACAAATAAGTTATGCCTTAAAATAACCGTTGACCTACCCAAAACGGACGCCTATGACCGGTACTAGAAATTCGCAATTGATGGAATCGATTCATCTCTGGAGGATAAATAAGCATACCAGTTTTTGTTTTTCTAAATAGAAGCGTTCTGGAGGAATTTAAAAAAAAATAAATACAAGGCGCCATCTTCAAAGAACTCTAGCTCCCTTAGGAAGCATTTTCGGACTAGGTGAATTTGGGTTTAATTGTCTTAAAATTATCTGAGGAAACTCCGGTCTTCGTTTGTCAGGAGAGTTTCTGGACACCATGTATATATATAACAAAAGTAATTGTTTCTTAGGAGTATCGGGCAGGTAATTAAAACAATATTTAATTTATTTTGACGTTTCGGTACTATATATAGTGCCTTTTTCAAAAAACGTTAAGATTTATTGAAAAGTTAATAATGATACAATGTTTAAATAAAAACTACTTACATTAAAATTGTGCAGTTAATATGTAATGTATTCGTTTTTGGTTACCATTTCTAAATAAAACTAAATTACGTGTGTCTTGCCGGTTTAGATCTTTTTTTGATTACTCCCAAGAAACAATTACTTTTTCTTTTATATTATATATATATGTATATATATAATAATATATATAGCCCAAGCTCCCAAAATGTTAGACCGTATAGTAGCATTTTTCTCTGTCCCATTCTATTTTAAAATTATAAACACAGTAGACTCAATGAACACATTACTGACTTACGACCGGGGAATTTTTTTTTGATAAAGGATACTTACTATTTATTTACAATAGATACATTTTTCAAAGTTTTGCTGCCTCCCGATGTAATCACCGGCGTAGCGTACAACTTGCTGCCAATTGTACGGAAATCAGGATATTTTTCATTAAATCTATTATGTCAAACTGAAACAATTCTGAAGCGAAGATCATGAAATGTTTTTAGGAATTGAGTCGAAGTTGCAAACTTGCGTTTAAGGAGTAAGATGGTTGGTAAAGAACTCAAGGACTATACTTCTGTACAAAGATGATTGTCTATTAGGTTGAAAATTGCAAATTATGCGTATATTTAATTTATCTGTACGTAACCTAATTAAATGTGCAATCTTAAAGTAGATATTTATTAAATTTGAATGTTAAACTTATAATTACTTATGGCAAGTATTAGTTAACATTAAAATATAATCAATTTAGATATTTAATGGGGAAATACTGAAATAATCTGTTTTTACGTATTTTATTTAACTGTAGGTATGAAGGTAAACGTTGCGGATTTATTAAAATAGCTGACGATGGAAAGGGTTTGTGAGAAACTTCAAAGGTGTCTGGAAGTTCTAGATGATATTTTCTATATACAAAACAGGTTTCTATCAGGATTCGGGAAGGATTTCCTGGATGAATACAGGTCGGTGGAAAAAGCGGCTTTTCTAACCTCAATAAAGAATATATTATTTGGAAAATTCATCTGTGTGTTATCAGAGTATTTAATTTTTAGAGGATATATTTATAACTGAGGTATTTATATCGTTTTGACACTTTTTTTTTAAGATAATTGTGGAGCTTCTATATTTTCTCCGTGTGTAAACCCCGTCATTGTCCTTTGTTTGTGTATTTTATTCCAAAGCCGAGTTATTTCATAATTTTATATGTGAGTTGACAATAATTTATTAGTTAGTCACCAATAAATTAATTATTATTATTTCAATATTTACCCAAATTAATACATCAGTGACAAAAAAACCCGGACACTTGTTTTATGTCGGAAATTGTTAATTAAAGATCTAGTATGTTATAAAATTTAATGGTTAAGTATTTTAAATGAAAGAAAAACGCATTTCAAACAAAGGTTCATGTAATTAATCATAAATACAGTATTAGAAAAAAAATCCTTTCGTCAAAACGGAAATGGCGTAAACCCAGTAACATCATTTTTCAGCTGTGGCTTAGATGTTTTGTGATTGTAACATTGAAATCACATTTTTAGTAACGCGTGTTACTCCCTCGGCATTGGATAACTGCATCCATACGTTTTGGCATGCCTTGAATCAGGTTAGAAATGGCTTCTTGGGGAATGTTTACCCATTCTTCTAGAAGTGCTTCTCTTAACTCCTGTAAGTTTTCCGATGGTCTCTGCCGCCTCCTAATACGCCGTCCCAACATGTCCCACACGTGCTCAATGGGATTAACGTCAGGACTCCTTGCTGGCCATGGCAAAACGCGAATCCCCACTTCTTGCAGATAATTTGTGGTAACGCGAGCGACGTGTGGGCGCGCATTGTCGTGCATTAGAAGAAAATTATTGCCTATATATGGACCAAATGGCACCACATGATTCGCCAAACATTCATTTGTGTACCTATCAGCTGTTAGATTTCCGTCTACGAAAACCAACTCCGTACAAGCGTTCATACACACTCCTGCCCAAACCATCACTCCACCATCTCCAAATGGCGATCTCTCGGAAATACAGCACTGCGAATATCGTTCCCCTATCCTTCTCCAAACTTTTTCACGTCTATCAGGTGAGCGTAAATTGAAACGCGATTCGTCTGTAAACAGAACACAGCTCCACTGTTCATTTCTCCAGGCTCTATGATTCTGTGCAAAGCGCAATCTTTCGACGCGATGCATCCTTAGTAATCTGGGACCGGTTGCAGGTTTAGCTGACATCAGTCCACTTGCTTTCAACCTTCTTCTAACTGTTTTGGCCGATATTGGACGTCCATGCATGTTAAAAAACCGTTGGGCTACCATCGTAGATGGCAGGTTGCGCTCCCTAAGAACTGACAACACCATGCGCCTGTCTTCATTTTGCGTTGTGCATCGCGGACGACCTGAACCTGGTCTCCTGGTGTATTCTTGCGTCTCTCTAAAACGTTTTAAGGCATCATGAATGGTACTTCTAGCCATATTCATGACATATGCGATGTAACGCACACTGCGCCCATCATTATGTAAAGCAACGGTTGCAGCAATATCTTCGGGTCTCATTGTGTAATAAGATAAATTGTGACTACCGTCTTACACTCAAAACACTGATAACATGTGAAAATTAAACAAATAGTGATAATAAAGAATAAAATGGCAGACTCAAATTCTGCAGTGACTGTGACTTTCGACAATTAAATGGCGTATCTCATAACAATGGCTTGTTTACACGTATACATGGTAACACAATTATCACTTGATGCATTTTAAATTGCATTATCTACAAAAACTCTGACTAACATAGGTACATCTCATTTTTCTTTTTATAAAATAAATGTCTGGGTTTTTTTGTCACTGAGTGTATTAAGATTTTACATGTATATTCTAATATATGATCAAAAAGTTCTTGGATCGCGATAGCCATGAAGTGTAAAAACGATCTATAGAATTATTTACTTCTGTACTTTGAAGTATACATAAGTCACAAATAAGATAGATTTTAGGTAGCATTTTATGTATATTTTATAATCAGCTGACTTGAAAGTTGTCAAATAAATGTCAAAACTAATTGAAATAAATAATTTCATAGATATCTCGTAAATCCACGGCAATAGCGATCCAAAGATTTTTTGATCATACGATATTACAATACAAACATTGGTTGATTATAAATCATGCGCCTAAATAAATGCCTTTGCTGCACTATAATTTTTAAAAAGTACAATTATTCTACCCTTTTTTTAATAATATATTCTCAAGTTATGTGCTAACAAATAGCTGATATTAATGGCTAAAATGAAATAATGAATTTTTATGGTTACTGTTTAGGCCACGTGCGTGTTATTATTAGGTTTGTGAGAAGTACCGGTACCATTATTGACAGTTTATATTGTGGATTTGTGTGATTGTGCTAGAAATTTTGATATTGGTTTCTTGGATATATAAGGTAAGATAGTTTGTTTCTGTTCTAAGTGAATGTGTATCCATATACCATTATTTTTGACTTTGATTGTGTGTAAATATATGGTTACATTGCCCATTGCAGTATACTATTTCTCACTACAAATATGGACGAATCGGGACTGTTTGATACAATATCTCCTAATTTATTTTACGGCAAGAAGAAAGATAGTTTGTCACCTCCTCCTCAGGTCCCATCGAAACTGATAAGGTTCTACAAAAACAAGGGAGAGGAACTTTTGATTATAAATCGGATACAAAAAAAGGTGTTATAATTGTCAAATGGGTGGACAATAAAGTTGTGCTCTAGGGTAGTACCCTCTTTGGAATAGAACCTGTGGACAATGTCAAAAGATACAATAAGGCTGCAAAGGCAAAAGTTGATGTTCCATGTCCAGCTATAATAAAGCAATACAATAAACATATGGGTGGTGTTGATACTGCTAATGGGTTGATGGGATATTATAAGACTCCACATAAATCAAAAAGATGGTATTTTGCAATATTTAGTTATCTTTTGGATATATCCGTTGTAAATGCTTGGCTGTTATACCGAATGGATTGTAACGCCAAGAAAACTAAATATATGCCTCTGAAGAACTTTAGATTGGAAATAGTAGCAGGTTTGGCTAGATGCTGTACAGAAACCAGGAAGGGGCGACCTAGTTCTAATAACATCGAAACACCAACCATTCAGCGTCCCATTGTTGAGCGGCCAGATTTGTCATCAAGAACTGACTATTATGGCCATTGGCCAGTACATACCAATAAAGGAAGGTGCAGGTACTGTGCAACAGGTACGAGTCGCCTGAAGTGCGAGAAATGTAACTGCAGACTTTGCCTTACCGATTCCAAAAACTGTTTTAAAGCTTTTCATAAATAATCAAGAGATATGTATTTCTTATAAATTTTGAAAATAAATATAAATTCTTACTCGAAGTTGGGGTGGTTTTAATGGCCCGTGTGACCATACGGTAACGACTTCTAAATTTGTTTTTTGATGCAACTATGAATATAAATTTACTAAAAATAGTATCAGGAATATATTTTATTCACAACGTATTAATACAGTAATTTTATAGAGAAATTTATAGCCTTGACCGATAAGGGGTAAAAAAAAGTATGTTACCATATGGTAACCAAAACTGATAAAGGGTTAAGATATTTTACATTTATAATTTTTGTGAGACATTTAGCTGTGAAAATCAACCTTTAAAATTCCAGTATTGCTTAAATATGGTATTATTATTTATTCTACACTTTTTTTCTCGTTACTTTCTACAGGTTTTATTGATCTACTACAATATATATATATATATATATATATATATATATATATATATATATATATATGGATAATTATTTCGTGACGTTTGTATATTATGGTGAATTCAATTTGTTGCCGATTTAAGGTCTGGTTTTACCTCAAAATGTATATATTTAAAACAATCCTACATGTTTCGGCAAATGATGCCTTTTTCAAGGAATATAAAAAATAAATGGCAGTATATTAATATACTGTCATTTATATTTTATATTCCTTGAAAAAGACATTAATATACATTTATAAAGACATTTATATTCATTTATATTTTATATTCCTTGAAAAAGGCATAATTTGCCGAAACATGTAGGATTGTTTTAAATATATATATGACAGTATATAATGACAGTATATTAATATACTGCCATTTATATTTTATATTCCTTGAAAAAGGCATCATATGCCGAAACATGTAGGATTGTTTTAAATATATATATCCTACCTGTTTCGGCAAATGATCCCTTTTTCAAGGAATATAAAATATAAATGACAGTATATTAATATATATCGGATCTGGTGTTGGTTATAAGGTACTTCGGATAGGTTTCCAAGTAAGTTAAAACTTTATTATTTTTAATAGCTTGGGCACTCTGTGACCTTCACCAAATGATGCTCATGAACATTTCTCGAAGAAAACTGATTTTACTTAGGTGAAAATATATTTAAACTTTGCTTTAACGATATATGCACCTTTTGAATATGTTTATGACTTCAAACCACTGTTTTTTCTGTATTTAAACGAATTTTAAAGCGGACGAATATATTTTAGGTGCGACACTATGAAAATCTATGAACCGACGCCACGCTATTCGTCATTTATTTTTATCAAAGCCTTTTTAAATACAAAAATTATCTTGATTTTCACTTTACAAAAATTATTATTATTATTGATTTTTAAATATGACAATGATTTGAATGGAGTTATTAAATTAATATTAGAATTTACATGTATGTGGGAATGTGTTTTAAATGATAGATTAGGTTCTAAATTTGAATATAAATAGAACCTGTACGCGGTTTTTCCAACTAATGTCGATATAAAATTTAAATGTAAATAAATTAAATATCTTTTTTAATTTCGCGTAATTGAATTAAATGACCAAGATGAAAGGTTAAAAATATGAAAAGTTAATTTTGAAATAAATGTAATTATGTCTAAAATATCAAAAGTTGTAGGGATATAAATTTATTAACACTTCGACATTAATTTTCACAAGTTATGTCCACATAAAGCAGCAATTCAATATGTTATTTTCTTATACTAATTTCTACCTTGTCATTCTTAGCTCACTGGAATATCCATTTAGCTCGTATCATATATATATATATAAATGTATACATGAATTTACATTACTGAAATTTATAGTTTACAACGCAGTTCGAAATTTTTGTAAATTTTCAATTCTTTTTAATAATAATATTTACTTTGGCTTTAATCTTAAATTGCATTAACAGGAACATAAAATTTAAAACATCATAACCGTACATTTTTACGTCCGATTCTGTTTATAAAATAAAATATTTTATACTGTGCCACTTCAAACGATCGAAAAAAATAAACTAAGGAATTTGTGGCTTTCTTATTGATTCATTATATAATATTATCCATTAGATTTTATTTAACATATCGTGTTCTTTGTTCTGTTACGATTATCAACATAATATGAAATACCGCAACATTTACTGAAAATATTTTATAAACACTTATACACAGTGCAAAGTTTTATTAAATAAAGGTGCGCAATTAACGAAGATTTAATATTCAAATAGTCATATCCTCTAACAATTATTTCTATAACAGTTTAACATTAAAGTTCTTTGCGATGACTTGTTAATAATAGCAATAACAATACATATTAGATATTTTTACTTGGTTCTGACTATGGATAGCCATATTTTTGATAAACGGTGGTTAAACATTTTTTTATATCCTCAAATATCACGGATTTAAATAAAATTGTGTTGAGTGTTGAAAGACCACGATTTGGCACAATTAGAAGTTGTTCCAATTTTGTTTATATATTGTCTGGGTGGTTTAGGTTATCGTTCAATATCATTTCGGTTTCTTGCATTTGCTTAAAAACTTTGTATTAAATAGTGTATAGTTTAGGTAGAATATTTGTTATATGTGCAATATGTATAATCAACAATAAAGGCTTCTTTTTGTCTAGGATAGTGTTAACCACGTCTTGACCAACATTTCTCCAGTTGCAGGATTTATTCTGATGTGTTTTAGTTATAAGGTACAAGTTTAGTTTGTGATATGCTAATGAAATCTTTTGAGGTTTTAGTATTAATATAAGTTTTCACATCATAAGTGTGCAGTTCCCGCAGAGAAAATAATTATTTTTTTTTACTATGTGGTCATAGTTTGTTCCACATTTCCGCAGTCACAGAGGCTATAATATCTGCTAATTTCCATTTATAGAGCATTGAGTTGCACCTTCCGTGGCTTATGCGGAACCTATTTATTTGAGTCCATTGCCTACGTGGGAGGGTTACCCCTGGCAATTGTTCTGATGGATTAGAAATTAAATCTCTATTCCTCAATTCAGAGTGTTGTTCGAGGAGGGCTAGGCAGCAATCATTCACATTGATGGGATGCTGAATTTTCATATTCAGCCAATTCGGTCTCCTTGATTTCAGTCGGGTCCTGGGGACGCTCTCCAAATAATTGCGTATGGGCAAATCAATGTTGTTGGAAATCTTAACCCATTCATTATGTGCTGCAGCGAGACGTCTCATATCCTGCGGAGCAATTTTGGCAAGAATTGGTAAGCAGTGACTAGGAAAAAAAATAAATATGAAGCATATGACATCTTCAAATGTGCTCCGTGTTTTAGATTCTAAATAATAATTTTGTGTGTTTTTTAATAATACAACTTCGATTAGTTGTTAGTTGTGTTCCTGATTAAGTATGGATTAGTGTTTTTTTTGCCGACTTACGGGTGAGATAATACAATCTTAGTTATAGCTGTCCAAGTGACACCTTTAGATTATACCAATTCTTATTGTAGACTTTATTGTTTTTTTGATTTATCGTCCTGCGTTGGATACTAGTTTATTAATTTATTAGTTTGCTTGTTATGGTTTTTTAAACTGCTTTTTGGTGAAAAGGTGTAATTTTTATAACTAACTGTGACAATGTTGTTGCCTTTTTCTTCCTTTGAATCAGTTTTTAGTTCTTTTAGTGGGTATAAGTGTGGATTACCTCCTCGTGTTATACCCTGAGATCCCACATAAATCGACTTTCTGTGGCCTGTGCGGAACCTATTTAATTAATGCCTACGTGGGATTGTTTCACCCGGTGGAGGTTATAGACACGGCAATAGAAGAGACCCTAGATTGTACCATTTCGGAACACCAGGAGACTCAGTGAATATGTTGGAATTATATCCATTGTATCAAACATGAATCAAGCTTTACATTATCAGACGAAAAGTCGAACGATGACATTTTAGTGGTGAATGTACTATGATCGATCGTGTCAAACGCTTTATGTACTGCGTAATTTCAACTAAATTAGTTACTGTTGATTTTCGTAATATAAAACCATGTTGGTACGAGGAAATGTAAGGTGATACGCAAGCATATATTTTAAGGAACAGATGTTGCTCAAAAACTTGCAAACCGATATGATACAACTTAGTGTCCAAATGTCTGGAAAAGTAGAATACTGATACTGAAATTAAAAATTGTAGCTAGCGGTTTACTAAACACTCATACATAATTTCTAATGAAAAAATTAGGAACTTCATTATGACCGAAGGTGTTATTAGCCTTTACTTGATTCAAGACAGACAATATTTCGTCAGTCGAAACCGCCGAAATATGAATACTATCAAATAAAAGAATATTTGCAGAAAAAGTATCAAATACTGTCGCACGTAGTACAAATATATTGGAAAATATGTGTGCAAAAGCTTCAACAATTTCATCCGGATCAATTACATATCGGCTCCTGAATTCGAGCAAAATAATCCGGGATTTACGCTCTTTTGTCTCACATATCGCCAATAATGTGGTGGATGATCATTCACTATATTTGTTTCAACATTAGATATGTACAAATTATAAGCACGACGGATTTCAGTTTTGACCAAGCTGCGAAATCTTATATATTCTTGTTTATTTTAGGTAGTAATATTTGTTGGGGATGTTGGCTCTTGAAGCCAAATTGTTGCGGCTCGAAGACCAAATTGATGCGGCCCGAAGACCAAACGGTTTGCGATAAATCCCGTTTCGGGTGGTGAAGCTTCAACCCCAGTTACTAGAATAACGACCTCGCTGTTGTTTTACCGTGCACAGGTTGTAAGGCTGTATATACTTTTCTATTTTAATCTTCGGTGACTATTAAATGAATAGGTCTACTTTCATCTAAATATATTTATTTACACTATATACATTTATTTTGGATCTACAATGACTTATACTGCTGTTGAGATTGTTGCCTTAAGACTGTGTGTCTTGTACTGATGTTGAGTTGATACTGTTGAGTCTCTTCTTGCTGGTATGACTTTCTGATTGATACTGACCTATTCTGTACTGTTTTACAAGTAGGTAAAAATATACTACTACCCCTATTATATATTAACATACGCAGATTTGTTGGGCGGTGTATTGCTTGAGGTCATAACGGGGAATTTCATGCTATTACTTTGTGAAAATTGTGCCTACAAGCAATAATACCCAAAGTTTACAATAATGTCTTAAAGATTTTACTAATAAATAAAAAAAATATCATTACAAATTAAGTATTAGTAGGTGTCATAAATCTAAGTATGTAGTTCCGGTTAATTACTTTGTTCAATAATGGAACCTTATTATATATATTTAGTTAACATTGGGTAGCCAGATTAAATATCATATTTGAATACGCTCACTAATACCCTAGGCAATAAAGCAAGCGGTCTGATGAATAAAGCAATAAATTAAATTGGAAAGAGATGCCGATTATTAATAACCCTATGTAATCCGAGTGATCTAAATTATAACGTAGGTAATAAATAAATTTGTAAATGTAAAAGATCGCTTTCTTAGAACTTAAAGAATGTTTTTACAATTTAAATGTGCTGATAAAAGTGTGTTATACAGTAGTTTAAACTCGAAAATGAACTTTATAAATATTTTATAAAATTGGAAGTGCATATGTTTGAATCCTATATCCCAGATCTACTTATATTTATCAATAAAACATATTTGAAATTAAAATATTACAAAGGGATATTAAATGTATCCTCAAAAATATTCTTTCACCGTCGTATCAACCTTATTACCTCTTGATTGTACCAAGTAGAAAACCTGCGAGAGGAAGAAGATATTTCAGGTATGTATCTGTCAACCACAGAAAGAATCCCAGAGCAGAAACTAGCTGTCGCCACATTAATCTTCATATATGTTTTTAGATGTGACCAATCAATATAAGCCATCACACAACTCTACAAGTTAACTTTTAGAAAATTATAAATATTGCCTAAATCTAAATCAATTTTTAAACTCGGATGATGTCCGTCTTCGGACACAAGTGGCATACCATCATGTCTGATGTGTATAGGACAATTAAGTTTGCTGAACATAAGATCTGCTATATGCCCGCACGAGTCCTGGTCTTGCGCCTATTTACGTAATACCTACTGCTTATGACTTACCCAACTTACCTCAATACATGATTGTCCCGGAGATCTTTTGACTAAAGACCAGCTTAGTTGAGAGGCGAGTGGAGGGGAGTTCCTATATCATAAGGGCGCCACAATGTTTATACCTTTAGCCGTAACAGAGAACACAGAGTCTGTCGATAGTAAATTGAATAAATCTAGGTACATCTAGGCACTACATGTATCGTTGTTAAACCAAATAAAACAACCAAGTTCAAAACAATATCAATAAGTATTTATTGTAATCCAATCAACACAACAACAAAGGGATATTGTACCCCAGAAATAATACGGTTATACCAACTTGGCTAACCACGTCACAATAAAATATTTGAATGATTCAGAAAATATTTAAAGATTAATGAACAAAAAACTATATTTAAATTTGATCAAAGCGATAATGACATTAAAATAGTGAGATATATATATATATATATATATATATATATATATATATATATATATATATATATATATATATATTAACAGCAAAGTATATTCTGGTCATGAGTAAAAGACACCCAATATAATATATGAATGAAATATTTTAAAGTGCAGACAAAGAAAATTGACTAATAAATGTGAAGTTAAACTATATGCACATAAAAGCAGGTGTTTTAGATAAATTACAAAAAAATATTAAGATCACCAGATTTAAAAAAAGAATTAAGGTTAACGTCTGAAATTATTTGACCAAATATGGAAAACAATTAAATGAACTAAGAATCTTAATCTAAGAATTGCATCATTAATTTATCAAAGATCTCTAATAAACCTTACATAGATATTGACACACACTGTATATGCAATAATATATTTATTCCAATAAAAAATTCAACTGTTCATTAATTTTAAGGATAATAATTACAGAAATTATATTACATAAATTAATTCCAAAATTTATGTTTCCACGCAGTATATGTAAAAATTATTCTTACTTAATAAAAAAAAAATTAAAAATGGAATCGGTTACATATTTTCCACTAAGAATAGCAAAAGACAAATTTATACCAAATTGAATAACACCAATATCTTAATACAGGAAAACAAATTAATTAATTATAAACTTATATATGTACAAAATTTATACAATTGCTTCGTGTGACGCTGACGATTAATTATAACGTAGTATCCAGAAATATACTTAAAATAAGTACTACCTTATACAATGCTTCTACAGGAAGAAAGAAAAACGAAACGGCGACCTCGTGATCCACAGTAATACAATTCACAGGAAAATTTTCAGCGTACCAGTCTTTCAATAATATGCGGAGGCTAATTACCTCAGATTTACTCAAATTTTTGGGGGCCTTACCAATCTTGCTCTATTATATAAGAAAAAGAGAAGAAAAATAAGAAAGTGAAATACTCTATTTAAAGAAACCAATGCCTCAATAGAATAACAATGGCTCTACAAGATATTTTAGAAAATCAATCACCTCGTGTATTAATTTACAGTCATATAAAGTGGAAACCTCTAACCACGTTGTCGGGAAAAAACTATCTTCCAATCCGTGATTAATTCACGAAAATCAACTTAGGAACACCTCCATGTTGATTTACAAGGCGAAGTAAAATTAAAAACCGCTACTAGCGAAAATTTGACCAATGTTTTAATTAAATTCTACTTAGCTAGACAATTTTAACACCAGAGTTACGAAGCTTTACCACTTGGCTGTAACGAGAGCTATTGAGAGAGAATCTGGCCCTCAGCGAAGTTTTATAATAGACAGTGTGACGTCATACCAGGAAAAAAACAATATTTGGAAGAATATTTAAATTATCCTATATTAATTTCACAAAGGAAATCGACGGCAAAGACAACCTACTACTAATTTACAACCTCTTTCCTTTTAAATTTCAACTAATTAATATCCCAAATTTGACTAATTAATTCCTCGTACTATATCACAAATAAATACTAATATATTGCGTGCTAATTCTCAAATCCCATGCGAAGTACAAATTAAAAGCCATAACTGACATCCTCAAAAATTCTCGTAAATACCTATGGTTCATTTTAATTAGGAATACTAAATTAAAACAAAGTTTATTAATTTATAGAATGCTGAAATTAAGTAAACGCACACAGATGCAAATTCTATGTCCAGGTGACTCTAAATCGCATGCGCAAATCACTTAACAGTCTTAACAATACTTAACCTGATGTTTGTAAACAAACCATCGGAAAATGAATTTAGATAAACTAAAATTCAGGCAAAAGAAAGCCCCAATTGCCTAAGGTATTTATAAACGACATCTAAATAACCCTCTAATAGGAATTGTAGAATATTCAGGTACAACAATTACTAAAAGAATTTCGATATAACTAACATATAAGACATTAATGTGAGGAATATACCGTTCTAAATGATGTTATACATGACCAATACTAAGATCTTAACAAATGAATCCTTTTCAATCAGATGTACAGAGAATTTAACGTCCTAAATTTACGTATGTAAACTATCAAATACAATAACGCACCAGTAATTAAGTTATTAAACAACACATTATTCTAGGTATTACAAAACAAGAAACCGTTACTGAGAGATCTAATAACTTGGAAATAGGAATAAAATTAGCGAACCTTTTATATACAGGGCAATCCAAATAAAGTGTTCACCATTGGTAACTTTGTTATTATTAAAGATACAAGATTGTTTAAATTAGCAAACTAGTAGTACTTTTAACGCTCTTTAAGATGGAAGAATAAAAAAAAAGAGCAGCGCGTTTTCGAGTTTTCCCGAAAAATATGTTTTTTTCAAATGGAAACCCCAGTATACTATATCATTTTCTGTTAGAAATTCAATTTTTAAACAAAAAATCTTATAAGAAATTTTTTACTGGGATTAAAAATACTTGAGTTATAGTGAATAAACAAAAACAGCTAAGTGAAGTGCATTTCTATGTTTCTATGATAACGACATTAATTCTTTCTAGTAAACGTCAAATATTAGTACAGTTTTATTAGTCTTTCACTCATAAATTTCATTTTGCTAGTTATTAATTTGACAAAAAAATGATTTTTACCCATGCAGAAAAGTGTGATATGTTAGAATCTTATTTAGTGTGCAGAAAATCCTCTAGGAGGGCAAAAGAACACTACGCTGAATTATATCCACTCCGAACACAACCAAATGAGCAATTTTTTCTGAGACTGTACCGAAAATTTAGAGGCAATGAGAGTGTTTTTGCCAAAACAAGAACAAGAAGGACTTTTATAATAAGCGAGGCCACGGAAATTCTAGTTCTTGCATATTTTGAGGCCAACCGTGAGAATTCCATACTAGATATTATCAAGGAATCTGATTTGAGTCACGGTACTGTGCATAGGATTCTGAAGAAACACAAATTCATTCCTTATAAGTACAAACCAGTTCAAGTTTTCTTGCTAGGGGATCCAGAGAGAAGAATGTTTTTTTGCCACTGGTATCTTAACTTTTGTCGCCAAATGTAAACAACTTTCGTTATATTTTATGGACCGATAAATCAAATTTTATCAAATTCTGGAATGTACAATACAAAAAATCATCATTACTGGTCAAAGGAAAATCTTCTTTTAGTACATCCAAGACGCCCGCAAGTCCGTTACAGTTTTAATGTTTGGTGCGGTTTAATTGGTTCAAGGATTGTTGGTCCTTTCTTTTATGAGGGCACTCTAACTGGTGAAAGGTACATAGAATTTTTGACTGAAATTTTGAATAATTTCTTAGACGATATTGATCTCATAAGTAGACAGAATCTGCATTTTCAGCAGGATGGCGCACCTGCGCACAACTACAGAGGTACTCATCAAATTTTAAATATTATTTTTAACAATTCATGGATAGGAACAAATGGTCCTATTCAGTAGCCTCCCCGATCGCCAGATTTAACACCGCTTGATTTTTTTTATGGGGTTATTTAAAGACAGAGATTTATAAGCAAAGATACAAAAACGTAAACGCCCTAAAAATTGCAGTTAGTGAAAAGATAAACCAAATAGATGGTAGGACCATACTAAAAGCAGTTCGACAAGTTCAGAAACGTGTTCAAAAATGTATTGAACAACAAGGTGGTATTTTTGAACATCTTCTATGAAAAAATCAGTGATTTTTATTTTTTTTTAATGATATGTTTATGTATAAAATAAAGTTTATAAAAATTATTTAGCTGTTTTTGTTTATACATTATAACTCGAGTGTTTTTAATCCCAGTAAAAAAGTTCTAATAAGATTTTTTGTTTAAAAATTGAATTTCTAACAGAAAATGATATAATATACAGGGGTTTCCATTTGAAAAAAACATATTTTTCGGGAAAACTCGAAAACGCGCTGCTCATTTGCTTTTTTTTAATTCTTCCATCTTAAAGAGCGTTAAAAGTACTACTAGTTTGCTAATTTAAACAATCTTATATCTTTAATAATAACAAAGTTACCAATGGTGAACACTTAATTTGGATTGCCCTGTATATCTAGTTATACAGAAATAACTAACAATCAAAATGCAGAATAAGGTAACTAAAATTTTAAGAATTCAATTAGTACGATAAGTAGTAATAAAATATAGCAGAAACCTATTATATATACCCTGTGGTTCACTAATAACCAAAAAAATAAAAATACAAAACAGGGTAATTTAAATGGGATAATAATTAGAAAATAAAAAATATACAGTGGAACTTCCCTTAACGGCACTTTTATTAGCCGGACACTTCCCTTAAGCGGATATTTTATACGGTCCCGAATTTATATATATATATATATATATATATATATATATATATATGTATATATATATATATATATATACATATATGTATATATATATCATCCAAATTTAAACTTTACCATTGAAATAGAAAAAAACAACTCCATAAACTACTTAGACTTAACACTAATAAAAACAAACAACAACATGCAAACAAAATGGTACACTAAACCAATCACATCCGGCAGATACGTAAACTTTTATATTTAAAACAACCCTACATGTTTCGGCAATGATGCCTTTGTCAAGGGAATAAAAAATATAAATGACAGAATTCTGTCATTTATATTTTTTATTCCCTTGACAAAGGCATCATTGCCGAAACATGTAGGGTTGTTTTAAATATATATACTTTGAAGTAATGAACCAGACCTTTAATCGTCGACTTATTAAGTTTACCTTATATATATATATATATATATATATATATATATATATATATATAACCGCCGACTGATTGAATTTACCATATATATATATATATATATGTGTGTTTAGATAATTTCTTAGCCGTTCATTAAATATAACATTTGATAAATTATTGGAGTTTTTCGGCTTTTTTATATGAAATATTTACAAATATTATACAAGGTGTGTATAAATTGGCGGACCCACTACACGTTGCGACATTCTTGGTCAAATTTTGAGTTAAAAGTCCTAATCCTAAAACGATGTATCAGGCTTCCTTTGTCTTCAGAATGAATTTGAAAGAAACATACATTTGGCGACATTGAAAACGCATGTGCTAGTTATAATCGGTACGCCTTTGCCTTGGTCGACCTGCGTTCGCATTTCTTGGAATAAACGAACCTGTTTCACGAAGTCGTTGGTCCAGCCTTCGAAATACATTTTTACTTGGATGCCTCCGATTTGGAAAACGCACTCGATATTCCTACCCTGCCATGCTAGCATTTCCACGACAGAAACCGTATATCATGTACATATCGGCATATTCGTTGAACGTAAAATTCATAATAAACAAACAGAACAACTAGTAAATACGAAAACCCGAAAACTGATTAAAACTATACAAATAAATACGAAGACTAAACAAAATTATACAAATAAACACGAAAAATAAGCAAGTCGAATGAAATAGGTAGATTACATAAGTGTCAAAATTTGACAGTAGTAATGTATTTGACTCGAACAACATTAGGCTGCCTACTTATTGTTTTACAACGTTGTCAGATGTGTTTTTCGTCAAAATAAGTTAATAAACAAATATTAAAAACAAACTTTAAAATCAAAAAGAAAACTTTAACGAAAGGATAATAACAACAATTCTTCTTTCTTCTAAATTGTAGCTCTTTCTGTCAACAAATATCGAGTAATAATGCTTATTTCAAGACTGAAAGTGCGAACTTTAGGAACCTCGTGCAAAGATATGGAGCATGGTACAACATTTTCGTATTAGGATTTTGGACTCCGAATTTAACGAAGAACATCTCCGCGTGTAGTGGGTCCGCCAATTTATACACACCTTGTATATATATATATTATGCGGGCTGGCGCGGACAGTTATTTAGTTGATTTTTGATCACAAGGTTTCTATTAAACGGACGCGAGAATCGAGACGTAATAATTCTGCTCCGGGAAATCCCCCGCCTTCATCGATGATATCATTTGAACAATATAGATATTTGTCTAGTTCGCAAGTTAACGTCGTTTGGGTGTGTTGTCTGTAATATGTACTTGAATACATATCTGTTACGTTCTCTGTAGAAAATGGTTTTAATGGCATAATTCAGTTGAACTATGTATGTATTTTAATCATTTTAGAAAACAATATCAACAAAAAGAAATACTTTAACGCTGAAACAAAAGATTGCGATTATAGAATATAATAATAAAAACAAGCTCAGTTCACGTGAATTAGCCAGAAATTCTAATATTGGGAAAACACAAGCCGCGCAAATAATAACAAAAAAAGTTGAATGTCTACAACAGTGGCAAACAAATGACAATAGTGGAATTAAAAGGCGATTGTTTAAAACTGAAGGCCTCAGAATAGACCAGTTAACAAATGAATGGTTTGTTCAAGCTAGAAATAAGAATATGCCTGTATCAGGGGCACTAATTAAGTATAAAGAAGGAAATTGCTGAGAAATTAGGCAATTGTCATTTTTCCGCTTCTACTGGATGGTTAGATAAGTTCAAAAAGCGACATAATATTCATTACCGCATGATATCTGGCGAAGCCGCTAGCACAAACCAAGAAGATGTCGAAGCTTTCATAAAGAGGTTACCGTTAATAACACAGGCCTGCATAAAATTTGTGATGACGTGATTTTTGTTTGTTAACCTCAGTTTTTATATAGCAATAACTAATTAAAATACAGTTGGTCTCTACCACCCACAGATTTTTTTTTTAACAAAAGAAAAAGAAAAAAATATTAAAAAAATCTTATAATAGGCGTTTTAATACATTTTAAAATGAATGTACTACTTCAAATTCTAGGTATTAACCCAAAAATGATTTTCTGTTGTGGTTTTAAAGAAATTTGTTAAATAGGCTCTCATTACCTGATGTAAATCTTTTATTACATGTATTAATTTTGGACAAGATTTCCGGGAATTTTTACCTGCTAAATCCTATTTATTATGCTTTTACTTTATTAGTACTGCGAAGAAGGATTTCAAGTTTATCACTCCAAGCAAAATGTATATTTTAATGTCATTTACTTCATTATAGCTCTGAGTGTCGATCAGTAAACAAGTAAAATTAATTTGTCTTTAGTGTTGTGCGTGGTATTTGATAAATAAACATTGCTTAAAAATATGTCTAGCCGGTGTTGCAAAAACAAACCATATGATTTCTGTTATATTTGTGGATATTTCGTCTTGAAAAAGTTTAAGAGACCAATTGGTGAATTTGTGAAAAATGCATATTATGCTTATTTCAAAATCAAATTAGGAGATCAAGATAAAGATTGGGCACCGCACGTCGTTTGTAAGGTATGTGAAGAAGGTTTAAGACATTGGACCAAAGGGAATAGAAAAAGCCGCCTTCCTTTTGGAATACCGATGGTTTGGAGAGAACCGCAAAATCATCATGAAGATTGCTACTTTTGTTTTTGTGATATTAAGGGGCATAATAGAAAAACTTTGAAACATATTTTGTACCCAAACAATATTAAATCAGCTATCAGACCAGTTCCTCACAGTGATCATGTACCTATACCTGTACCCCCCAAAGTACTACAAGAAGATATTGAAACCTCTTCAACTTCCAGCTCCGTACAGATGGATAGTGATTTTGAACCATCAACCTCAGGTCAAAACCAACCTCAGCTATTTTCACAAGCCGAACTGAATGATTTAGTAAGAGATTTGGGACTTTCAAAAGATCTTTCTGAAGTACTGGGGTCTAGGTTGAAACAAAAAATTTGCTTGCCCCAGAAACTACCTTCAGATCTTCCTTTAGCTGAATATGACAGAAAAACAACCAAACGAAGCTTTTCTGAAAAACGAAAACGTTTTTTTAAGAAGCATAAAGAATAAATAACTACGACTCGTATTTCTAATAGTTTCTATTCGTATATTTTTGTATTTTTTTAAATATAATATAAAACTAGCTTATAAATGAAATAAATCGTGTTTTTTCTATATTTTTTTATTTTACTGGTTTGAAAAATAACCTTACGTGATACAAAAAAATAAAAGCAGATTTGAAATCAGCGCTACCCAATTACTAGAAAACAGTTAAAATTTTTAAATCAACATTCAAAGAGTTGAAAAATGTAGGCCTGTGTAATTAAAGAGTACAAACCTTGCGATATTTATAATTTGGACGAAACATGGTTATTCTTTCGGGCACTACAAACAAAGATAATGGCATTAAGAGGCGAAAAATGTGTTGGCGGCAAATTATCTAAAGAAAGATTAACTATAATACACTGTGTGAATATGGCAGGGGAGAAAGAAACACTGTTGGTTATCGGAAAATCAGCACGTCTTCATGCATTTAAAAATCTTAACATTGCTCTTCTTCCGGTCCATTGTATTCAAATAACAAGGCTTGGATGACTAATTTTATTATATAGAGTGGTTGCCTGAATTTGATCGGATAATGACCAATCAAAACGCAAAAGTTTTATTATTTTTGGACAATGCCGCTGTCCATCCTAAGGATGTGCAGTTGCAAAATGTAAAACTCGTTTTCTTACCACCAAATACAAAAATGTTCGAAACTTTTAATACTAAAACATATTTTATCGCAGTTTGAGAGTTCTGATTCGGTTCATAATTTAACCAATTCTATTAACGTATTGATGCGATTTATTATTAAAAAAGCATGGGATGATGTCTCATCTGATATAATTAAAAATTATTTCAAGAAAACTGGATTTCGAGAAGTAAATGAAGAGTTTGAAAGTGATCAATTTGATCCTGAAGATGAAATTCCTTTATCTAAAGTGGCTCAAATGTGTACGCTAATGGGAGAATTAGGTAGTAACATGTACAGGAATTTGGATACAGAAGAGGGTAATCTAGATAATATTTTGACCGGTAATTTAGAAAACGAGAGACAAAATAGTGATGATGAAGAACATGAAATTCCTAGAATTTATTATGAGAAAAGAATAGTATCATATAGAGATGCTCTATTGGAAATCAAAAAACTAAAACAATTTTGTTTTGAAATAGATGTAATACAAGCAAGCTTCCATTCTAGACTATTTTGTAAGATAGTACATAAATTGTATATATATATAAATTGTATATACATATATATTGTATATATATGTATATATATATATATATATACATAATGTATTGTACTGTTTTTGTGTGAGTGTTCACTTGTCTTTGTTTATTTACACTTTCAATTTTAATATAAATTTCAACTTGATACTGGCGCAAAACTTCTAAAATGACAAAGATATTTGGATGATAGAAATTAAAACTCTTATTTAGATGTGAATGAAACGATTCGCATGCATTGATCGTCCTGGAGCTGTTAGTATATTTAACCGCCCAAATTTTGGGAATAAATATTGAATCCTCTTATATATAAGTTTAGACTAGGTAGTCTTTAAATGCTAGTAGTTTATCATTTTCTGGTACTATGGGCAGTAGATCAAATATGAAACAGTTACCAATGTTCTCAGACTCTAAGAAAAGCGAGCCGAAACAGTATCCAATCCATTTGACAATATCTGTTTTTTCTTTATAGTGTTTTGCGAGTCCTAGGTTCTTGCATTTTACGCCACCAAGCTTGAGAGATATACAGTCGGCAGCTAATTATTTTAATATTCTGTCACATGAAACTGACAACTTTTTGTATTGACATTTCAAATCGGTAACAACCTCCGCAGGCGAAATTGCAACAAAAATTCTTCACATTTTTTATTTACAAATTTTAAAGAGTGTTTATAGGTTTCTGAACTTTTATCTTTGAGAAAACAAAACACTAGGGGTATATAGTGCTCGTTATATTGTCTATGAATGGTTAAAAACTTAAAATATTTTTAGGAATATTTAAATGTTCCGTATCTTTTTGCACTTACACAAATGTTCCAGGTTTGACTTACAAGAGAATATTGCTATACAATGGTTGCTGTCGTTCACAATCAAAAATTCTTCTTCTCTGTTCGTACTAATTTCGGAATTCATATTTTCCAAAGTTTCAAACACTTCTTTTATATTTTCATTATTGTCGCATTTTGTTAACAGCGACGCACAATTCGTTTAGGTTGCACATTAAGTTCTTCTGTAGCTTTACGTTTTGCCGCGGCTACAAGAATTTGCTTTTGTACTGCTGAAGCGCTTAATTCAGGATGGGCATGGTTCAAATTACAACGGGATATCAAATTGTCTTCACCCATAGTGTAAACAGTAGCAGTACATTTTGGCGTCCAAAATCTACACTTTTTTGCCACTTGACAGTTGTTCCGCAAAACAGTATCGGAAGTTGTTCACAAACAATACTTCTTTACCACTCTTGCTGACACTTTTTCTCGCATTTAAATTTTCCATGTTGCACTTTTAACATGCAATAATTAACTGAAATGTGATGTTTCTAAGTACGTACATAATTCATAGGAATTTCCATTGGCGGGTGGCGGTAGCAATAGTAGTAAAAATATTTGTTGGATTTCACAAATAATAAGTATCAACTGGGAAAAAATTACAAGGAAAGTATTGATTAGAATATAATACCATTAGGGCAATTATAATCTTCTCCTTTACCTGCACCTACCGGCTGAACAAAACTGTATATACTTAATTTAGGCCTTCTTCTTGGCCGAACGAAAGTGTATGTTATAATTTATGAAAACCTGCTAATCGGACGAAACTGTAATCGCCGAAAAATATTACAGTAATATTAGACTGGTTAAACAAAATGGGGCTAGATGGGCAATGGGGCATAATTGCAGAGCTTGTTCATTCTGAGTAGTTATAGGAAAGACATTTTCGATATTTTTGCGGATCGAGAATTGCATAGCTTTGATCTGAATGCGCTGCTCTAACCACGGGTTCGATTAATAATTTATGTAATTCCATCTCAAATTGTCGTTTAGTCATCGCTTTTTTCCTAATTTAATGTTATTATGGCAATTTATGCTAATTATATTGAGCATACCGTAGAACATGCAAAGAAGCCGCCGTTTGATTTTCCGGAAAATGCTCATATGACCGCACATTTCTTCGAATGTATTAATTGCATTCTTAGTCATGTTGTAGCATTCTATTATTTCCGGTTTTCCGATATTGTTAGTAATATTACTATTGCCCACGTGCATAGTTGACAATAATAGTGCATTTTATTTGATTTTGCTTTGTATGAAATTAAAGTTTTTTCATTGTTGAAACAAAATTTTGAATATTCCACTGGCCGTTTGGATAAATACAACATCTCTGACGGTATTTCCTTTTTTTTGCACTGGATAGTACCAACAATAGTTAAGTTAAATGGATTTTTCAATAAATCGTCTAGTAGTTTCACCGAAGTGAACCAGTTGCCTATTGTGATATTTCTGTTGGAATTGTGGATAGTTTTAGCAAGGGTTTTGACAAAATACTCTCCCCATGGTATGCCATTAGTTTGGGTAGTTTTCCCTAAATATGGAGTGGCATCTATCATATATTTTGTTCTTAAATCGCAAATCATAGCAATCTTCAAACCGTATTTTGATGGACTATTCGGTATATACATTCGGAACTGGCAACGGCCTCGAAATTCTAACAGCTGGTCATCGATAGTTACATAAGACCCAGGTTTGTATAGGATATTGCATTGTTGATTTAATTCATCCCATATCTGACGAATGGCTGGAAATGTATTGGATTGTTTACGCTTTCATTTTGACTATCTTTATCATTGAATCTTAAACAGTTTATAAAAAATTTAAATCTCGCTTCGGTTATTGTTGATCTATAATTTGATCCACATAGTTTGTCATTGAACAGTTCCGAAGTAGGTAAATAATTATTTTTCATAGCGGCTGAAAAATACAACAATCTCAGAAGTGCTGTAATTTTTATGGCACTTGTCTGGCAAATAGTTGCCTTTTCGTCTTTGTACCCTTTAGATCTTATATTTATTTCCACATTTGTATGACGATAGTGTCAATCATTGAATCTGTTCTAAACAAACTAAATGCACCAAGAAATGCAAGCGCTGCAAGAACAGCGAAAACAAATATAATTAATATTTTTCAACCTTATATTTAGAAATACATATTAGCATGAAGTGGAACTTTTTTAATAATATGTAATTTTATCACATTGTACAATCATTTTTATATTTTCGAATACATTTACGTAAATATTTGTTTGTATATAAACTAAACTGTGTTTACATTTGTACACAATGTTATGATTAGAGAACGGACACGCTTACCACCCAGTGCAGTACTGGCGAAAGACTGTATTTCTAAAATATTAAATTTTATTTATATAATTAGAAAACGAACGGGTGGTGATCTATAAAATTACGAAATACATATTTATTTGTTGAAAAGTTGTATTTATAAAGTTTTTAGTTTTATTTATATAATTGGAAAACAAACGGGTGGTGATCTATAAAATTACGAAATACATATGTATTTGTTGAAAAGTTGTATTTTTAAAGTTTTTAATTTTATTTCTATAATTGGAACATTTTTATTTGTTCATTTTGTCGTTCAAGTTGAGTAAAGGAGTATTAATATTAACTAGCAATAGTTTCTCAAGGTTTTCTTCTGTCAATTTTGTTCTCTTTGAATTAAGTACATCCTTATAAATAGAAAACGTCCTTTCTACATCGCAACTGGTTATAGGTGCATACTGGAAATATTCTTTTATTTCTTCATATTTAGCCGTTAGATTTTGTGGAATTGTCTCCATACATAATTGCTGCAATGTAATTAAATCTGGATTTCTATTAAGAGTTGCTTCAAACTTTTGCCGAAGGCCACATCCGAAGTCACTTGGAATACTTTTCAAATTATTAACAGCCACATCTAATGTGGTTAATCCGTCATTTAATTTGAGATTTCGATTTTTAAAATAAGTGATTAGTTTTGGCAATTTTCCAAAGTGTTCGTGAAGAAAGTACAACTGATTTTTTAAATTTGGGATTTGTGTGAGCTCCTTGCACTCACCAATACTTCTGGCATCCTCCTTTAGCAGTGTTACGAAATGTTTTAGACTATCGAAATTCTCAGCATAATAACGAGTCTTCCAGCCATGTTCCCCATCTAGTTATTACTGGAGTGGGAGGCAGTGACAGAGATGGAAATTTTTCCCTGAAAAGAGCTACTCTCAATGGTGCTTTTCTGAAAACTTTTTTAAAAGCTGATACAAGTCTATCAACTTCCGGAAAAGTGTCTCTGATATATTCACAGATTCTGTGGAGAGCATGTGCTACACAAGTAATATGCAGCATATTAGGATATGTTTTCTTCAATAGTCTGCCTGTTTTTAACATATACGCAGCACTATCACTGACAAATAAAAGTATTTTTTCTTTGTACGTGGCGTCCGAATGAAGCATTTTTTGCATATTCCCCTTAATGGTTTCAGCAACTGTTTCCGCATCAACTCTATTTATAACACTTGTTGCTATTACATATGAGTTATAGGGAATAGTTGGATGTAGTACACCAGCTACAACATTTACCACACAGCGTCCTAACATATCCACCGTTTCGTAGGCGCTTATCCATATGTATTGATTTGAAAGATGGCTTCTAATGCGTTCTACTGTTCTCGTATAGCACCTAGAAACATAATATTTGCGTAAAGTTGATTCATCAGGAACATTTCGACCAGTATATTTTTGAAGAAATATTTTTAAAGTGGGATTGGGTTTATTTAATGGAATATTAGCCGCCATAAAAGTTTTACAGAGTTCAGATGTGTTTGCGATCCTAAGTGAGGAATTTTTGACGATATTTTACGGATTTTGTAATAAATTTCGGAATCACTGACAATGGACATACAATCAGTATGACCGTCAATCCAACTCGCCATCGTTTTACAATGCCGTTCTCGACATTTTCCATATCATGTCTGAAAAAGTAACTTAAACAATGCTCTAGATCTAAATAAATGAAAACTAAAAATGTGTGCGTAAGTTATTGAAACTGAACGAAATTCAATGCACACTCTTACGTCGAAATAATTGGTAGAAATAGATTCAATCAAACGATATTAAACAGGATCTATCACAAAAATTACAATGTAATTAACAGTTAAAACTATGAAAACAAGAAACTTACTCACAACACTTTATTTATCTTACGAAATATAAACTAATAAATAAAAATACATTATAAAAACCCCGCTTCTATCTACGCTCATGAAAACACTTTAAAAAACACTATATTATCCGAATACAATAGCTGGCTTGTCCATTGTTATCGCGGCGAGACCAGGTATCCGGGTAAGTCAAACAAAAACTTCATTGAATTACGCCGGGATGTACTGAGCGACGTTATACACAATTCCAATTGCCGATTGCGTTTTATGGAAATTGCGTCCGTTCTCTAGACTTATGATATATGTATTTGAAAATAATATATAGCATTCAGATTGACTAGGTCTTTACTTGATGAATCGATTTTCACCTTGAGATGAAACAAATAATTAATGTTTAGATTTATTCTATATTTAAAAAACACTGGTTGCTTTTTAAATATGGCGTAAATCTAAGCATTAATTATTTGTTTCATTTCAAAAGTAACACATTTTTAAATTCTAAGTAAATTTTAAATTATGGCGCAAATTATTCTTCAGGATATTTTTGAATTCTGTACATGGCGCGTCTATAAGGTTTCAGTTCTATATTAGGGAGGTTTCATTCTATCCTGCTGTATATATGACATATATACATATATACATATATATATATATATATATACATAATGTACATATAGGCGTTAATTTTTTATTTAGCAAATAAAGTTATATATCTTCTGATCAACGGGCACTTCTCTTACCCGGGCAATATTGCCGGACCGAACGATGTCCACCTATGGGAAGTTTCACTGTATATATATTTGGATTTACCAAGTCGTTTAATGTCCTGGGAATATTAAAAATTAATTACATTTTTATAAGTAATCAATAATGAAATACGATCAAAACATGTAAAAAGTTCTACTTTGACTCTTAGGTGAATATTGTAATATATTTATTCTGGAATACTTCAAAGATAATAATTAAAATGATAATTATTTGCAATTTTAAGCAAGGTTACGTCAGTAGCATCATAATTATAACCTAATAATATAAACCTCAGTATAATTAAATTTCAATTAAGTTTAGTGAATTTTATAAGAAAAATGGCTTTGAAAGCATTGAGAGAAAATAGTTAGCAATTGTTAATTTACTGGTAAAGTACTCAACGCTACTTAAGAAATTTATTGTCCATTCTATACAAATCGTTTGGAATAATGTGATATATCATCAAGCAAAACATATAAAAAATAAATTCAAAATTTTCGATATTCTTTATATAATTTCATTATGAAACAGACATGTAAATAAATTTACATATCTGTAACTGTATACTTGGACAATACCTCGTATTTTCGGCATTTACTTCTGCTTAAGACATATGTTTCTGCCATTTTATAGGCGTCGTCAGCTAAGCTAATGAAGCAATTGTATACAAATGATACAAATCTTAATAAATAAAATCTGTATCTGTATATGACATTAAGCCGAACCGCTCATCAGATATAGCAAGTTTCATTCTATAAGGTGGCACTTATTTACGAGTGACATCTTACGGACGAAAGAGACTATACCAAAGAAAGCGATCTTTCGCTCATATGTCTTAAGCAGAAGTAAATTCCGAAAATACGAGGTATTGTCCAAGTATACAGTTACAGATATGTAAATTTATTTACAAAAGCTTTATACGTGCATATAACGTATAGACATATTAAAACATTTTTGTATTCTTTATATAATGTTTGCTTCATCTCGTCTTTTTTATTGGATGACAATTATATTGTTAAGAGACTTGACAATATCTATGAATCGATATCTTACTGTAAACTGTAAACTGTAAACTGTAAACCTCTCATCACTTTATCAGACCGTCTAGTGGTCCTAAGCCTAAAGGTAATGTCATAGATAAAACCAACCTTAGCAGGATAGAATGAAACCTCCCTAATATAGAACTGAAACCTTATAGACGCACCATGTACAGAATTCAAAAATATCCTGAAGAATAATTTGCGCCATAATTTAAAATTTACTTAGAATTTAAAAATGTGTTACTTTTGAAATGAAACAAATAATTAATGCTTAGATTTACGCCATATTTAAAAAGCAACCAGTGTTTTTTTAAATATAGAATAAATCTAAACATTAATTATTTGTTTCATCTCAAGGTGAAAATCGATTCATCAAGTAAAGACCTAGTCAATCTGAATGCTATATATTATTTTCAAATACATATATCATAAGTCTAGAGAACGGACGCAATTTCCATAAAACGCAATCGGCAATTGGAATTGTGTATAACGTCGCTCAGTACATCCCGGCGTAATTCAATGAAGTATTTGTTTGACTTACTCGGATACCTGGAGTTATATAATTAAAATATATAATAAATATATATAAACACATTATAATTAAACTACCTGTATATGCAGTAGTTTTCCACTGCATAACAATTCCTAGAAATAAGATAAGGTATTACGCTGCTTCCTTTCGTAAAGCTTAGTCAGCAGCGTCACCGAGATTTCTTTATAAGTTTAAGATGCATATAATGTTAATTCAAGTTTGTTTGTCATAGTCATAAGAACTTAGCAAATTAATAAGAATTCAAACGTTGTAACATTGTACATTTGATTTTAAAATAAAGATTGTTTTTAAAAATAAAACAAGTGTAAAGTGTTATTTAACTGGCGCAGTCAGTAGGATGCTGGAAAGGTAGCCCATGGAGAAGATCCCCAAAAGTTGCCGTTGATTTCAATCATTCAATCCAGTACCCGAGCCCGAGGTCCTACGGAAAGCAACATCTTTACTACAAATAAGGTAAGTGTTGAACGATTCCTTTTGACCGTCCCGCAAACAAAATAGACTTCGTAAGACGCAAATAATTTCTTTTAACGATCGCGTGTAGGAAATATATTTGTTCAAACCTTATATAAGTCATACAAACAAGTGAAACAGAATCAATCGAAACAGAATCAATCAGAAACAATTTAGTGTTAGTTTAGATTTATAATAGAATTAGTTATTAAATGCCAAAGACATAATCTTCACTAAGTAATAGAAAAATGACAGAACCAAATATTAATGTACCTTATGTACCAATTAATTTAAATGCACCAACACCTGCTTTGCTTCAACAACAAACACAAAAAACACCCACAATCACAGCAGCTAAGGCAAACGCTGATTTTATTCCAAGTTTTAACGGTAATTCATTACATTTAGAAAGTTTTATTTCAATTTGTGACAAATTCTACAATCAATATGGTAGAAATGAAGACGATAGTTTAAAACAATTTGTGTCAAATGTATTAATTTTCAAACTTAAAGATCAAGTGTTAGATTTTATTTTACAAAGAAATATACAAGAGTGGCCTGATATTAAAACAGCATTACGCGAACATTTTGGAGACAGATTAGATAGACGCACCTTAGCGCAAGAATTTAAACATACTATTAGAAATAGAAATGAAAATTTGTTAGACTTCATTGATAGAGTTAAATGTTTGAAAACGCGATTAGCGACAAAGATTTTCTCTGACGATACTTTAGATAACGGCAGAAAAGATTATTTAATAGAGCAATTAGAAAATGATGCGATAGATTTGTTAATGATTAATACAGACGGAATTTACCGATATATTTTACAACTAGAACAACCCGAACATTTTACCGCAGCATGTCAAATTGTCCACAAACAATATTACTCTACACAAAGACTTAATAATTTACAAAGTCAAGCTATTCAATTACAAAAACCTCATATTAATAAAACAATTGTTAATAACTCGAGACCACAATTTGTAAAACAAATGCCATCAACATCGTACACTCAGTATACTCCAAATAGGTATATTCAACCAAACTTTTCAAGACCGAATTCATTTCAGCCAAACCCTTTCAATCATAGACCAAACTTTGCATCGCAACAATTACCGCAAACGCATAATAATTTACCCAGATTTCCAACAGGTCCCGTTAATATACAAACTAGACCAATAAAACAAACCTTCCCGACAAATCAACAAGTATTTGGAAAACCACAAAATGTATTTAAACCACAAGGTAAAATCCCTTCTCATAAACCAGAGCCTATGTCAATAACAAGTAGTCTCCCTAGTAAACAAATAAGGAATTTTCCCCAACAATACAGATCTACTCAAAATACCGCCCCTCAACATCCAATGAACGTAGAAGAATTATTTAACCAAGAAACAAACCCCTATTTCGAATACGATTCAAGCTACGAAATCGACAACGACACCGAAAATTACGATCACGACGAAATCGATGAACCCCAAAACTTTAACGAGGACGAATACCAGCCCTATACTGATCAACCTAACTATCAAGAATATTATGAACATAACGACCAAATGGAAACACCAGAAGAGGATAACGTAAATTTTCGAGTACCAGCCTCAGTAAAAAGAAAGGAATAGATTTAAATAATATAATCCCAAATTCGTTACCGTATATACAAATCCAAAATCCACCCATTAAGTTACTAATCGATACCGGATGTCACCCTTCGATACTAAGACCCTCGATAGCAGAAAAATATTACCCTAAAACAATATTCAAAGCCATTACACCTATACAAACTTGTGCAGGATCCCGACGAGCAAATGCCAAAGCAAAAATACCCTATTTCAATGAGTTTTTCCCTCTAAAAGGAAATATAGAATTTGTTCTCTTCCCCTTTCACGAATATTTCGATGGTATTATCGGCATACGCGATTTAAGGAAGTTAAAATTAAATTTAGATCTAGAAAATAGAAATTTATATAACGATAAATTAAAAATACCTATATATTATCGAAACGAATTTGATTCGCAAGTATTAGAAATACCACCCGAAAGCTCAATACTAAAGAAAATAAATACAGATTTACCAGATTGCGAAATTATAATTCCCGAATTAACAACACAGAATGGCACCGCTATCATTTCGCCCGGAATTTTAAGAATAAGAGATAACCAGACAATATTAATTAATTAATTAACTAATAAATTACCAATATCACAAACAGTTTGTATCGGAAAAGATATGTTAACGCCATACGCTAGTGAATTTATAGAAAACGAATTCGAATGTTATAATATAGAACAATTTCAAACAGAAATAAATTATAATAATTATTCAGAACCCTCAAATATTTCTCTTAATAATTTAAGAATAGATCATTTAAATATTGAAGAAAAATCCCAATTAGCGAAAATAGTTTCCGAATTTTCAGAATTATTTCACAATGACAAAAATAAATTAACATTCACGAACAAAGTAAAACACGAAGTAAAAACAACCGACGAGATCCCAGTTCACACCAAATCATATCGATACCCCTATATTCACAAAAACGAAATAAATAAACAAATTAACAAGCTATTAGAAGACGGAATAATAGAACATTCATATTCCCCTTGGTCCAGCCCTGTATGGATTGTCCCAAAAAAAGCAGATGCAAGCAATCAAAAGAAATGGAGAATGGTAATCGACTATAGAAAGATAAATGAGAAAACAATAGATGATCGCTACCCTTTACCGAACATAACGGATATTTTAGACAAATTAGGTCGCTGTAATTATTTTACGACGATAGATTTAGCTTCAGGTTTCCATCAGATAGAGATGCACCCAAATTCAATCGAAAAAACAGCTTTCACTGTCGAAAACGGTCATTATCAATACACACGAATGCCTTTCGGATTAAAAAATGCCCCCGCGACATTTCAAAGAGTAATGGATAACATTTTAAAAGAATTATTAAATAAAAATTGTCTTGTTTATATGGACGACATTATTATATTTTCCACATCTTTACAAGAACACATGAACGATTTAAAACTAGTATTTAAAAAACTCAAAGAAGCCGGTTTAAAAATTCAAATTGATAAATCAGAATTTCTGTGTAAAACTGTTGAATTTTTAGGACATATTATAACGCCCAACGGAATAAAACCGAACCCGAAAAAAATACAAGCAATAAAAAATTTCCCAATACCTAACACAGCCAAAGAAATTAAATCATTTTTAGGATTGGTAGGATACTACCGAAAATTTATAAAAAATTTTGCGAAAATAACTAAACCATTAACAAATTGTTTGAAAAAGGGAATACAAATTAAACATACCCCGGAATTTGTTAAAAGCTTTGAAACGTGTAGGAATATTTTAATGAACGACCCAATATTACAGTATCCCGATTTTAATAAACCGTTCAACGTAACAACTGATGCCTCTAACTTTGCAATTGGCGCAATTTTATCACAAGGTTCAATTGGTCAGGATTTACCAGTCGCATACGCATCACGTACCCTAAATCCCGCCGAAATTCACTACAGCACCATAGAAAAAGAATTGTTAGCCGTAGTATGGGCAGTAAAAACATTTCGACCCTATTTATTTGGAACTAAATTTAACATCATTAGTGACCACAAACCACTTCAATGGTTATTCTCACTTAAAGAACCAAATTCGAAACTTGTACGCTGGCGATTAAAACTAGAAGAATACGACTACAAGATTATATATAAAAAAGGTAAATATAATACTAACGCCGACGCATTATCCCGAGTTGAGATCAATCCAATAGAAGAAAATCACGATACAATATCTCTCATAAATAATATTGACCCGAAAGATCCGATCCCGAACGATATTGAAATAGATTCACCATCTGTACACGACGAAAATCCAGAGAATATATCTAACAAACCAAAAATAAAAATCTTACAGAATATCAAACTTAATTCCCCTTACTCAAACAACGAACAAAACATCACAGACTCACAAACGGCACATACTAGCATAGAAAATCCCATATTAACTATTTCATTTACAGCAAAAGCCTTAAATACGTACAAAAATCAAATCATTTTGTCAACCACTAAATATCCACAACACCGTTGCATCCGAGAAATAATATTCGACAAAAATCGACTCTTATGGCAATTATCTGAAGAAGATATTCAAAATTCAATTATACAATTAGTAAAAGAATATTTGAAACCCAAAACAACCTATTGTTTATACTTTAAAAATGAACAACTAAAAACTGTATTTTCTAATATAATGTCAGAACTATTTCATAGTAACGCTTTTAAATTAATTATTTCAAACAAAGTATTAACCGATGTAACAGAAGAAGAAGAAAGACAACTTAAATTAAAATACTATCACGAAACGAAAACGAATCACAGAGGTATAAATGAAAACCTTCTTGCTATTAAAAAACACCTGTATTGGCCTAATATCGACCAAGACGTGATAAATTATATTAACTCATGTGAAATTTGCCAAAAGACAAAATACGAAAGACATCCTCACTCAATCATTTTTAAACCAACAGAGATAGGTTCTAGACCTCTCGAACACCTATACATCGATACTTATAAATTTGACTCTCAATCATTTTTAACCATTATAGATAGTTTTTCTAAATTTGGACAAGCATATTACCTAAATTCACTATGTGCAACCGAGATTGCCGATAAATTAATTGTGTTCCTCAGCCATTACGGTCTTCCCCACAAAATAACATGCGATAATGGAACTGAGTTTAAAAATAAAGTGTTACAAGACCTTTGTTCTTTACACCGAATCGAAATACACTATACTACCCCATTTAATCCCAACAGCAACAGTCCTGTTGAAAGATTCCATTCCACTTTAAATGAAAGTTTACGCATATTAAAAGACCAAAAACCAAAAATACCAATTTCTAATCTAATAAATTACGCATTACTACTTTATAACAATAGTATTCATTCGACTACGAATTATACACCCTTCCAAATATTAAAAATCGACTTGAATTTAAAAACCCCATTTGAAATGAACGAAAACGAACGCATAACCCATTATATAAATGATCATGCAGAAACTTTAAAAATTCTCTCTGCGGAAATTCACAACAAATTATTAGAAAAACAATCTAAAACATTAGAAAAACGAAACAAAGATAAAACAATACCCGTATTCGATGATAACAAACCGATATATCAAAAAACACAACTCGACGCGAGCAAAAAACTTAATAAATCGTCATTATTATATAAAAAATTAGACAAATGCGAGATATTACCTGAACAACAAAAGGTAAAGGTAGGAAGTAAACAATACCATATTAAAACACTAAAACCGCAACATCTTGTTTCAGATAAAGAAAAACAAGATAAACAAAATGAAGATAATCGTTCAAATAATTTTAACGATGAGCCTTCTGTATAATGGGATTGATACTCTCCAAATTAAAGAAGTACACAACCCCATATTACCTGTACAAATAGGTAAAGTAAAACTAATCACCTCTAGACATACCTTTAAATATCATATAAATATAACTCACCCTACAGAAATATTGAATGGAATAAATAAAGAATTAAATTCACTAGAAAACAATTTAAACAGTAAGCTAAATCACTTCCATGTTTTTGTCATAAATAAAATCAGATACGCTAAACAGTTAAGTAAAGATATTGAAAATAAATTAAAAGTATTCACGTATGCAAGCAAAAGAACTAAACGAGCTTTAATAAATGCTGTAGGAAAAGTAAGTAAATGGTTTTTCGGAACTTTAGATGAAGATGATAAAAACGAAATCGATCACTACATTCAAAATATTTTAAAAACAGAAAAATTAACACAAGATAAAGTAAATGAACAAACAAATGTTCTAAGAGAAATTACTCTAAAATATAACGACGCTTTCAAAATCTTAAAAGAAAATCAAGACACTCTTGCTAATCAATTAAATCAAATTCAAAAAGAATACGTACAATCAACTAATACATTCGAACAAACACTATCTCTCATAACAATTGTAGATGGCCTAGTAATCCAATTAAATTTTATTAAAACACTTATTGAAGAAATAAGAACCTCTATTTCATTCGCTAAATTAAATACATTACATATATCAATTTTAAAACCAGAGGAACTTGAACAAATGTTAAATAAACTACATAAAATGTATAACCCGAATCAGATTCCAAAATTAAGTAATTTCATATATTATTATAATTTATTTGCGACTCAAGTGGTCTTACACGATGACATCATATTATTTAAAATTCACGTCCCTATTGTATCTCATCCATATGATTATTTCCAATTATACCCTATACCTGTAAAAAATCAAATTGTCATACCTGAACACCCTTACCTGATGTTCAACACTTACAATTATTGGACTTCAAATGAAATCTGCCCTGAGATAGAAAATTACTACTACTGCAAAAGCAAGATGGTCCAGCAAAATCAAAAATGTTTAATGGATATCCTTCGTAATGGTTCCAATACCTGTCCGACAATGAAAGTCGAGCTGAACAATACAAGCATACAACAAATCAATGGACATCAAATACTGATAGTTCCAGTCGAACCCGTCACTGTTCAATCACAAGGCGACGACAACGGTCTACACAAGATACATCACCCAACAATCATCTCCATGGACCAATTTCCAATAAGGATAAATAATCAATACTTCCAGCGAGAAGAAAGTGCGCATGAAGAACTTGTCTTCGAACTTCCACTATTGGAATTAGAAAACATAAGTAATACTCTAGAACGACATAATTTTGTAAAATTAAAGACATTAGATTTTAACGAACTTAAAAATATAAAAACAATGTCTGAATCAATAAAACCATTAAACTTAGAAAATATATCCACTTCTAATAATTTTCATAGTGTATCAATTATAATTGTTATTGTAATAATTACATGTACTTTAATGTATTATGTTTATAAAAAATACTTTGAAAAGCTGAAAATAAAAACACAGAAACCAAAATTAACTACCCCTTTACAAGGCGAAACCTCTCAAAATATGAAGTTCACTCAACCCCAATTTTTCGAACTTAAGGAGGGAGGAGTTATATAATTAAAATATATAATAAATATATATAAACACATTATAATTAAACTACCTGTATATGCAGTAGTTTTCCACTGCATAACAATTCCTAGAAATAAGATAAGGTATTACGCTGCTTCCTTTCGTAAAGCTTAGTCAGCAGCGTCACCGAGATTTCTTTATAAGTTTAAGATGCATATAATGTTAATTCAAGTTTGTTTGTCATAGTCATAAGAACTTAGCAAATTAATAAGAATTCAAACGTTGTAACATTGTACATTTGATTTTAAAATAAAGATTGTTTTTAAAAATAAAACAAGTGTAAAGTGTTATTTAACTCCTGGTCTCGCCGCGATAACAATGGACAAGCCAGCTATTGTATTCGGATAATATAGTGTTTTTTAAAGTGTTTTCATGAGCGTAGATAGAAGCGGGGTTTTTATAATGTATTTTATTTATTAGTTTATATTTCGTAAGATAAATAAAGTGCTGTGAGTAAGTTTCTTGTTTTCATAGTTTTAACTGTTAATTACATCGTAATTTTTGTGATAGATCCTGTTTAATATCGTTGATTGAATCTATTTCTACCAATTATTTCGACGTAAGAGTGTGCATTGAATTTCGTTCAGTTTCAATAACTTACGCACACATTTTTAGTTTTCATTTATTTAGATCTAGAGCATTGTTTAAGTTACTTTTTCAGACATGATATGGAAAATGTCGAGAACGGCATTGTAAAACGATGGCGAGTTGGATTGACGGTCATACTGATTGTATGTCCATTGTCAGTGATTCCGAAATTTATTACAAAATCCGTAAAATATCGTCAAAAAATTCGTCACTTAGGATCGCAAACACATCTGAACTCTGTAAAACTTTTATGGCGGCTAATATTCCATTAAATAAACCCAATCCCACTTTAAAAATATTTCTTCAAAAATATACTGGTCGAAATGTTCCTGATGAATCAACTTTACGCAAATATTATGTTTCTAGGTGCTATACGAGAACAGTAGAACGCATTAGAAGCCATCTTTTAAATCAATACATATGGATAAGCGCCGACGAAACGGTGGATATGTTAGGACGCTGTGTGGTAAATGTTGTAGCTGGTGTACTACATCCAACTATTCCCTATAACTCATATGTAATAGCAACAAATGTTATAAATAGAGTTGATGCGGAAACAGTTGCTGAAACCATTAAGGAGAATATGCAAAAAATGCTTCATTCGGACGCCACGTACAAAGAAAAAATACTTTTATTTGTCAGTGATAGTGCTGCGTATATGTTAAAAACAGGCAGACTATTGAAGAAAACATATCCTAATATGCTGCATATTACTTGTGTAGCACATGCTCTCCACAGAATCTGTGAATATATCAGAGACACTTTTCCGGAAGTTGATAGACTTGTATCAGCTTTTAAAAAAGTTTTCAGAAAAGCACCATTGAGAGTAGCTCTTTTCAGGGAAAAATTTCCATCTCTGTCACTGCCTCCCACTCCAGTAATAACTAGATGGGGAACATGGCTGGAAGACTCGTTATTATGCTGAGAATTTCGATAGTCTAAAACATTTCGTAACACTGCTAAAGGAGGATGCTAGAAGTATTGGTGAGTGCAAGGAGCTCACACAAATCCCAAATTTAAAAAATCAGTTGTACTTTCTTCACGAACACTTTGGAAAATTGCCAAAACTAATCACTTATTTTGAAAATCGAAATCTCAAATTAAATGACGGATTAACCACATTAGATGTGGCTGTTAATAATTTGAAAAGTATTCCAAGTTAGCATTAAACAAAGAATATCGGACGAAACTCTATCAACCCATATTTTTAGCACGTTTTATATTCGTTTGGTTCTAGGGGCTCCTTATGACCCTTGCTCTCCCCGCACCACGGGGATTTGCAGAGGTATAGCTACGCCACTGGTACCTGCCTAATTGTTAATCCATATGGTTAAGATATTAAACAAACAACAAAAAATAGGGCAATAAAGGCTCTTTTTTATATTCTGCGCGTGACGTCATTGCATATCACTGGTGAAAAAATAAGACACTTTTGAGAGAAAATAATATTTATTATTAGAATGAAAAAACACTCACAATTATTAGAATCAAACGTTGATTAGATTGATTAAATACAAGAGTGGTCTTAACGAATACTAAAATAATTGCTCATTTTGTATCACTATTATCTTAATATATAATATACGATTTATCTTCATCAATCTTTTCGAAGTGCATAATTTTTATATTAATTATATAAATATTTAGAAAATCTAATAAATGATTGCCAACAAGAATATAATTTCAATAGGAAATGTACAATTTATTCTTAGGTCCAGCCTAAAATGTATCTTATAATAGAATTTCATTCAAAAAGTAAATAAAAAACTTAAAAGTAACTTAAAATCAACAATAAGCAGTAACAAATCACAGACACAATAAACAATATTGTATATATAAACGTAGTCATAAAGCAAATATAATAATAAAATACCCATAGCAATTAAAACTGCAATTTCTCATTTCCAAATTTAAATTTAAATTCTGAAGCTACATGTTTCATATGGTTTTATTTCCATGCAATTTTAATTCTTATAGATTTTGAATGAATATAAATATAAAAATGTCATAATTTTAATATACTCTTTCATCAAGAACTACCACTCTTGATAGGATTAATGATATACACAATATAATATCTTTTATTATTCACACAGGAAAAATACATTAAAGTTTATTTTAGAATTACAGGAACACAGTACAAGTACATATAGTTAAAAATCCACTCAAAGCATTCTTTTTCTTCTACATTATGATGTATGTTAACTTTGTACGTAAAATATACGGTTGGCGTCAATTGCTCAATAGATTCAAATCGATAAATGACGTGTTCAATAAAATACTATTCGACAAAATAACCATTTCATATAAATAAATTTAATTATAATTAAAAATATAATATAAATAAATAAGGAAACAGTAATATTTATTTTTACATAATATTGTAAGAAAATGAAATAATATTTCTTTTCTAATGGAACGGCAACGAATGCAGACTCGCAGTGAGGTATTTTCTGAAATAATTTCCATTATAATATGCTAATATCAAAATAGTTTTCGTTTAGAAATTCTAATAATACTACATTTTTCATCAGCACAATTGTAAGCAGGAAATTAAATGAAGTAATTTTTGGTGGAGGTGCCGGAATAATAATTTATTTATTGTACTGGTTGTAATATTAATAACTTTCGTTGCTAATATTTGATATTTATAGAACACTCTCTATGCCACCAATGCTTCATGTTATGCCAATCGAAATAGCCTTAAATACCGAAACGGTACTTACGAAATCAGAACAACAAAATCTAGTTATTTTCCACTGAATTGCGCCTAAAGGATGTTTAATTATTAATTATCAATAGTTAAGGTAGCAGCATGTAACGAAATGTTACTATAAGATCTATAGTAACATTTTTAGTAGATTTTTGGTAGCAATTATTTAGATAACAACATATTGGTATCTACAAATATAAGACTAAATTAATCAAACAATAAAAACAAATTAAATGTCTACTATTATGTGCAAAACTTAATTAAGTTCAGGCAAAATAATTATTTACAGAATTATTTAGCTCCCTTAAAATTAGAGGGTTTTTTATTCAAAGAAATTCAATTATATTCTTGGTAGTCTATGCAAGTTTTAAATTCCAAGGAGTAAATCAAAATCTCTATTTAAATTATGTTTATAATAACTTAATTATTATTAATCTTTGGCATATTATACTTGTAATATATTTAACCAATTACATATATACTTGTTTATAGAAATTTTTGATTAAACCTCTCTTCAATCTCTCTCTTCAACCCGCCAGTATATTCCTAAGCCTTGAGCGCCCAAACATTAGCTCCGAATTTTCCAGAAGTTCTCTTGACACTAATATATTTTAATATACATATTTTATACATTTACTAACCATATTTGTCATTTAGCTCAAGGCAAATTATTTGTCTTGAGTTAAAGCAAATGAATTAGTTTGTTTTCTGAAATTTTTGCGTATATATGATCAGCGGAATAAGAACGGTGGTGCGATTTGTCTGCAATTAAACTCATATGTCAGAAATTTAACACCAGGAAGTAAATTTATTAAAAACTATCTGCATTCACTGCAGTAAAGTATTTGTAAAACAGCAGTAAAACAAGTTAAATGCAGTCACCAGTAACATCGGTGCTGTTTTATAGTTGGGAAATTCAACAAAATTAAAAATAAACATTAATCTGTTCAAGGCTTTTATCATATATCTGGACTGCTTCTTCACTTGCACACGTATGTCTTAAAAGTGACAATAAACTAATTTGTCTTCAGGTCTGAGTCATTATCAATTTGTGATACCTTTTGCTTAAAAATAATTATTACTTTTTAAGTGAAAATATTAAAATAAGTTGATAAAATGTAATAAGGCAACTTTCTTAGAGAAAGAAAAACTGTGCAAAAAGAAATCTGTACCATCAACTTCGTTGGTCTACAGATTATAAGGTCTGCAGATGAACTGCGCTTGTACTAAAGTTGTACAACGGACAGCTGTGTAGCGTTAAAACCCTTCTTTTTCGATTGAAATACATGCGCTTTACTATGCGCGAGTTCCCATTTCAATAATTTGGATTAGTGATATTACTGCTAACGTTTATATTGTGGTCTGGCCATGACCTTCGTTTGTAAAGGATCTATTTTCTTGTTTTGTCCTAAAAATGATAAGTATTTAATAGGCCGAGGAATTGTCGTGAAATTTCATATAAAACTGCTATTGAGACACATCTTTTATTAAAAGAAGTATATGGCAATAAATGTTTATCACGTGTGCAGATATTTGAGTGGTTTAAGAGTTTTCAAGATGGCCGACAAGACCTTGAAGATAACGCACACCAGGGACGCCATTCCACGTCAAAAAGACGCATGAAAATATTGATCGGTAATCTGATTAACTATCCATGCGATTGCTGAAACTGTAGAAATGGGAATGCGTAAGGCAAATTTCACATAAGAATTTAAATATGCAAAAAGTGTGTGCGAAAATGGAGCTGAAGATTCTCACAATCGAACAAAAAGAAGCTCGTTTCTAGCCAAGTATAACATCTCAGTGTTAGATCATACGCCTTATTCGCCTGACCTGGCATATTGTGACTTTAATCTGTTCTCTAAAGTCAAATCTGCATTAAAAGCAACATGATTTCAGACCGCAGAAGCTGTGAAAGAAAAAGCGGTATGCGTCATGAACGAGCTCTCAGAAGAAGACTTCCAGCACTATTTTGCACAGTGGAAAATATGAATCGAACGGTGCAGGGATAGAGCATATTGAAGGAAATTTAAACTAAATATGCATAAATTTAAAATAAAAGGTTTTACAACATCGGTCTAGTAATTTTATAGCTACACCTCGTATCTGCATAATCTCTAAAAGTATAATATACACCAAAATAATTTGAAACATACTTGAGTAGGTAAAACCTGATCAATTTTGTATAATACAAAAATATTTTTACTAATATAATTTTACCCATTAAAGTAACGGGTGTTCAGAAACATTCGAAGTCAAAGTAGTCCTTGAAAATATGAAGTCATGTCTGAGATAGATTGATTTTTGACAGACAACAGTTGACATTTAATAATTATTACAAATCAGATACTTAAGTAAAGATATACGATTTTTTGTTCAGAGCCCACTTGACTTCGAATGTTTCTGAACACCCGTTATGTTTCAAAATATTTTGTTATATACGCATGGGCTTTCCGTTCAAGAGTGAAGGCACGATAATACAGTTTCCAGAGATATAGTTGTTACAGTCTGTTGGAAACACTTTGCTAGTTCTGTAGTTATTATGCAGATAGCGCTGAATATTCCTCTCCTGTTTTAATAATTTCTGTGAGATAGCGAAGTCGTTATTTTTTGGTGGATGTGCCTCTTCTCCAGCAGGGGCGTACCAATGATACTGTAGAAAGGCGAAATACGTATCTACGTCTCTGGAGAAGATACATTCACAAATATATGTATTTGTATTGTGTTCTTCGCACCCGATTTTTAATATTTTATATTATTAAATACTTTTGTATAGTATACACCATAAATCATTAAATCAAAAGAATTATTTTGTTTTAATTATACCTGTTTTTATGATTAAAATTATGACATTTCAATATATACATATATGCACACAGATATATTTAATTATGAACACATTAACACAAATTAATCAGTCATTCTTTAAAATTACAATAAAATGGCGTATTTCGAAACCAATATTATTGAAGTATATTTTACTGTCTAATCTAAGGACGTGAAACTATGCAAATTCAGTCACTAATGTTTCGAGTTGGCTAGTTATTAGAATTAGTGAGAGATTTTTGTAAAATTTATATACTTTTTATATAAGTAAAACTGCAAAGTGTGTTTATTGTGATAAACGCACTACTGTTAAACAATCAGATTGCATTTAATGTTTGAAATATTTAAATACATTTTATAGACATCACAGTTTTCTTATAGAGTTATGTGAAATATAACTAGGGAAAATCTCGGACTTTTTTTAAATTTGTTCATATATATTTTCCTATATTTGTTTATTAATAAAAAGAAAATATTTTAATCAAATTTCGTATTTAAATATGAGAAAATTTTTTTGAGGGAAGTAATTGTTTTGGTTTTAGTTTTAAATAATAAAAATAAAATAATTTACAACGTAATTATGATACCTTTAATTAACTGTTTTCCTAGAACAAAATCTTCCACGAAAATGTATTTTCTCAATTGTAAGCGGGCTTACAATTGAGAATACGCAATTGCAAAGCGGGCCATAGTGATATGGCATTATATCAGTATCACTAATTTAAAAAATGCATTTGTTAATATTATAGCCAATAATATAGATAGTACATTTGTAATGTACAAGTTTATTAAGATTCGTAAATAAACATAAAATTATTAACTTTTTTTTAATTTTTACAATTAGAACATACTCTTAATCAGAACAAAACAAACTAAATATATTTTACGAACAAAAAAGCAATTAAGTTACAAAAGATATTCAAAAGGTCCTCCTTGTTGACAAACAATATCCCAGTCTGTTGTAAAACAAGTTCATAACATTTTACAACTGCCTATTGGTTATTAAAACACGATGAGCAAAAATTTCTTCCCTCAAATAATTAATGTTTGGGTATCGGTTTTTATAAATTTTAGGTGGCCCCACAGGAAAAAGTCACATAAAGTCAAATCTAGAGATCTGGCAAGCCTGTTAATGGTACTGCCTCGCCCAATCAATGGATTTGAAAACGTTTCATCTAAATAACAACGTTTACTCCACAATGGGCGGGACAGCTATCGTGTTGGAACTATACCTTTCGATCAACCCTCGCAGTCTCATCTAACACAGAACCTACTTTGTTCATTAAAAGTTCCAAATAAGTTTATGAACTTAAATTTCCATTAATAACAAATAGACCAATAATTTTATCGCATAAATTGCAGCCCAAACATTAATTTTTTGAGGATACTGCATACGTGTTGTCACATGGTATCTAGGATTTTCCTGGCACCAGATTCGCGTATTTTTACTTATTTGGCTCGTTATTTAATGTAAATGTAGAATGGTCTGTAAAACAAATCGACTTTAAAAAATTGGGATCGTCATTTGCTCTTTCTTTGTCTTCTGCTTTCTTTGTCTATATCAAACAACTCTCCTGATGGCATTCAGGTTTGTAAGTATGAAATTTATACTTCTTTAAAATTTTAAAAACCGCAGAACTTTGAACGTTTAATTCTGCACCAATTTCACGAAGACTTGAACGATTATTTGCATTTATTAATCTCAAAACACGTTCTTTAATTGCCGTTCAAAACCTTAGCGTAGGTAAGTCAAACTTGATGTTATTTATCTGTGTAATGTAGCAAGAGAACATAAACGTCGGGTTGGTTAGTATTGTTAATTTAATAGTAGTGATGTAGTGATCTACATCACTACTATCAAATTGACAATACTAACCACCCCGACGTTTATGTTCTCTTGCTACATTAATGTTTTTTTTTGCTACCGTCGATTTGGATGGCACGGGTCTGTTATCGAATCTAACTGAAAATAGATTTCGCACATTTTGGTAACTATTTCTGTGGTAATATGATTTGATCATAAGCCTTCTTGGTTAGTGCAATCGCTCATTTTAAAAAGAGAACTCTGACTATTACTTTTTTAAGTTTTATTGTCAAGTCAAAGATTGACGTGTTACTCTAGAAGCGATCGCTATAAATAATTAATTCGAAGGTGATTTGACTATTTAGTCTGATTATTTTAATATTTTTTAAAGAGAAATTTACAATTCTTTTTAATATGTTCTGATATTATCTAACGCTCACTAATTTTTACTTCAATTTTAAACCCCTACCGTTCTAGTGCATCGAGCTGGAGATCCTTAAATACAGTGTTTACAATGTTATATTTCTATGGTCCTCTTTGAAAATGGAAACCCGGTATACCTATATTTATATCCAAAGTATGAATATGTTTTACATTCTGAACAGAAATGTATTATCTACATGGAAAATGTATAGGAAAATATATATAAAATATATAAAAATGCTTTTCATAAGAGGATTGACTCTATAATATAATATATTTAATAACTTTTATATATTTGCTCCAGTTGATATCTTATATCTTCAAATTCCCATAATAATTATATCTTACAAGGAGTATCAAATCACAGTTACTGACTGATATATACAAAAATCCCTCGATTACGTAGACCATCTACATGTAAACGAAATAAATAATGCTGCTTTTTGTGTGATAAGTTTTGTAATTCATGTTTTAAATTATGAGTAGATCATCTTTCGAAGCAATTCTTTGTATAATCACTACCAGTTATTGACATTGAACTTAATGTTTCTTCGCCATCCGTTTCGAATCGGAGACTCATTTTTGTCAGCGAACATCTTAATTAAATTGCAAAAGATAAGTCTCATGATTCATTCACAGAGAAATCTCCGATAATATTACATATCACTGATGAATCTTTTTAAGTTTATATATGATCACGACAACCTAATTTTAAACAACTTTTTTGGCTGAGCATTCAATACAGATTCAAACAGAAGTATTGTAGTTTAAAAATATTTTGTTAATTATTCAATATTATATTAGTAGTATTTTGGAAACTATTTTGATGGCACATGTAAGTCTTATAAAATAAAATAATTGGCGATCATATATATCTGTGGTAATTAATCAATTTTATCAACGTATCCACTTTATGTGGTTTGAGCTATATTCCAAAGAGCGAAATCTATTATCAAAAGCGATAGAGATCGCTATGGAGTGTTTTGCTATTAGCTACAGTAGATAATACTATTTACAGCGTATCCGAACTTTGTTTTGTTTGTAAATGAGCAAAAAGGAGGATAAATACCATAGTAACACTTTGAGGTTATTACATCATAAAAGGTTCTTTTACATTTTTATTAGTGTATTTTAGTTATATATCAATTCAGTTACATCATATTAAAAATATTTATAGAAAAATATTGATTCTTCATGCCCCGTTTAGAAGCTAGTTTGAAATTAATCTGTTTAGAATGAACGGCAACGGAAAAATTTTAAGCCAGTACATTATGCGATTCTAGTACATCTAATTATTATTTTATCCAAGACGAAAGTTCTAATATACGTAGTTATACCATAATATTTACATGTACAATATTAGTCTAAATTCTGCATACTAATAAGACACTCGTATTACAATTATTTTAATTAAAAGTATTTATAACAAGTTCATAGAAGCGCCATGTATAAAGTCTTAGAACGTTTTTAGAGATATTGAACAATGTTTTAGTTACATACTATTGTATCGCAAAAACGATATTAAGCATTTATGTAAGGGTGAGCCATCTGCTGGTTTTTTTTTTAATAACATGTTACTTTGACACTGACAGTTATTTGGCGCTCAAAAAATTGACAGAAACACAGTATCATATCTCCGCGATACGAAATGGATTACCGTGCGCTTGAACAACGTTTCGTAGTATTAAAAACTTACTTCCAAAGTGGATGCTGTGTTGCTGAAACAGTGCGAATTTGCTGAAACAGTGCGCTTTGTATACGTAAATTTGTGAAAAAAGGTCGAGAAATTGGGATGTTAATTGACAACACAAGCTATCCTCGTGTTCGTCCGATCCGTTCAATCGAGAACACTGCTGTTGTTGCCGGTATGTATGTGCATGAACCCGAGAACATCAACTCGCCGCAGATCTCAGCAACTCAACATTAGTCGCACTAGCCTGAGGAGAATTCTAGATAAAGACCTCGGCTTATTCGCTTATAAGGTTCAATTAACTAAGAAATTGAAAGCAAATGACCATCCGCTTCAATATCGCTTCTCTGTATGGGCTTTGGAGCAGTTGGAAGAAGACAACGATTTTGCTTAAAAAATTATCTTTTCGGATGAGGCGCATTTAATCTCGGCGCCTACATTAGCAAGCAAAATTGCCGTTTATTGGGGCTCGGAAAACCCACGCATTGTCGTAGCCAATGCATCCTGAGCAAGTAACTGTTTAGTGTGGTTTCTGGAGCATCGGTATTATTGACCGACTTTTCTTCGAAAATGAAGACGGCAACAACGTCACAGTTAACGGAGGATGTTGACCAATTTTGAATTGAATGTGGGCGAGCTCTGGTTTCAGTAAGATGACGCTACATGCTACACAATCGATCTTTTGCGAACTAAGTTCAAAAATAGTGTGATTAGAAGACGTTGCGCGGAGTTGTGATTTGATACCGTTAGACTTCTTTTGTGGGGTGTCGTAAAGGACGGCTGTTATAAAGATAATCCAGAAACGATATAGGCACTTAAACACAATATTGTTCGCGATATTGCTGAAATACGAGGGTGGATCCAGAAATAAGGTTCCCAAAGAGCTTCACCTGCACGGAAGGTGCGAGGCGAAATTGGGCAACACCGCTGTTCCCCCACTCTCGATTCCCCAGCCGCGGTTCGCTACGCCGCTCAGTCTTGGCTCAGCAGCCGTCCGAGATGGAGGTTCCCATTGTTTATCCCGCCAAGTGCGAGATTCGTTCCGTAATTCGCTTTTTGCACGCCAAAGGGACTCCACCCGTGGATATTCATCGTCAGTTGACAGAGGTGTATGGCAGTTCAACACGTCTGAAAGTGGTGCAGGGCGTTTAGTATCGGTCGAAAGGAAGTTCACGATGAAGAACGGAGTGGAAGACCGTCAGTTTCGGAGGCGGTTATTGAGATGTTCCAACGCTTCCAAGTGCTTCAAAACAGGAGGACCACCGTCCGTGAACGCTTCCGGAGCGACGATGAAGTCAACGAAGGGGTGAAATGCTCCCTCAACGAGTTGGCGACGGGGTTCTACGACATTGGGATACAGAAATTGGAGTACCGTTTACAAAAATGTGTAGAAAAAAATGGCGATTATGTAGAAAAATAGAGCAAAGTTTTTTATTCCCAACGATGTAAATTTCTATGAGAAAAAAAAAAGGTTGTCTATTTGTAAAATTTATGGGAACCTTATTTCTGGATCCACCATCGTATGTACCGAAACCATCGGAAATGTGCTACAGAATTGGGCTGACAGGATGGGCCAGCCGTGGTAGCCATTTGAATGAAGTTATATTCCTTAATTAATCGAAACGTCTACTCTTTTTAATAAAACAAAAATCATTAAAAAATATTGAACGGTTTTTTATAAAATTTTTAAAAACAAACCAGCCCACCAAATGGCCCACCCTATATTTGATAATTCAATAAAAAAGAACCTATTTATTTCTTTGACTAGAACTACTTAATTGTAACTAAGAACTAATCAAGATACTTGGATAAAATATTCTGCATATTAATTGATCCTTATGTACATAATGTTGTAAATTACGGCTATTAATGATGATTTGTTTGGATTCAGGAACCAGTAGATTGAAGTAACTCACAGTATGGAGAAGGTAGTAACTCGCAGTGTCATCAAATTCCTTCATTTGAAATGTTAGTACCCAAAAAATTCATGATAGAAATTATGGCTGATGATGGAAATGCGAGGGATGTCTTTTTAGTGTTGCATATAGCCTCATAGAGAGCGCCAGAAATAAAATATCGAAATTAATCTCAAACTTTCAATAACCTAAATCTAAAGTTTCATTAAGACGCGGCAAGTGATTTAGTTATAATGAATTTTTCAAGTTGACCGAAAAATGGAATTGAGTCGAGAAAATTTTCGCGCATTTTTACAACTTTCGGAGAGGATTAACTCAACAACAATATCTTGCTAAGTTGGTTTCTATTTTTGAAGATGAAGTAATACATCAATAGACGGTGAATCATCCTGCATCATGATAATGCGAGTATAGCTCAAAAGACAATTCAGTTTTTGGAGTAGGAAAATATCGAATTATTAAATCATTCTCCGTAGTCGCGATCTAAATCCTAGATCAAGACTGGAATGTGTGCTCAACGATTTCAGTCGCCGGAAGAAGCAATAGATGCCTTTAAAACGGAAATTTTGACTGGCTCACCTTAAGACTAGAATAACAGCTTTAAAAATTAGTTTGAATGCAAATGTGAATCAATTTTTCTGAAAAATATTTTGAAAAGTACATTGATTGCTTTGAGTTTGATTTCATGGCTATATTCAAGACGAAAAAGACATTTTCCATAATAGCTCGTCATATGCCATTGCTGTGGGGTGGTAAAAGAATTTTGAAACTGGCCATATGTCCCTCACAGATGATTCAAGAAGTGGAAGACAAATCACTTACGGAGAATGAATGAAGAAAGAGGAGGACTTTATCTTATCAGACTGAAGATCAATAAGACTGATCTTTTGTATGATGCTCTAATCAAGAAAGGGCGCGATATGACCACCAAATGTGTCCGTCTTCTTGCCTAAAATGCACCTGTTCACTCATCTCGAGGTGTGGATGATGAATTAGAGGGATGAAGTTTTGAAATTTTGCCACATCCACCCTATTCTTCCGATTTCGTCCCAAGCGACTTTTTCTTATTCCCAGAACTCAAAAAACCATTGTGGCATTGGAGATTTGACAACACAAATAACGTTATTTAAGAGGTGGAACAATGGTTTCCGGCGCAAACGTTTTCGACGTATCGTGTATTGTTTTACATGACGCCTCTTTTATACACAGTTGCAATATACTTGGCATTTAATTTTGTACATTATCTTATTATTCTATTAAAATATCACCTCATGTGTATGCATTGATAAATAGAAGTATGCTTTTCACACTGTTTATTTCAATATCAAAAAAAAATATCATACTATGTATGAAACCATATTTTATTTTATTTATCACTTCTAAAGTTTGAAATAGGATTAGAAAATCATATTTCACATTAGTTATTTTCGTGCCTTGTATTATATCAAAAACTATTTGAGATTATTTATGGTTGATAGTTTATAATGCTATGAGTTACCCGTCAAAACGAACTGCTATTTTTGTAAGTCATTCCACCATAAATTTGTGAAAAGTTTAAAACGAAATTTAGACTGTGAACGATTTTATCAAGTATTAAGGATAAAGGATATCTAATATACTAACTGGATTAAATAAAAAGAATGGATGACGGAATATTCATTAATAATCGGTAGTATATAGAAAAGAGAGAACTCTTATTTCAAGATCTACTTCAAATATTAAAAAACAAAAGGACTATTAATGCAGTAACAAGAACCTATATCGACAAAGACTAAATAATCATCTGCTTCGGCAGACTTATTTTAACGAACTGGGAATCTCTTATAGATACGAGGGATGTCTTTTAGGTTTTGCATACTGTGACATAGAGGACGCCACTAATCAAATGTCAGTACTAAAAATTAACCTCCATCTTTAGTTAGCCCAAGACCAAAGTTTCAGTGTGATACACGTAGCATTGCAGCTACAACGAACTGTCAAAATTAACAAGTTAATCGAAAAATGAAATTAAACCGTGAAAATTTTCGCGCAATAATTTTTTATAATTTTCGAAATCAATTATCTCAACAAGAATGCCTCGCCGAGTTGGTTTCTGTTTTCGGTAATTAAGCACCATATCAGTTAACAATTTCTTGTTGGTATGGAGAAATGGAGAATTCAAACGTGGACGGATTAGTCTTAGCGACGAACCAAGAGAAGGTGCAACAAAAACGTCACTCAAGTCACTCAAGAAAACATCGATGCTGTGCGCAAGCTCATCAACGAAGATCGACATGTGACATATTGCGAAATTGAGGCATCATTGGGGATTTCAAAGACTTCAATTCAAAAAATTTTGCATAAAGAATTGTGTGTAAAAATTGTGAATTGGTGTCAAGAAACTCTATACCGCTTAAACGCAGGAAACTATAAAAACGTATACAGCATCGTGAGTGGTGGTGAATCATGGGTTCATTCCTAGAAACCCGAAAATAAACGTCAGTCCACTGTTTGGGCGTTTCAAGATGAAGAGAATCCGACAAAAGTTATTGGTATACAACAATTTGTTTGTCGCAAGTCATTGCTGAGCTCCGAGAAATCAACCCACAACGACAAATCATCCTCCACCAAGACAATGCAGTTCGCACACAAGTCCCAACGATTTCTTTACCTTTCCGAAAATCAAAGGCAGACTGCGCGGTCAAAGGTTCCAGACGTCAGAAAGAGCAGTCGATGCCTTCAACAGCGCAATTTTGACTATACCAATAAGCGATTGGAGTAACTGCTTTCAGAGTTGGTTCGAGCGCATGAAAAAATGCATAAATCTTCGTGAAGAATACCTCGGAAAACAATAAAGTCTTTAAAAGCTATCTACTGGTTTATTCCAGGTCTATATGCAAAAATATAAAGGGCAACCCTTGTATATTTGTTATTAGGAGAAGTGATTATAAATAAAATGTACTTCTCAAATTCATTGACTCCATTTGAGAATAATAAATAGATCTAGATTCTTACAACAATATATTGTGGAAAAATAATTTCCCTTCACTAAAAAAGTTACTAAAACTTCTCTAGAATGATCAAGTTTACACCCACAGGAACAGTGACGCGCCGTCCATATGGGCAAGGTCGTGCAGCGCACAACGGCGCCAAGGCCTTAAAGGCGCCTACGGCCACTTGTGATAAGTTAAATTTTAAAAATATTAAAAACATTTTTTGAAAGTTTACAACAAATCAACAAACACGGGCACTCTAAAAATATTTTATTTGACCTTTTGTTTTTTAATAATTTGGAATACTGTTTTTTATTTTGTTACTGTTGTTTCAGTGTGCAATAAAAATTTTAATAATATTTTTTTGTATGTGAACCTATTGTTTGCCTAAAATAAAAAATACCTACCAGTACTAACAAGTCTAAAGATTTCGTCAAAAATTTCAATGTTGAACTGTGGGAGAGTGGCTGGTAATTTTGGCTCAATACATATAGGGTAAAGGCGCCTATCAGTATTTCGCACGACGGCGCCGATGATACTTGGCGCGTTACTGCACAGGAATTCTTCCAAAAGTACACTTTTGATAATTATGAAATAATGCACTAAGCTACAATATTCTTCTTGTAAGTTAGGCCGTTAGTAGAATTTGTTCAGATAGTTTTTCTATTGAAATTAATACTTAGGTTATGAGCTACAAACTGGAATATACGCGTATTTATAATATATAATAATATATACATTATAACATGCGGACGCATGTACTTTTATAAGCAGGAAATAGAAAAGTCCACTTCTGAGGAAATTTTGCGAATTAATGGAATAATTTTTAGTGAAAAAATGATTTACTACATATAAAACAAAAACCTGTTATTAATAAAAATTAAAAATAGTCAAAAGTAGACCGAAAAAGGCAAACACTGAAGGAAAAATGTCGCTACTGGGAAACGCAAAATATAGTCCCAAACACATATTGTAGTAAATCTAATTAATATAACCAAACATATTTTTTTTTCATGCCTTCTATGCCTTTAGCACAACTGTCTTTTGCTACATTAATTTATATTAGCTATTTATATTGATGTTCGGTTACCAGACTCAAGTTCACCGTTGTGAAGCTCATTACTAAAAAGCTTTTTAATTCGTGCTAATTTATTTCATGTAAAAGACAAACACAAAATATATTTTAATTTTCAAATAATACTTTTAACAAAATTGGAATATATCTACTTCTGTTTTAATTAAATTTATTCATCATCACCAAAAGCAACATTATCTTTTAGACCAGTATTTCTCAAAGTTTCGATATATAGACTAGTAAAAATTTGTTTGAGAATGTTGACAGTAATGCATAAACTCCATTTAAACAAATAGGTATTAGAGAAAAGTATCTACACACAGGGTTAGGTTAAAAAAATAAGTAATATAGATGCAAGTTTGAGAAATACAGTTTTTTTTAAGTTATAAACTTTGAGAAACACAGTTTTTCTAAGTTATAAACCGTCTTATTTTAAGTATTCTATGCGGTTACGTTTATTCGAAAATAGTTTTACGTTAAGATAGATTGCATTGAATTTGCTTTAGATCAATTTCTTCTCTTCTCTCTCGTTATCTTCCATTTCAAGAAATAAGTTTCACTTTCATTTCCATAACAGCTACAACTTCAATCAAAAATCGCTGTCCAACAAGTTAACACATTGATAATACACCGTTCACATCTCGTGAGCCGGTCTTTAGCGTTAAACTGCTCCTTAATGGGTTTACTAGCATTTAATAACCTAGGCTTTGACATTTTGTTTGGTAATTCATCCACGTGCCTATTTTTGCTCTTTTCGTCCAGATAAAATTTTATACGTCTCCAATCTTTTTCTTCTAAAATTTCCTCCATCTTACGTTTAAACTCCTTCTTTTTCATCAAACCATATCTGGGTGTATACCGAAGCTGTCTCAAGACTTCCGGTAAATGATGTTTGCTTAATGTCATTCTGTTGCACTCTTCTAGTCCCCAATTATATATTACGTTATAAACCGTTCTCTCACTAGATACCTTTAATGTGTCTCTACTTACTATATCGTAAATATCTCTGTAAGGAAGCAGTAAAAGATCGGGTTGTTTTAGCAAGTGATCCGCATGTTCATCTATAATTTCTAAGCAGTTACATCGGATATCTTCGATGAGTGTCTGAACCCAATTGGTTCCCTTTAAATGTTCGTCTTCAACTAAGGGTGGTGCAGAAGGTTGTAAATGAGTAGGATCTGTCGTCGGCATTTGGCACTTATGAAGAAAACCGTAAACAATGAGTACATTTTCACCGTTTATAGTTTTATTGAGGTATTCTATACAACGCTTCACCAGCGTGATATCTTGAAGTGTAATTGCAGTAGTAAGAAGATTGAGGCAGGTTTGTAGAGAATTTATTTGTAAAGGTGCGGCTTTCATAATGCTGAAAAAGAAAAACTTATTAGACATTTAGTAATGCTTTAAGCTGAATAAAAACATTTTTAAATTACACAGAAGTTAAGTTAAATGAAATCAGAAAAAAAGTACACCTCTACCCTGGCTCCCCGTTCTAAGCCATATTGCACCTCCCACCATCCGGAGACAGGAAAGCCTGGTTAGAGAATATAATACAATAAAATCGAATCCCCACCTCCTAGTCCACAGTAACCTGCCTGATGTCAGCCTGTCGAGATTGAAGTCTAGATCTCCTCCACTACTGCTAGCAGAACAACTTATAGCAGAAATTTTCAAGCCAAATGATAAATGGAGAAGGTATTGGGAAGCCTTGAAACCAGCTTAAGCGGCCCATATCACTGATCCAACCGTATGCTTACCAGGAATGGAGCTGCCTCATCACGAATGGAAGATATTCAATAGAATAAGAACATCCCACAGCATCTGTCTTGACTCATTCTATAAATGGGGACTGACTGAGACAACGACTTGCGAATGCGGAGAACCTCGCCAGATTATTCACCATACGAGGGATAAGCTGAATTTATTGAGAATAAGAAAATCTAGTAGACTGTGAAAAACAATCATAGAGTATTTATTTAGAGCAACTTTTTATCTGTCATTTGACGTTTTGTTGTTGAAGTTACGTTCGTTATAACTCAGCTATTTAGTTTTTACAAGTAAAAGAAACTAGAATTAACCAGAGGGCGCTTTCGAATCAAAATTTATTATGATTTTAAAAGAGGTTTAAGCGCTTATGAATGCAAAAAGAATTTAGATTCAGTTTTAGTGAATAAGCACCATCTGCGGCTACAATTTACTGATGGTGTAAGGAATTCGAACGCGAAAGGAATTCTGTTCAACATCAAAACTGTTAAAAAATATAATTGAAGAGGACAATTCAAGATTGGATTCTCAGCTATTAAAACGATCATACACGATCACCTGCATTTAAAAATGTGGTAAATCGTTTTGTGCCGCATCACCTTTCTGACTTCCAAAAAACAGAGCGTGTAAGAATTTGCTAGAAAGCTTTAAATTTCTTAAATAATGGCGGGCACCAAATCTTTTACAAAGTATTTACAAGTGACGAAACTTATATTCCCTTTTTCGACCTTCCTGTCCGTCAATGACTAAGAAGTAGCGATCTATGAAAAAGGTTATCTATGCGGTATTCTTCAGAAGTACGGGCTTAGTAAATGCAATTAAGCTAAATGGACATAAGTCAGTTACAGCTATGTGGTACACTGAAAAATGTTTGCCTGTGTTCAGTAGAGTTCCAGACAAGGGAATTATGCTTCACCATGATAATGCATGGTCCCATACGGTAGTTTTAACTCTTCAGTTTTTGGCTGGAAAAAATACTAAAGTAATAGAACATCCGCCGCACTCGCCTGATTTAACAATGTGTGACTTTTGGCTATTTTTTGGGCTTAAAAGCAATTTTCGGGGTAGAAGGTTTTCGTCTGAAGAAAAGATTGAAATCGTAGTTCGCGCTTCTTTTGAAGGTTTTCCGAAAGAAGATTGGTTGGGAGCTTTTAAAAAGTAGAAAGAAAGAATGGTCATGGGTATCATTACGTTTGAACATATTTAAAATGAAATCCTTGAAAATATTAACCGTGTTATTTATTCTCAATAATTTCAGCTTGTTCAGCTTGTGTATTATAGCTGAGTGATACCTTACAGCATATGAAAGTGGCATAAGTGACTTCTTCGAAACCACTGACTCCGTGTTGGACTGGGTCAATGAACTTGACTTTAAAATATAACTTTTAGATATATATTTTTAATCCGTGTTGGCCATACTCTAAATAATTGAATAAATAAATAGAAACAAAGAATAATTAAAGTTAAACAACTTAATGAAATAAAAATAAAAAATCAATATTACTTATTCTCCACTTTATTGAGATAAAATACCCATAACAATTGTTTCGACATACAATGTCTTTCTCAGATGGAGTTGTATTCCAAACTAAATCTAACGGATGTTAACAAATTTAAACTTAAATAAATATTATAATGAAAAAATTAAAAAATAATTATTCTAAGAAGGATGGTTCAATAACCTTCTATTCAAGATGTAAACTTTATTACCCGTGGGACCAAAATTTACCTAGCACAAACGTAAAACGGGAAGATCAAAATAAATAAAAAATCAGTTATAGAATAGGCCTAATAAGGGAGACTACTAAAAACAATAAACAAAAAATAGATAGGAACAATAAATCGAGAGTTTACAAACTTGAATGTAGTTCATGCCATCAATTTTATATAGGCCAGACAGGTAGATCCTTTTCTAAAAGAATTAAAGAATATGAGCGTAGCTATATTAATAACAAGAATGACTAACATTATGCAATACATCTGAGAGAGGAAAACCATAGTTTTAATCATAACAAGAATCTTACATATTGAAAATAAATCACAAAAATTAAATTTATTGTAAATAATGGAAATTTTGAAACATAAAAGCACAAATCTATTACTTAACGGTCAGGTTGTCTTCGGCAACTCTCCTTTATTAGACCTATTTTATAACTGACTTGTTAATTTATTTTGTACTTATTGTAAAGATTGGTCCCTCGGGTAATAAAATTTACATCTTGAATAGAAAGTGCCTATTATCCCATCCTTCTTAGAATAATTATTTTTTTCATTATAATATTCATTTAAGTCTAAATTTGTTAACATCCGTTAGGTTTAGTTTACAATACAACTCCATCTGAGAAAGACATTGTATGTCGAAACAATCGTTATGGGTATTTTATCTCAATAACGTATCAAGTAAAGGTTACTTCAATTAAAAAAATTAAACAATTTAATCAAATAACACTTTTTCTAATTGCCTTTTAATGTATAACTATTGTTAGAAAAAGAGAGATAGTCATATATATATATATATATATATATATATATCTGGCTTGTATGCTTTCGCGGTCGTTGTCCATGATTGCTTCTGGAATTTCGTAGCAGTGCGAAGGACGCGGTTCCAACCTGCAATTCCAGAAGCAATCATATCTATTTATATGTTTATAATTAAGCAAAAATTACTAAATACTAGGAAGTGAAGAATTTTTACATCCCCTACATACACATTAATACTATTTCGAAAATAACTCTGAAAATAAACAATTTTAAAGCAAAGTAACGCCTTCTTTTATAAAATAGGATAATTACCAGCTGTTTATTCTCTAATAAATAGTTATTTGTATAACTAGAGAGAAACGCTATCTATTGTCTCCATGGATGAAGTTTAATACCCGATGCCAAACGGAGGGCAGTAATCATCCAAGGGAGACAAGAAAGCTCTCCTATCGTGTTTTACATATAATTTTTTCTATGACTTCGGTTACGAAATCATTTCCAAGATTTGTTATTATTTTAGAAGTCGTTCAAAATGTCGTTTATCAAAATATGGTAAGCTGCGCATCGTTGCCATATTATCCATTTGTGTTTAAGTTGTTTATTCAGTTGCAAGTGGTGTCTACATCAATGGATTCTGATAGTGATTCTGAAGAAAATGATCCTTAAGTTGTACATGAAGAGGCTAAAGCGACATCGTTGGATCTACGTCCACAAAAATCAAGAGCAAAACATGAAATGGAATATAAGTTGTTTAAAAAATGGATGGTGACGAGAAATGTCACAAAAGTGACAGATGATGTAGTTTTGGTGTATTTTTCAAGTAAGTCCAAAACACTTAAATCCTTAACACTGTGAAGTAAATATTCTATGCTGAGAACAACGCTGGCAATTAAGGATAATGTAAATATCAAGTGTGAGAAGTTGATGGCTTTTTTGAAAAAACAATGTACAAAGGTAGATTCTGAAAATAGTGAAAATAGTATTGGCTCTGTTTTATCTAAGTTAATTTCCAGTAACCTTAATAATTGTAACATTAATATTAATAAATAAATTTAAATTTGGTAATGAAGCTCATCTCTTTTCCTCCCTAGGGAGGCAAATATTCATTTTGCTCCCTAGGGAGGAGAATGCCTATTTTGGATCCTAATTTGAGGGAGCAAAGGCTTACTTTCCATTGAAAGAGTAGAAAAAATCATTTATGCACACACAAAACATTAGCTTATGGTCAAAACATTTGGTGTAAATTTATGACAAATGTTGTTTCCACAGTAGAATACTTATTTGTATGTAAACAAAGCTAAATGATTAAATAAACTACTCACCCATCTAGAAACTAGGTATACTGTCCCTTGTATAAAGTAAATCGCAACTAAAACCATCCCCGATTTGTATAATGAAATGAAGAAGAAAACGAGAACTTGCTATCATACATAAAATACATTCATATAAAATTTCAAAATCTGAGGTTGACTTTGACAACGACAGATGACTACATGGACATAACTGCTCATTTTACAGATCCAGGTCATATTTATCAACATAAAAATTCAGTGTGAACGATTTCTGGATCGATCTCACGAGGAATTTGACAAAATTATTTGTATAGTCAGATATAATGAGGAAATGTGACAGATTCCTGTCGAAATCCTGAAGATAGTTGACATGAACTGTAACTTTTAGATTAGAAACTATTATTGGTACAAAAAATTTTTTTTTTACATTTAACTCCATATGCTTAGACCAACGATATTCCTACTTCAAAGAAGTAGGATCTTTGAAACTCAAAATAGGCCTCTGTTTCAGCGATGATCTCTTCGTTCGATGCAAATTTCCACTCGCTGAACCATTTCTTCTGGTTTTGGAATAAAAAATTACACGGAATCAGATCAGGTGAATATAGAGGATGCGACAGCCATTCGAATTGTAATTTTACCAATTTAGCGATTATAATGGCAAAGAAATGAGCTGGTGCATTGTCATGTTGAAATAGTCTACTAAATTAGTATAATAGTTCTTCCATTTTCGAAATAATTTATCCTTACATTGCGATCCCAAAACACCGCAGCCATATACTTACCGGCAGATGGAACTATTTTCGCCTTCTTTGATGCTCATTCGTCAACGAAAGTTCATAGCTTCGACATTGTTTCCTTTTTGGCGTGAAGTGAATCCATGTTTCGTCTACAATTACATATATAATGCTGCAAGAAATCATTTGGATTGCGCCTGTGCATACTTGAACATTGCGCTGAAGTTGTCACGCGATTTCGTTTTCAATCTTCTTACAGTAAACGTGTCTTCCATCTTGTCTATAACTTTTTCATATCCAAATATTCGTGTAAGATATGAAAAACAATTTCAGTAAAGATGTTTACAATCTGAGCTATTGCACGTATCTTCAATCGACGATCTTTCAACATCATATGACAGACTTTGTAAATAATGTTCTTGGTAGTCACTGCGAGCGAAGAACTTAGGTACTCAGTGTCATCCGTATTTATATGACACAACGAACTACACCGAATCACTTTTTAACCATTTAATGCAAAGGAATAGAATCCGTGCAATGTTTTTTAAACTTTTCTTCGACTTTTTAATGTTTTTTCCACGAAAAAAGTAATCTTTTATCAACGCAAGAAATTTATTCGCAATAAGCTGCAAACTTATATAAAATGGAAATAACCTGCAAGAAAGTATAGATATATGGAACGAAACACTTAAGAAAAAAGGAATGAGTATAAATAAAAATAAAATAAAAGTAATGACCACAGGTGGAGAACAGCTAAATATCCAAATTGAAGGAATAACTATTCAGCAAGTAAATGAGTTTCATTATCTAGGTGTCCTGATAGAAAACACTGGGAAAAATGAGTCAGAAATTAATGAAAGAATTGAAAAGGTAACCAAATTGTATTACGCAATGAATAAGAACTTCATTATGAAAAAATAAATATCACGAAACACCAAATAAAGTTCAAGTATTCAAAGCAGTCTACAGAGCAGTTCTGACATACGGATGTGAATCATGGGTACTTAATAATAGACAAAAAAGCAAAATCCAGGCTGCAGAAATGAGATATCTTAGGAGAGTGAGAGGCGTAACTAGAAAGGATAAAATCAGAAATACACAAATACGAGAGGAACTGAAGATACAATCGATAATGGACTTTATTGAACAGGGGAAACTACATTGGTGGGGGCATTTACAACGAATGGGCGACTCTAGACCAGTAAAGCTAATATATGAAGCCAAAGTCCAGTATAAAAGTAAAAGAGGAAGACCGCCACAAGTATGGGAGGATATAATTGGAAATAGCATCCAGAAGAGGGGAAAGAGCTGGAAAGAAGCAAAGTCACTGGCCAGTAACCGAACATTATGGAGAAATTTTGAATTATTTAGATTAGACTGTACTTACCAGACACCCTTTAGGGTAAAAGGGTTTTTGATATATATATATATATATATATATATATACAGGGTTAGTTAAAAGTATGGAGATGGCGATTTATTGTCGTTAATATTCATTTTAGGAATTTATGTTCAATATAAAAGTTTGTTAGGATATTTTGATCTACATTTGAGAATATTTGAATTTTTTTTTTCCTCAATTGTTTTTTAGTTACGCCTGTCCGCGCATTTTTTTTTAAATGGGAACTAGTAAATTTTACTCTACCATTCGATAGAGAATTTTTTTCTCTTTACAAAAATATTTTTGTTTTTTTAAAATTCATTTTAATAACTTTTTTACAAGAAAAATTAAACAAATTAATAACAAAGTAAATTAAAGTAAGTGTTCAAATTGTCGTCCATTAGTAATTTGACAATGACCCAATCGATTTACAAAACCCCGAACAGAGTTCTGTAAAAAATCTCGGGGAATTTCTTGTATCGTTCTGGTAATTCGGATTTGTAAATCTTCGACGTTATCGGGCTTATCTTTGTAAACTTTGTTTTTTACGTATCCCCAAAGAAAAAAATCTAAAGGACTTAAATCTGGCGAACGGGCTGGCCATTCAATGGTTCCTCGTCTTCCAATCCATCTGTGGGGAAAAACGTTGTCCAGATATTGACGAACATTTACACCATAATGTGGTGGGGCGCCATCTTGCTGGAACCAGATACTGTTTTTGGGCAGGTGTTCATTATTTTCATGAGGATAGAGCGTAGCACTAGCAGGTATTATTTCATTTTGCAATAACTGCAAATACAGAGCCGAAGTTAAATTGCCATTGATGAAAAAGGGACCGATAATATGACCGCCTAGAATGCCAACCCAAACATTAACCTTTTGGGGGTACTGCGTATGGTGCTCCAAAAACCAAGAGGGATTTTCCGATGACCAGTATCTGCAGTTATGTCTGTTTACTTCACCGGTAAGGCAAAAAGTAGCTTCGTCTGAGAAAACAATATTGTTGACAAAATTTTCATTATTATTGCAAATATTTAACATTTCTTCTGAAAATTGTAATCTCCTATCAAAATCATCTTGCGTTAACTCGTGTACAAGGTGTACCTTATAAGGTTTATACTATTCACTTTTTAAAAATGACACGATCGATGACTGTGAAATATTGAAATTGGCCGCTAATTGATTGGTTGATAAATGGGGATATTCAGATACAGCCAATAAAATATCCAGTTTGTTATCATCGCTTTTTGCTGTTCTAGGTCTACCACTCCTTAGCAAATCTTTAACGCTACCCGTTTGTTCAAAGCGTCTTAAAGTTTTACCAACAACGGATTTAGAAATTGGATTTCTATTTGGATGCGTATCATTAAATAAATTACTTACGTCTTGTAAACTTCTGCATCTATCTCCATAACCCAACATCATAAGTATTTCAATTCGTTCATGTTCACTTAAACTCGCCATTGTTAATATTAACAGCAACAAATTGCACAAATGAATTATTTCTGTCAAAGATTTGACGTACACAATAATCACTGATAAAATTATGTCGCTCAAGTTTGTTTATCGCTACGCTTCTGTCTATCTGCGATGTACCGAACATCTGTTAAACACATGAATCGGCTTTTTCTTATAAAAAAGTTATTGAAATGAATTTTAAAAAAACAAAAATATTTTTGTAAAGAGAAAAAAATTCTCTATCGAAAGGTAGAGTAAAATTTACTAGTTCCCACTTAAAAAAAATGCGCGAACAGGCGTAACTAAAAAACAATTGAAGAAAAAAAAATTCAAATATTCTCAAATGTAGATCAAAATATCCTAAGAAACTTTTATATTGAACATAAATCCCTAAAATGAATATTAACGACAATAAATCGCCGTCTCCATACTTTTAACTAACCCTGTATACATACATACATATATTTTAAATTAGGTGAATACAAATGTCAAATACTAAAATATTTAAAATCTTATTTCGTTTATGTACATTACTGCCATTTATTTTGACATTTGTCGAAACACATAATCGAGCGATGTTGGTTGCATAACATTCCCATGCATTGAAGCATTCTTTTTGAAACTGAACATTGGCTATGTATAGAGATAAGAAAAACTCACGGTATGTTGTATTAGCTTGAAAATGTAGTTTAATATAGTGGATGATAGTGTTATTTATTAATGTTGAAGATCTTACCTTCCTCTATCGAGAAGGCATGGTACTGTCAAACGAAACTCACAAATAGGTATTAAAGATATTAATATTTTTTTGTTAGTAGAAAGTTATACGATATACAGTAGGGAGTTATACGATATACGATGTATAGTTTATATTACATATAATTCGACTTGTGAAAAATATTAAGTTTTAGAGAAGATTTATTAACCTCCATACAGAAGGAATGCGCTATTACAAGAGAAACATTGACAATTTTTAGAAAATCAATCAGTTTGTTTCGAACAAAATTAAATGATTTTAAAATTTTTAATTAATACATTTTTTCACTCGATGAAACTACTTAAAGCAATGATGCCACTCTTCCTGAGATACTTCAGAAACCAGGTTTGTAGAATGTTGCACAGCATTTTATATTTAACTTTTGTAAATAAAAAGATATCGAGCTGTATGGTGGAAGGTCCACGGTGCTGAAATTTAGGACTTCTAGATACTCAGTTGTCAGTAAAGTGTTTTGGATTTGACTTATACCAATGTCCAATATCACCCGAATAAATTCATATAATGTCAGTCGATCATCCTCAAGTATTGCTTAAACAGCGGAAATATTCCCATCAGTAACAGCAGTTCTTGGACGTCCTTCACAAAATTCGTCACTAAGAAGAAACGATCTCTTTCGAATTCGTTGTACCAATTATAAATTGTTGCCTTAAATGGAGCTTCTTCACCAAATGCATTTCTAAGCAGATCTTCATATTGTTTAGTCATTAATGACGATTTGAAATCGTAACAAATTATAGCTCAGAAATATTCTCTAGTCAAATTCATTGACTAGAGTACAAACTACATGGCAATCAACTCGCAAAACTTTAAAAAGTAGCTGGCAAATAAAAACAAATTTAATCTTTTTTAGAAATATAGCCATTCTTTTTCCTTCGTATAAAATATATAAAGCAGTAATAACTTGCAATAACGCCATACCATATACTTAAGGCAAATGCATTTGAAATTATGAAGAATAATAAAATCGGGGATGTATGTATATGCGAGAGTTGGTCAATAAGTCGCCAAAAATTAGAGATAAGGAACGCTGTATGCGGCTAAAAAACGTTTTTCTTTTCAACATAATGTCCTTTCAGCTCGATACACTTGATCCAACGTTTCTTCAATTTTTTGAAAAATAATACAATTTCTTAAGTCCTTCAAAATAGGCGTTTGTTTCATCGATGACCTCTTCATTCGAACCAAATCTCTTAGCGCCGAGCCATTTCTTTATATTTGGAAACAGGAAATAGTCGCAGGGAGCTAAATCTAGAGAATATGCCGGATGAGGAAGCAATTTATAACCTAATTCATGCAACTTTGCCATTGGGACTGCAGACTTGTGCGTCGGTGCATTGTCCTGGTGGAAGAGAACTTCTTTTCCCGCCAAATGTGGTCGTCTTAGCTTCAAACAACAGCTCTGTATAATATGCGCCGGTGATCATTTTACCTTTTTCAAGGTAATCGATGTGAATGACACCACGCGCATCCCAAAAAACTGTCGCCATGACCTTCTTGGCCGACAGACCCACCTGGGCTTTCTTAGGCTTCGATTCACTACGAGAAGTCCACTGTCTCAACTGTTCCTTCGTCTCTGGTGTGTTGTGATGAGTCCATGTTGTTTCGTCCAGGTTACAAGTGGTGGATGGTTCCAATCGATGGTGAAGAGTCTCCATAATACTTTTCAAGCTTCTTTTTGGTTTGTATGATGTTTTTTTCTCGCAAAAAATAGTATTTAATGAGCACAAGAAATTTACTTTCTTCCATTTTTACGAAAATACTCGTAGACGTCTATTTCAAATGGCTGTCACAACAAAACTATTTGACGGATCAGTCTGAAAATTAGCGCACGTTCTTTTGAAGCGGCAGCACCATGTGTTCTAATGTTCAGGTACTTCTTGACGCAACCTCGTATGCTTTGCTGGAATTTCATTTTCAATCAAAAAGGTTTAGAGAAAGCTCAGATGAGGAAGAATCTAAAAAGTCTACTAAAAGGCCTCAACACTGCAATAAGGGCTTTCTTTAGAATTAATGTCAATTAAGTCAATTAAGTCACCTAGATAAAAGCTCAAATGTGTGGAAGTATTTGACTATAATAAACTCTTATCGTTAACATTGGTTCTTTCTTATTTCAAGATAAAACTTTTTAAAAAACGGGACTCACGTATACTTGTATACATACCTAGTTAAGTCTCTGTAGGCTTGCTCTCTGCACGAATTTTGTTCCGAATTTGAGAAACAGACGGTTTCGTCGAAACCTCCATCTCCTAGCATAGGTTCCGTTTCTGGTTCACGTGTTACAACTACCATTTTCGTTCGCTTGTTCTAGAATGATAGCAAAATATTAATTAAATATCATAAATAGAAGATTAATATATTGCGCTAATAGCTAAATTTAAAAAAGTAGATTTAGCTATAAAAATGTGACGAATACATTAAGTAATTCATATACTACTTTCACAACATCTACAAATTAAACCACAAGCCAAACCTAAAAAATCTACTTCGTGAATATTTGTGTTTTTGTATATATTGGAAATATATACTTATTTCTGAGTACAGAATATTCAGAGTTATTCTGTTTAAGTGTTAGAGAATTTAATTTTAGATTAAACATGGTATTTATTATTTATTTAAAGAAAAAATTATCTAAAACTTTCGATGTGTAATTCTATTTTTAATTTTAAATTATTAAAAAAAAAATATTGGGACCACAAGAAATACTCAGCTGTTATATTGAGAGCCCAATGAACCCTATCACCGTAAATATCGCATGTTTATTTTGTTCAATGAATCATTCTTTCTTCTATTATTTAACATTCGTTTATTCATTCATCGAAAATGTGTCCTCGGTCGGTGTCACCTATTTCAAAAGATAAAGCGAAGCCGGCAAACTGAAAATAGGTTTCTCATTGCTTTGTCAATGTTCATTCATAACTTACTTTTGTATACATTCATTCATTGTAAACAAACCGTATGTAAACAAATACGTCTGCATATCTGCAAGGGATACGGAATATACATATGGCACATATCAGTTGAGTGAGGAAGACCAGCGGTACTGAAAATTTATCTGGTTAAATTAATTTTTTTCACATTTTTCTAAATTTAAAAATAACGCAATTGATATATATTTTAGTAGTATAATCTAATAATTTAATTAGTAACACTTATTCTGAGTGTAAATATTAGTGGTCATATATTTTTTTCTAACATAAAATTAATCTTTACATTTACTTTCATACTTTATAATACCGTTCAATAAATGAACAGATTTCTGAAATAGTTGACCAATATTTGAAAAAATTCGAAAAAAGAACACACTGTTTGTATGTGTGTCCGTTGTAGACTAAAAAACTACTGGACCGATTTACACGCGGTTTCTTACTTAATAATCCCTATTGTCTGGAGAAGGTTTAAAACTATCGAAATCCTCAATATGACAAGTAGAAAGAAAATTAGGGACCTTATAATATAATGTCGATAGTAGCAGTACTATTCTTCTTCTACTTCTTCTTCTCTGTTTTGGGGTGGACGCCACCACGTCCAGGCACTTGAGCACACTGCTCTTTGTACTATCCCCAATAGATCTCTTAATTCCACTCTGTTAGTCTTGTGTCCTCGATAAAAGCCACTATCCTCTTCAGGGGAAGTTTGAGTACACTCGGAGGATCCAATAGATCTCTCCCCCGAAATATTTCTGTCTGAGTTCCTTCAGTTCCTCACACGTGCATATTACATGAAGGCTAGTTTCCTCCTGTTTTTCACATCTCCTACACCAGGGCTCGCTAACCAAGCCCATGGTGTACAAATGCTTCCTTAAAGGACAATGTCCGGTTATTAACCTGGTAATTATTTTAATTTCTTTTTTGCTACTACGAATTAGGTTGGCTGAAAACTTCCCGTCCAGCCCCCTTAGTAGTGTTTTGGTATGGAGTTGACCTTCCGTTAACCTCCATTTGTTTTTATGTTCTTTTTCTAGCCATAACCAGATCTCCCTTTTAGCGGAATCCTTAGTGATTCCACATACAGGTTCTGGTCCTATGAAGTTCCTATTAGTACCTTCTTTGGCCAGTTTGTCGGCTATTTCGTTGCCTTTAATTCCCTCATGTCCTAGCACCCATATCAGCGACACTGTATTGTCTTGTGCCAGGTTATTGAGGACCTGTTTACAAAATTTCACCAGCTTAGACCTGGTAGATGGGTTCATAATGGCTTTAATAGCCGCCTGACTATCAGTCATTATGTTAATTTTTTTGCTTGCGCAGCCTGCGACTGCTAACAATTCGGCCTGGAAAACCGTAGCATGTTTCGCCAGACATATCGATATCTTCCTTCCAGGGCGCATTCCGTATATGCCTGCACCTGCCCCCTGACTAGATTGTGATCCATCAGTGTACCAGATGCCGGCACCACAATCGATCGAGCGACTTTTTGCCTGTTCCCTGGTCGGTATAAGTATGTTCAGCTTAGCTGTAAACATAATTTCAGGTGCTATACTGTCCACCGGCATTTGAAATATCGGCTCTTCCAGTATAGTTCCTGTGATATCTGTATGGCTCCCTACAACCTTATTAGGGCACCATACGTCATTGGCCTTCAGCCTCAGCATCGCAGCCATTGCCTCCGCCTTTATAAATAGTTCCAGCGGAGGGAGACCCACGATGGCCTCCATGGAAGCGGTTCCCGTGCTGTTCATAGCTCCCGTGATTCCCAACAGGGCCTGTCGCTCTGGAGAGTCGTGAGGAGCCCCACCGACGATGTCCGCTCCGTCGTCCTCCACCAGACAACTGCCCCATAGGTAATCGTTGGTCTTATTACTGCTGTGTACAACCAGTGTACCACATTTGGTCTTAGTCCCCAGGTCTTGTCAACAGCTCTTCTGCATCTCCAGAAGAGCTGCGCCGCCCGGTCTGCCACTTTGGCTAGGTGTCTGCTCCAATTCAGTTTCGCATCAAGTGTTATGCCTAGATACTTCACTTCATTGGTTAGTTCTAACTCTTGTCAAAACAGCTTTATGCTGCCCAGGTTCATTTAGTTTTCTCATGTTGGTAAAGGCTACCAACTTGGTTTTTTGAGGATTGACAGTTAATCCCTCCTCAAGGCACCATCTTTCTACAATTCGCAGAGCATTTCGCATGATGCTCGCCACTGTCCCCGGGAATTTCCCCTGGGACACTATGACAATGTCATCGGCGGACTCCTGCGTCCATATTCCCTGGTCATTTAATGTCCTGAGGAGATTATCCACTACTAGACTCCATAGTAGTGGTGACAATACGCCTCCTTGAGGACACCCTTTTGTTGTCCTCATGTTTTGTTTTGCATTTGGGCATGAACTACTCTGCTACGCAGTATGTTATGAACCCAGTTGCATGTGTGTGTTTTTTATTTTTCGATCTGTTAAAGATCGAATAATAGAAGACATCGAGGTGTTATCGAAAGCTCCCTCTATGTCTAAGAAGACCGCAAGTGCAATTTCCTTGTAGTGTAGGCTCCTTTCGAGCCCTCTCACCAGGCTATGCAGGGCACCCTCACCTGATTTTCCCATCTGGTATGCCCATTGCAGTGGGTGTAGAGGTGATCTATCCAGAGCCCCTTCTTTAATATTTAAATATATCATTTTTTCCATAGTCTTCAACATAAAAGAGGAAAGACTAATTGGTCTAAATGATTTAGGGTGGGTATATGTTGCTTTTCCGGGCTTCGGAATAAACACTACCCTAGTTTCTCTCCATGCCCTAGGGATATAACCCATAGCATGGCTAGACCTGAATATCTCCAATAGAGGACCGATAATTTCACCAATTCCCTCTTGAAGGAGCTTTGGAAACACTCCGTCTGGTCCTGCGGATTTATATGGTTCAAACGATCCTATCGCCCATCTAATTAAATGGGGCTTGAAGATCTCGTTTGATGTCTCCCAATCATTCCTAGTCGCCCTCCAAGAGGTGACAACTTGATTGGTATCACAATCATCCATACGCTCCGAACCTGGAAAGTGTACCCCCAGAAGATACTCTAAAGTCTCTTCCACGGTAATGGTACACCTCCCATCCGATTTTTGTATAGATCTAATTGCGTTGGAAGGATATTTTTTGAGAATTCTGTTTATTCTGGCCATGTCAGGAACACCTTCGATGTCCTCACAGAATTTTCTCCAGGCCTTCCTTTTGCTCTCTTTGATTTTATCATTGTATTTATTGAGGAAAGCCTTGTAGGCTTCCCAATTACCTGTTTTCTTCGCCCTATTAAATGACCTGCGAGTTTCTTTCCTTAAATTGGTTAACTCTGCATTCCACCAGGCAGCCCGCTTAGCTATACGGCGCTCCCTAAAGGGACAGTTATTTTCATAGCAGGAAAGAATAGTCCGTTGCAACCAGTCAACAGCCAACTCCAGCTCTTCCACATTCCCTATTCTAACAGGGATATTTCGGATCGCAGCTAACGGGTCTTCCTTGTAAGAGCCCCAGTCTGTTCTCTTGGGATCCCTGTATAGTCTGGGTTCCGTTAAATCTGTACATAGTTCATAGCGGACATAAGCATGATCAGAGAGCGACGGCTCGTCGGATACATGCCAGCCCCCTACAATATCCCGCATTCCCAACGTACATAAGGTTATATCTATAACTGATTCCCCCCTTGATGTCTTAAATGTCGGCTTATCACCTTGATTCAGACAGTCAAGTTCAGTATGAAAAGAATATAGAAAGCATAGAGTATGTTAACGACAGAATTCTAAGAGTAAAAATGATGTTCAATCATCCCCTGCACATTATATCAGTATATGCACCTGACATTGGCAAACCCGAAGAAATGTCAATAGATTTCTACGAAATCCTACAATCAGAACTGGACAAAATCCCAAAAAACGAAAATACAACGAAGAAGTAACTAACAGAAATGGCGAAATGTTGACAGAATTTTGTGCATAGAATGAATTACGAATAAACAACACATACTTCCCTCATAAAGACCAACACAAATACATCTTTTACGACAATAGACAAAATAAATCCATAATCGATTACATCATCACAAACAGAATGTTCATGCCCCAACAAATAGTAGATATAAGAGTCCTGTCCTCAGCCAACATTGGAACAGACCACAAATTAGTGCTAGGAAAACTACGAATAGCAATGTCACTGAGGAAACAAAAGCCAACAACAAGAGCCGAAAAATTCAACATAGAATTGCTCAACCAGGAAAATACGAAACAACTATACGCAGACCGATGCAAACAATACATTACCCTTAACCCAATAATACAACCCGACACTCCCCAAACAGCATGGGATAAGCTGAAACAAAACATCTATAAAGCCGCCGAAGAAACCCTAGGCACACGCACGGTATCGCAGAACAGTAGACCGAACAATAAACCTTGGTTTACAACGGAAGTCAAGGATATCACAAGGGAAAAGAAGAAAAATTATTTGCAATACAGGGAATCTCCAACTCAAGAAAACCGAAATAAGTATATTGAAACTAGGAACAAGGTCAATAATAGGGTTAGAGAGATCAAGGAAGAATACTGGCAGGAATTCAGTAACGAAATGGAAGCAGACATGTATGGAGCACAAAAACGAATTTGGAAACTACTAAGAGGCATGAAACGGGAAACGAATGAAACAATACAACTCAGAACAATTACCGAAGAAACTTGGGAGAAGTATTTCAGAAATCTTTACGCAGACATAGAGAACCCTGTAGAAACACAAGAAGAAGACATACAAAACGACCCACCAGAAGAGTGCACGCAAATCACCGAAGAGCAAGTAAGAGAGACAACGAGGAAACTTAAGAATAGGAAAACTCCAAACCAAGACAAAATACCAAATGAACTAATAAAAAATGGAGGAACTGCCACCATAAAAGAATACACAAAACTGTTTAATATCATACTACAACATAGAAGAATACCTGAAGAATGGAAGAACAGCGTAACAATACCCATCTTCAAAAAAGGAGACAAAACCGATCCAGCAAACTACCGTGGGATAACATTGTTGAGCACCTCGCTAAAACTCCTAACTAAGATCATTGCGGACAAAATAACCCCAACAATGCCAATAAGCGAAGAACAACAAGGATTTCGAAGAAGTCGATCCACCACTGACGCTCTATTCATACTCAGACAACTGATAGAAAAATCATTAGAGTACAACACCCCTGCCTATCTTTGTTTTGTAGATCTAACTAAGGCCTTCGACAGAGTACAACTAAAAGACGTCATCACGATCCTGGAAAACAATAATACGAAGAAAGAATACGTATAACTCATTAAGGACCTAAACACGAACACAAGAACGCAAATACGCACAAACCTCACCCTAACGCAACACCTACGAACCACAACAGGCATCCGTCAAGGTGATAGTCTCAGTCCTTTATTATTCAACGCAATCATGGATGAGCTGGTGAAAGCTGTAAAAAACACCGGATTAGGATATCGGATGGGCATACACAACATAAATATAATATGCTATGCTGATGACGCAGTACTTATTGCGGAATCAGAGGACGACCTACAAAGAATGTTACATGCTTTCAACAAACAGGCAGGAAAACACAACATGGAAATTTCCATAGACAAGACCAAATGCATGACCATAGCAAAAGAACCTGTACGCTGCAAATTGGTAATAGAAAATAAGACCGTCGACCAAACCATGTCAATCGAATACCTTAGGTGCAGAATTACAAGCGCAGGGTTTTTGGGTGATGAGGTGAGGAAACAAGTAAACAAAGCAGCAGCAATATCGGGACATCTTAGGTATCCAATCTGGAGAAACAAACACCTAAGTACGGAATGCAAATCAAGGATATACAAAACATGCGTACGACCGGTGATGACATATGGTGCGGAGACGAGAGCGGAAACAACGATAACAAAGAGGATACTAAGAACAACCGAAATGAAGACTCTAAGAACGATAACAGGATACACATTACATGATAGGCAAAGAAATACAGATATAAGGGAGAAGTGTCAAACGGATGACGTAGTCAGATGGATACGGAAAAGAAGAAGAGAATGGAACCACCATGTCAGCCGAATGACTCCCGACAGAATGGCCAGAATAGTACGAAACAACATACCTCACGGAAGAAGACCCATAGGACGACCACCAAAACGCTGGCGAGACAGCTGGCAATCAAATTCACAAGAACTGCCGCCACAAAGAAACCGGAACTAAACAGGCGATACGCCTATTGAAAGAAGAAGAAGAAGAAGAAGAAGAAGTTCAGTACCACATAGATAGTTAAAGAGAGACTTACCCCTATAATGTTTAAAACATCACATTGATGTGATGTTTTAAAGTTGACGTATTTTCACATGTTTAGTGCCGTTATTTGCTAAATTTTAACTCTGAATTACACTCCTGATGAAGTAACCAATGCGTTATGAAATATAGAGTGGAATAAAGGAGTTTTATTTTTACTTGACAGACCGCTCATCCGTTAATGAAATTTTTACTTATACAGTACGGTCGATAATACTTTATAGTCTATATATATATATATATATATATATATATATATATATATATATATTTCGTCGAATGTTTTCGCGGTCGTTTGTTGAAGCGTTGTTCTTCGGGATATTTCGCCGCGTTTGGATGATTTCGTCCTGAGAAGGACAACTTTCTTCCTGACGTTTCGGTGACATCACTTTCACCTTTTTCTAGAGGATCTTCTCGTTGCAATGGTAACTTCAAGAGTGCGTTGATTTCCTGTGCCGCTCGTATTATATGGTCCCGTCGTAGTGGGGACGCGTGTCTGACTCCTCGTGATTGGTCCGTCGGTTGTTCTGTCGCTTTCGACTATTGGTCGATCGGTTTGCGTTCGGTCCGAGTTAGTATGACTGGGCTGTGGCAAGTTGTTCTCATTACGTCGCTTGTGTGTAATCTGCCTGTTGAGCAAGGCCGACTTCCATGTATCAGGCAAACGCTGTCCGTCGTCACGTTTGTTCATACAGTTTTGCCGTTTCTCAATTTCTATTGCTTCTCTTATAATCCTGTACGTTAACCTCGTACTGCGTGCTATAGTTTTTGTGCCGTCAAAGTCGATAGTGTGTCCTGTATGTAGCACATGCTTAGCTAGGGATGATGTTGATTCTTTTTTAGCTACCGCATTTCTGTGTTCTTCCCTCCGTACGCTGGTTTTACGGTTAGTATGCCCTATGTATGTTTGTTCGCATTCATAGCACGGTATTTCGTAGACCCCTTGGTTTTCTAGTTCTATCTTGTCCTTTGTATTAGGCAAAATGTCTTTTATTTTCCTGTCTGTCGTATAAATGGTGTCGATGTCGTGTCGGCGTAATATTCTACCTATTTTCTCAGTCGTACCTTTCACGTAAGGGAGAAATGCTGTCCGTGTAGATCTTTCTTTCTTTTTTGGTTGATTCTTGTTAATTCGTGTCGCTCTGTTATGATATGTTGTGAATATCCGTTCGCTTGTAATATGTTTTTTATTGTTCCCATTTCTTCGTTTCGATGTTCTGCGTCTGACAAAGTTTGAGATCTGTGGATTAATGTTTTTACTACAGAGTTTAACTGTGCTGGGTGATGATGTGAAGAATGGAGGAAAGAAATCGGCTACCGTTCTTAGACTTGATGATAATCAAAAAACCGGATGGCTCGCTAGGATACACAGTGTACAGGAAACCTACACATACGAACAGATATCTCAACGCATCTTCACATCATCACCCAGCACAGTTAAACTCTGTAGTAAAAACATTAATCCACAGATCTCAAACTTTGTCAGACGCAGAACATCGAAACGAAGAAATGGGAACAATAAAAAACATATTACAAGCGAACGGATATTCACAACATATCATTAACAGAGCGACACGAATTAACAAGAATCAACCAAAAAAGAAAGAAAGATCTACACGGACAGCATTTCTCCCTTACGTGAAAGGTACGACTGAGAAAATAGGTAGAATATTACGCCGACACGACATAGACACCATTTATACGACAGACAGGAAAATAAAAGACATTTTGCCTAATACAAAGGACAAGATAGAACTAGAAAACCAAGGGGTCTACGAAATACCGTGGTATGAATGCGAACAAACATACATAGGGCATACTAACCGTAAAACCAGCGTACGGAGGGAAGAACACAGAAATGCGGTAGCTAAAAAAGAATCAACATCATCCCTAGCTAAGCATGTGCTACATACAGGACACACTATCGACTTTGACGGCACAAAAACTATAGCACGCAGTACGAGGTTAACGTACAGTATTATAAGAGAAGCAATAGAAATTGAGAAACGGCAAAACTGTATGAACAAACGTGACGACGGACAGCGTTTGCCTGACACATGGAAGTCGGCCTTGCTCAACAGGCAGATTACACACAAGCGACGTAATGAGAACAACTTGCCACAGCCCAGTCATACTAACTCGGACCGAACGCAAACCGATCGACCAATAGTCGAAAGCGACAGAACAACCGACGGACCAATCACGAGGAGTCAGACACGCGTCCCCACTACGACGGGACCATATAATACGAGCGGCACAGGAAATCAACGCACTCTTGAAGTTACCATTGCAACGAGAAGATCCTCTAGAAAAAGGTGAAAGTGATGTCACCGAAACGTCAGGAAGAAAGTTGTCCTTCTCAGGACGAAATCATCCAAACGCGGCGAAATATCCCGAAGAACAACGCTTCATATATATATATATATATATATATATATATATATATATATATATATATATTGAACTTCATGTGTATGAGAATTAATAATTATTAAATCTCATTTTACATGCGATTGTCGCTATAATTTGTTGCATTTAATTCTACAATTCGGCAAATCACTTTAGCCCTAGATTGTAGACGCAACAAGCCGCGACATCAACTGTACAAGTTGTCAGTACAAATGAAAAATTTTGTGAAAAACTTATCTGCGCGGAATGTGCATATATCGATATTTCACTGTTTTTTACAGATCATCAGTGCACCTTACCGAAGACAGACATGATATTCACTTCTATACTACGTGTATATATACGAACTGTAATGAACTTCATGTGTATGAGAATTAATAATTATTAAATCTCATTTTACATGCGATTGTCGCTATAATTTGTTGCATTTAATTCTACAATTCGGCAAATCACTTTTGCCCTAGATTGTAGACGCAACAAGCCGCGACATCAACTGTACAAGTTGTCAGTACAAATGAAAAATTTTGTGAAAAACTTATCTGCGCGGAATGTGCATATATCGATATTTCACTGTTTTTTACAGATCATCAGTGCACCTTACCGAAGACAGACATGATATTCACTTCTATACTACGTGTATATATACGAACTGTAATGAACTTCATGTGTATGAGAATTAATAATTATTAAATCTCATTTTACATGCGATTGTCGCTATAATTTGTTGCATTTAATTCTACAATTCGGCAAATCACTTTTGCCCTAGATTGTAGACGCAACAAGCCGCGACATCAACTGTACAAGTTGTCAGTACAAATGAAAAATTTTGTGAAAAACTTATCTGCGCGGAATGTGCATATATCGATATTTCACTGTTTTTTACAGATCATCAGTGCACCTTACCGAAGACAGACATGATATATGCACATTCCGCGCAGATAAGTTTTTCACAAAATTTTTCATTTGTACTGACAACTTGTACAGTTGATGTCGCGGCTTGTTGCGTCTACAATCTAGGGCAAAAGTGATTTGCCGAATTGTAGAATTAAATGCAACAAATTATAGCGACAATCGCATGTAAAATGAGATTTAATAATTATTAATTCTCATACACATGAAGTTCATTACAGTTCGTATATATACACGTAGTATAGAAGTGAATATCATGTCTGTCTTCGGTAAGGTGCACTGATGATCTGGAAAAAAACAGTGAAATATCGATATATGCACATTCCGCGCAGATAAGTTTTTCACAAAATTTTTCATTTGTACTGACAACTTGTACAGTTGATGTCGCGGCTTGTTGCGTCTACAATCTAGGGCAAAAGTGATTTGCCGAATTGTAGAATTAAATGCAACAAATTATAGCGACAATCGCATGTAAAATGAGATTTAATAATTATTAATTCTCATACACATGAAGTTCATTACAGTTCGTATATATACACGTAGTATAGAAGTGAATATCATGTCTGTCTTCGGTAAGGTGCACTGATGATCTGTAAAAAACAGTGAAATATCGATATATGCACATTCCGCGCAGATAAGTTTTTCACAAAATTTTTCATTTGTACTGACAACTTGTACAGTTGATGTCGCGGCTTGTTGCGTCTACAATCTAGGGCAAAAGTGATTTGCCGAATTGTAGAATTAAATGCAACAAATTATAGCGACAATCGCATGTAAAATGAGATTTAATAATTATTAATTCTCATACACATGAAGTTCATTACAGTTCGTATATATACACGTAGTATAGAAGTGAATATCATGTCTGTCTTCGGTAAGGTGCACTGATGATCTGTAAAAAACAGTGAAATATGCACATTCCGCGCAGATAAGTTTTTCACAAAATTTTTCATATATATATATATATATATATATATATATATATATATTAAAAATAATAGACTTTTTATTGGTTTAGCGACCTTTATTGAATTTTGATGTTTTATTCTACGACGTTTCGACTTTTATTATTATTCAGTCTTTTTCAAGTACGTTTTTTTGGGTTTCAAAAACACTCATTCTGTGCCACATGTGTCATCGGAGCTTATCCGAGACCTTTTTTAGGGGACCGACCGCACTGGTTCGAATATTGTGAGTGAGAAAAATAAAATTCTTATAAACACTAAATATATATATATATATATATATATATATATATATATATATATATACATATATATATATATATATATATATATATATTTTAATTTTCGAACGCCTCAAGATTACCAACTGCGAAATATACAGTATGCAATGGTTTCAAATACCAATTTTACAGAAATAAAGAAAATCTTATGACCTAGAAACTTTCAGCTGTTCGATATACTTAATTGTATCAAATTGCAACAAGACTGAGCCGACATTTCATCTTAATGCATTTGTTGAAGTTGATAAGTATATTATGTTTTACATGATTTTTTAAACAAAAAGTAAATATGAGAAGCTTATATTAAGCTTTCGTCCATAGAAGATTTACATAGTTTGTTTTATAATGCAATTTAAGTTGATAGTGTTTGCAGGAAACTTTATCGTTATGTTATATTCCTTAAGTGTGAAGTATTTGAAAACAATAAGCCTTCGTAGTTAAAGCAAAAATAGTTACGGAGGGGAGCGTGAAAGAAGACAACATAGCGGTAATCGGTTTACATTCTCTCAGTGTGAATACTAAATTGTTACAAAATCTATGAATTAACCAGTCAATTTGTATATTGAACTTTCTTTGTGGTGTATGTATAGCGGGCAAATGTCTTAAGCTGGGAGCTTGCCAAAACCCCAGGACCGCTTAGAGTATATATGGTGTGTGTACAGTTTTCCATGGCTTTGTTACTACACTTCCTCGCCATAAGGGGGTAGAAAAGTTGATTCGTTATTCACTTCTACACATTTAAAGGCAACCAAAGAGGGTCCCAATCAGAATCAGCCCTTTACTAGCTGGTCCTGAGATGGAACCCCCCACAAATTTCACTCCTTTTGTCCAATGCTCTTACTTCTTCAGCCGTTAAGCCGTCGAAATGTACAATGAAGTCTAATTTATTGACGACAACAAAGAATCGGATCTACCGCGCTTAGTAAGAACTTCAGCACCTCTCAAAGCAGTGAAAACACGGCGTACTCTCATTAGAAAGCAAAAAATAATGGTCTTGCAAATGGAAATATCCAACGAGTCCTTACAAAGAGCTTAATGAATACCTGCAGTTCCATGTTTACCGTACAAGAAAGTAATCTTCTTACAGTTCGTTTAAAAATAAAGAGCAAAAGCAATTTTAATTGGGTATGTAAAGATCGAACATTGTTCTATCTTGCTTTCGGATGAAAAATTTTTAATATTGAAGAATACAACAGTAAAGAAAATGATACATGTCCACAACAGTTGAGAAACTAGTGACGTTGTTCTATGTATTCAGAGGCCACTACCCTGAGTCAGATATGGTATGAATTTCATGGTATGGAGTTACGAAAGTTCATTTTTGTGAAAAAATGTTAAAACGGATGCAAAAATGTATCACAAAACAATTCTTGAAAACGTTGTTAAACATTAACACAAATAGTGTTTAACAATGAGCGGTGGGTATTCCAGCAAGATTCAGCGCCTGCTCATAAAACAAAAAGTGCTTCTTTTGCCGAGTATGCATAACGTTCAATTGTCTTAAGCTGGGAGTTTATCAAAACCCCAGGACCGCTTAGAGTGTATATGGTGCATGTAAAGTATTCCATGGCTTTGCTACCACACCTCCTCGTCGAAAGACAGTAGAAAAATTGATTTGAGTTTTATTTCCTAAACATTTAAGAATGACTGAAGACAATCTCGATCAGAATCAACCTCTTACAACCTAGTTCTAAGATTCAAACCCTCGACCAGCGGTCTCTCACTATAATTGCTCGACGCTTTTACCACTTGGGTCAAAGTCGCATCGGCCGCACTCTGTAAGAACTCCGGCACTTATCGAAGCAGTAAAAGTTCAAATTCGACGTATTCCTGTTAGGAAGCAAAAAATAATGGCTTTACAAATGGAAATATCCAAAGGGTCTTTAAAAGAGTACTTAATAAATATCTGCAGTTCCACGTTTGTCGTAGAATAAGATGACCTTCATACTGTTCCATTTAAAAGCATTACGATTATAAAGAGCTATGCAAGAAATTAACATTGCTCTATCATATTTTCGAATAAAAATCTTTTTAATGTTGAAGAACACTACAATAAACAAAATGATAGGATGTACGCTCACAACAGTAGAGAAGCTAGCGAAATTGTTCTATGTGTTCAAAGAGGGCACTATCTTGCGTCAGTAATGGTTTGGTTAGAAGTTCATATCTGGAGCTAGGCTAATTCTTTTTTTTTGAAAATATTTTAAAACAGGTGCAAAAATGAATAATGAATAATAATAATAAAGAATAATGTCTCGAGAATGTTGTTTAACCATTAACACAAACAACGTTTACTAATGAGCGGTGGTTATTTGGGTATTCCAGTAGGATTCAGCACCTGCTGTTAAAGTAAAGAGTACTCAGGGGTGGTTAGAAAGAAATGTACACGACTTTAATAGACAAGATTGGCAATGGCCCTTTTTGGATAGTTTAAATGAAATCCATAATAAAATCTATTGCCAATTTAGATATAAATGTTATTTATATGTAGGTGTAGACATCGACGAATGGCCACAAAGAACTCGCGTAAAAATAAAAGCGAGGGCATTTTGAATAGTTCGTTTACACAAATTTGCAAGAGTGAATATTTTTAATAAACATTTTCTGCTAATATTATATGGAACAGAATTTATTATCTGGCTATGTACATAAATTGTTTCATCGTTAAACAAATTTAATTTGTAGATTTGAAAAAGTGTTTATCATTAACGTGAGTTATCCATACTGCTTAAGTAGATGTGTATTTATAACAACACACAATGTACGTATTATGTAAAAAATAATTGTACTTTCCCGATTAATAATGTTCGGAAACTAATAAGTTCAAAAGGTTAATAGAATTTATGTCAAGCAAAATTCATTACTTCTACTATAAACAGTATATCAATTTTTTTTATTTAAATTAAAACGATAAGGGAAATTGAAACACTCAACAATATTATTGAAATATTAATTGTGGTAAAACTCTCGATCCGACTTTAAATGAATGATAGTTGATGGAATATTGGCAATAATACACAAGGAAATTTTATCATAATAAATATTTACTATTTATATACTGAGTCGTAAATATTTATAAACAATATAGCATTTCAGAATTCATGTACGTAAACATATTAAAAGCTAAACTCAAAAAAAAATTAATTCTCTATTTAATATAAGTATGAAAGAAAATTAGTACAATTTGCATAATAATTGAAGGCTGGTTGACTAAACGCGTAGGGGAAGTTGAGAATATAGTCGTGTAGAGGGATCACACTTCTAATACGAATGTAGTAAATTTTAATAGAATATTAGTTCTTGTGAGAAGTAGATCTAATTTATATTAAAATTAATTCTGCGAAAGGTTTCCTGTGCATCCATCTAAAAGGGTAAAAAATGAGATTAAATGCAGCTACAAAACGTTCACGAAAGTCAGAGAAATTGGATTGGAAGATTATGGATTAATTGATGTAAATCAACAAATACAGTAAATTATTTCCGGGTCGCGGCAGTTCATAAACAAAAAGACAAAAGAGGGTTTTTCTTAAGCTTTTCTAGTCTGAAAAAAAATATTGAGTATTCTGGCAACGAGTTAATGTACTACCCTAATGTGCGTGTTTCTTTTCTCTTTTTGTTATGAGAGCAAACCGCTTTTATCGGCGAGACTCTTTTGTCCATAAGATGTCACTAGATTACCTCTCGTCACCTAACGGGATAAAATTGTTATTAGTTGGTAAAAGCGAACTATTTGACGTCACTTCGTTATCCCGCACTGATGACGTCGTAAAACAGAAACGCATGTGTCTGCGGTTGCAACGACCACTGGTTAAATACGTGGTATATGTCCATGCGTACAGATATAGATATGTTTATGCATATTTGTATCATTTCATTATCTTGTCTGGATTAACACAACGAGAAGTACAAGCAATATGAGAATCAGTTTTAGGTCTTTACGGAATTGTTTAATACGGTGGATGCCATAGAATTACAGTATCGACATGAGTATCGACATGAAAGTACTAATTTATGTATTTTTCATGTGTGTCATGCATTTTTTGAATATAATGGTAATATCTATTCATTGTTATTCTTTCTGTAGATAACATAAAAACTGTGAAGCATGTGCTGAAGCTCTTTGTTCATTTAACCGTTGAAATGTCTTACGATTGTTATACAGGGTGTCGAGAAACTCTCCTGACAAACAAAAGACCGAGTTTCCTCAGATAATTTTAAGACAATTAAACCCAAATTCACCTAGTCCGAAAATGCTTCCTAAGGGAGCTAGAGTTCTTTGAAGATGGCGCCTTGTATTTATTTTTTTTTAAATTCCTCCAGATAATATTCCTCCAATAATCAAAAAACGAAAAATTTACAAATCGATTTTTCTAGAAAACGGTGTATCCTACCGACTTAAAGTAAGAGTACCTTTTAGTACTGGAATACCCGAAAATTTAATAATCTAGTGTCACAAATGATTAAAAGTTAAAGACAAAAAAGTTATGCCTTAAAATAACCGTTGACCTACCCAAAACGGACGCCTATGACCGGTACTAGAAATTCGCAATTGATGGAATCGATTCATCTCTGGAGGATAAATAAGCATACCAGTTTTTGTTTTTCTAAATAGAAGCGTTCTGGAGGAATTTAAAAAAAAATAAATACAAGGCGCCATCTTCAAAGAACTCTAGCTCCCTTAGGAAGCATTTTCGGACTAGGTGAATTTGGGTTTAATTGTCTTAAAATTATCAGAGGAATCTCCGGTCTTCGTTTGTCAGGAGAGTTTCTGGACACCCTGTATAATATAATATAATATAATATATTATATAATAATCAATTTTATCACAAATCACTAATCAGTATTAAAAAAATCGCGATTATTTCTTATCATATACGAAAAGCATTCAAGTAAATCCATCTCAATTCTCTAAAAAAGTCCAACTTCTATGGCTACTACGACCGTACTAACTTCATGTAGACCAATATTTTGGATCTCCTCTGAAACTTTCTTTCAAGTGACATACTTTGACCACGCAACTTTTGAAACCAACGTTATACAAACATCATATCAATGTATATAACGAGCAATCAAGATAATTTCTAATCGAGTCATTCATGAATCCGAAATTTTATGTCGTTACTTGAACTGCATTTACATTACTAACGTCAAGTAACATGTCAGTCGAATATATAACTATGTAACGGTTATAATCGGAAAAGATATACGGACTCAAATTCATGAATGACTCGATTACAAATTATTTTGAACGCTCGTTATTATTTAATTTAATTTGCGAATTTGTGCAAAGATTGAATTAATTATCGACGAAAGAAAAAGGGAACGTCAAATAGAAGAAAGCCAACATTGCCGACATATTTTTTCGTTCGGTTCAACAGAAGAGTTAATGCATTAGAAGTCTCTAGAACTATTTATGTTCTTTACGGTGAAGAAGTAATTTGGGAAAGTACAGAACGGAAATGGTTTTCTTGATTGAAATAGGACCATTTTGACATAAATTAATCTCAACGATTCTCAGAAAGACTTTAATGAAGATAGTCTGAAAGCAAAGCTCAGATTAATGTACAGTTAAGCTCACATAAATCTAGTATAAATTATTCTTGAATTTTTGTTTTGTTGTAATTCATTCTTAAAACGTCAAAATGACATTTGTCAGATTTACTAATAGGGAACAACTATGGGAATCTATTGAAAATACCTGTGAAAATATTGTTGAAAAACCTAATTTTTTAAGAAGTCCCATTGATTCTGTACCTAGAAGGTTAGAGGTAGTAATTGATGTAAATGGCGGATAAATTAGGTATTAGTTTATTTGTGTTTTCTAAATTATATTAAAAAATTAGTTGACACTCGGTTTGTCTTTAAAAAAAAGATTAATAAACACTAAGCAATATTAGAAAATTTTGACAATTTTGACAAGTTAGATTATACCAGATTTATGTGAGCTTAACTGTACATATTATTGTTTAATTTGAATTTGTAGAAAGATTGCATTAATTGCTGACAGAAGAAAATAGAACGTTAAGTACAAAGAAAGGGAGCATGCCGACATATTCTTTTGCTCGAATTCAACAGAGGAGCTAATGCATGAGAAGACGCTAGAACTATTTATACCCTTTATTAAGAAAAAGTAATCGAGAAAGATACAGACTGGAAATGACTGTTTTAATTTAAATAGGGCTATTTTAACATAAATGATTCTCAATGTTCACGAAAACTATCGGACTCTGATGAAGATCGTCTGATCACTTTAATTCATGACGATCTACGCCAATCGACTAGCAAATTGACCAATATAATGGATCGTAACCAATCGACTGTAATACGATATTTGCATTCCATTGACAAAGTTAAATTGTCAAATTCTGAGTGTTGCTGCCGCATGTTTTGAACGAAAGCAACAAGAATCTACGTGTCAACATTTCTGCTTCATTGCTAATTCGTTATCGTGTAACTCGTCAGCATCATCAATCGTTTTTCTTCCACATTGTTATTTGTGACGAAAAATGGTGTTTTCATATTAACATGAAAAACAAAAAATAATATTTAGCCCTAACAGAAAGGCAACTTTCCGAAGCAAAAGCCAATACTTATCCATATAAGCTGGGGTTGTGCATCTAGTGGGACAAACAAGACATCATCTACTACGGATTGCTTTCGAGGAATGTATCAACAACTCTGTAACCATCACTAGTGAGATTTGCTCAATTCAAGACAAAAGGTCGGGAAAGCATTACAAAGTTATTTTGCACCACGATAACGCTCGCTCTTACACTGCTAACTCGGTTGGAAGGTCATTCCATCTCTTTCTCTCAAGAGATTTCCATCTCTTTCGCTTCTCTATCAAACAACCTACAATGGATCTCCTTTAATGTGACGTTGCGCTTCAAAATTGAGTTGATGACATCTTCATTTCCAAACCACTGGATTTCTTCAAGCATGGAATCGAAAAATTGACAGACCGTTTATGGTAAACGTAAGTAATAGAGGAGAATAGACCATGTATTTTGTTTATGAAAAAATTCATCAATTTTAAGTTCGATAAAAACATCAACCAATTTATTCATGTATGGCAGTTTCATCATAAATTTCGTAAAATTCATATGGCCTTACAATGCGCATTTCACCAATACTCATCTTGTATCATTAAAATAATTACAAGACTCCAAAAAAGTAGATGGTAATATTACACAGTACAAAAACTAACTGCATTATTAACACTGCAAATTTCTATTTTTATCATAAATATCGCACAACATTACGCAAAATAATACACTAATATTCATCACTAATATTAAATACCTCACCTACGACTCAACACGTGTAAATAAATTGTGTATTTAGAACCGCCTTGCCGCACCGTTACAAATTATTAACTACAGCTAGTAATGTATATACCTCTGCTGATGTTTAAATAGATTGTCGTTATCTTACTAACACCACAATGATTAATTATAATACGATAAATTGCAATTTATTATTTCCGAATTAGTATATGCGCGTACAGCTTACAATTAGTTAAGTAATTTGTAATTACAATAAAATCTATAAAAAGTTAATTGGTATAGTTGCGCAGATGTGTTAGAAAATAATAGTATGTACAGTTTATCTAGAAAGCAATGTCTCCTCCTCATCACCTCAATGCTAGTTTCTAAGGCTAAATAGCTTCCTTTTAACTTTTTTTTTTGTATTACATAAAGGCGATTGCCTTCACTAACGTATACCCTGCTGTGGTGTATAGACTAACGCTAGAAACTTACAAGTCTGAACCTGTCGAAATGTACCCACAGTAGACGCGCCAAGTCGAGGAAGTCACATATGAGTATCAAAATGGATCGTGTCGAGCAACGAGCGGTGATTAAATACTTATGTTTAAAAGAGATGGCCTCAACTCAAATTCATCAAGATTTGGTGGATACATTAAGGGAATCTGCAGTATCATATGACATAGTTTTAACGCGGTATAGACACGACAAAGAAAATTTTCTTGCAAGATTAGTGACAATGGATGAGTCCTGAATCCACCATTATGATGTAGAGACCAAACTAGAGAGTAAGGACTGGACACATCTAGGTTCACCACCACCAAAAAAATTCAAGACGCCACCTTCAGCATGGAAGGTCATGCTATCCGTATTTTGAGATAGTGAAGGCGTAATTTTAGTAGATTTCCTGCGGAAAGTGCAATTACAGGGTGCTTATTATGCCAATTTAATTCCCAAATTACGTGACTTGATAAAAGAAAAACGTCGGAAGAAGTTGCGCAAAGGTGCTCTCTTGCATCAGCATAACGCACCCAGTCACCGGTGAGCCATTGCAAAGCTACGATAGCTCAAGCAGGTTTCGAATTATTTGAGCGTCCACCATATTCGTCAGATTTGGGCCCCGATTACCGACTGTTTCCAACACTTGCGTGGTATACGATTTCCATTAGATAATGATGTGATATGTGCAATAAATCAGTGATGTGCAGAGGTTGAGCAATCTTTTTTTCGACAAATGTTAGAACATAGATGGGAAAAATGCCCACTCTCATTTATATAAATATATATTAAAGCAGAAATGTACCAATTCGCCATATAGGGTAATATTCACGTGGCAAGGAAGAGACACTACTTTTTCAACAACCTGTACATGTTTAACTAATTAAGCAAGTATTTAATCAGATCAAGGCGAAAACAATCCCCTAAATTTTCTAACAATCTGCTTTTGATACAAGTCAATAATATTTGTCACACAGTAATTTACAAATATAGTTTTAAAATAAATACAAATCATAATTTTAATTATAACCATTAGTCAAATTATAAATTCTGCTATAAAATTTATGAATGGCAAATGAATTTACCCAAGTCTACTTAATTTCCATTAATTAATTCCACTATAGTAGATTAAAATATTTCATCCAAATCTAATAATAAATAGATATTATAATTTATACGATTCATATACCATTTTATTTTTGGAAACTAATAAAAAAGATATAAACATAGATCCCTTTAAATTTTGAGATATAAAATACTAATATTTTAACAGAAAAAATTCTTCTTCAGCACTCCTTTGCTATCCATTTATGTGTTCTACCAGTTTTCCTTTTTATTTTCTATTGTTACTGATCTACATTCATTTTCTAAAAAGCCTAGCAGTTCTCGTCTAGTCTTGTAGTCTTGTAGGATATGTTACGTTTGTTTAGTGGATCAATAACATTTGTCCTATGTTCATTTTAAAGTAGCAAAACACGTTTTATAGACGAAAATAGTTTTGATTTACAGTATAGTTTTAATTTTCACAATCTTTCAAAATCATTTGGACTACATTCTTTAAAACCAGTTATCAAACCATCTTTTCTTTTTACGCTTTAAAAATATTTTCATTGATAAAACTTCCTCGCTTTCTGTTCCTCACATGAAGATACAACGTAAAATGAAGTGAAATTTTGGCTATAATGTGGATGTTTTGGCAACAGTCCGATTCTTCTAAACCAGATAAATCTAAATCGTCATAGGAGTAGCAGAATATTAGTGTTAAGTTATATTAGCCTTTTAATGTCATTAATTCTTTTCTTTTCATTTGCGGTGAAATAAAATATATTATTATTATTACTGTTATTACATATATACCGCCGCTTCTTGGCAGCTAAGGAACATGGCTTGTCACCAAATACCCGGTTGGGTTAAGTCATGTTCAAAATTCTAAAAATCATACCTCAATGGTGTTCTTTATCTATTTCCATGATTTCTATTGCAAATGATTGCTTCTAAACTTTGTAGTTTGAAAATACTCCAATATGTTTTTCTCCAATCAGTGTCATTAAACTTGTAAATAACTATGTTAAAGTGTAAAATAATATTTGCATCAATCATGGCCTGCTAGAGATACTCCACGAAAAGAGAACAGCCCTTGTATATCAAATAATGCGTCATCAACATGTACGTTGTGATTTATATCTGGTAGTAGTATAGTCTGAGGAAATTCATCCTTGCATAACAAAAGTATTTATAAGAACTGATAAAGTCCATTGATTTGTGGCTCTTTTAGACGAATTTACTACAGGTTTTTAATTTATAAAACCTTCCTAAGATCACATGTTTTATTTTGCCTTATCATTAACAGATCGCTTCGAGCATTATTAACAATACAAAACAAAAAGTATCAAAGGGGCTAAGTGCCATTTGAAAGGTTTTGAGTTATTCAAGAAAAACACTTTATTTCGGTTAGTATCGTAACTTGAAGAAAATATTCTAAATACAATAATATAATTATAATCTCTCAACATAAATGGAAATTTTCAAACGTCTATCATAAAAAAAAAAAAACAAAAAGTAATAATATATCCAACAAAAATAGAAACGTGCTAAGTTCCAAGGCGTTTTTATTAGTTGTAAGTACCATGTTCACTGTCGGCCTCTCCACTTGGCACAGAGCCAGTAGTTGTCAGTCCCTAATATTACTATAATATCTGTTATGGACTACATCCTTCAAGAATGATGTCATTGAAGTCAATTACTTCTTTTTTGCCTCTTTTATATTATTTTCTGGTGGAAGCTTCGTTATTATAAATTTCTCTGCATTGTATGCATATAAACATGAATGATTTATTAGAATCTCCCATGGGGTATATAAAAACATGACAGGTGTTGTAGATAGAACATGTGCGAATATGTCAGTATCGGGACAAACATGACCTGCTGCATATCTATTGAAATACAGCTAATGGAACTACCAAGCAAGCTTGAATTTACAAAATCATTTTTCATAGCCTCCGAGGTTGTCTCAACTTTTCTGTGATGCAATTCAAGTTTTACTTTAGATGATTTACTTTCGTGATTGTTTGCCGAAATTTCACCACCTAATTTGTCACAAGTGCGGCATGTATCTATACGTGGACGATGAAAACTCACGTTTGGAAAATCCTTCAAGAAATCAAATCGGTAGTATTTGTAAAATTGTAACATTTGAAGAGGAAAATTTATTACAAAATGCTTTGTAAAGTCTGTGAATATTTAGATCTGGGCTCAAATATTCCTTACTTGACCTTGTTCGATTGTAATGACTTATATTTCTAGGAATAGAAAGTATGTATCTTCTTATTCCATCTCTATCTTCATCGGTAAAGTTAGCTTTTTTATTGTTTCTTCGTCGATCCCTATAGCAGGTGTCCCTAATCTTTTTCCTTTTAATAATAACTGCAATCTTCTTTCTAGATACAGCGAACACTTGCATAAAAGTAGATTTATATACTTGCAGAAAGTTACCATCAAAGGGTAACATATAGGAAATAGAATTTTTGCGACGACTAGATCCAAGATTATCATATTTTCCATGACGGTGTCGTTTAACTTTTAGTAAATGCAGCAAACCCAACAAGTAGATATTTTTGCGTAAGGTATCTTGTTTGTAGAATTCATTAAATATTTTCAGTTTTACTTTCCTCGTCAGTTTCTTGCATTCGAAGTAGCTGTTGCAAAACAACTAAAAATCAAACATGAGCTATGCAATTCTGTAAATTGAGGTTAGATCGACATTACCTTTTTATCTGGAGAAGTTTTCCCGGCAACTTCATTTCCTCGGCGACAAATATATGGTTATCTAGCAGCTTTAAGTTTTCTTTGTTGATGTTTGAACGACCCTGCTTGTTTTCCTTCCATTATTGCAATAAATAAACATATTTTTCATAACACACCACAATATACACAACTTTGGTATTTAGCACCTTTCTAAAGCTACTACTACTTATAATATTGTCATAACGCAAACTATTGCACTTGGCACATTACGTGCTTTCAGGGACATTGGAGGTGGTATTCAGCACCTGAATATGGAAAAATCTAAAAATGTATGATTGCACTTAACCCCTTTGGTATTTCCACTATACATTTATTGTATCGTATTCTAGTTTTTCATTTTTCCTTAATACTAACTCGTTGACTATACAACAAGAACGTATAAAATAAGTTTCGATAGAAGTTATATAGTATTTAAACTTAATACGTAAATATAAATCGAATGTAAAACATGTTTATATTGGAACGTATTCAACTTACCTAGCTTAAAAACAAATTTTGATTGAAAATGAAAAGCCTTGTTCTTCATCAAGTAAAGTTGATTTCGAAGATCTACATATCTGTAAATAAGAACGAGAGATAGTTAGGCGTCTAGTTATTCACAAAAGCACTTACGATTATGTTTGTAAATCTAATAATACATACTTGCGTATGACTAATATTTTGATAACTATTTAAGTGTTATTTATTTATTATACATAAATACAAAAGAAATGATTGATTCATTAAAAACTAGATAAACCGTATTGTTATGTTCAAGGTTTGTTAATTCTAAAATCGTTACTAACTTCGCATACGCGGAAAACGTTTACGTAAACTTCAACGCCACTTTAACTCTCATGTTAGACAGATTAGTGTGCCGTCCATAAAGGCTGAGAAGGATATAAATTCGTGTAATCATAGACTCATCATAGATTCTCAAGTATTAGCTGTTATGCGTAAAATTTACGAAACACTAGAAAAACAAAATTTGCTATGATCCATTATAGCAAGGTATTTCCTAGATTTATTACAAAGTGCTTCTTCATGAATTCTAGAATAGCGCTTTTTGATCACTTATTCATTAGGACACTGTATTTCTATTGCGCCGTTGTAATGTGATTCTTCTTGAATCTTGGAAGAAGCACTACATATTTTATCACTATTTCTATGATTATTTTGTTACACAATTTTTTTGTGTAGCTATTATTTGATGCTCAAATGTATAAACTAAATCAATAATACTTATAGAATTTATAATACGGATACGTAGCACTATTTTAAATTAAATTTCACACGACACAAATATCGTTTACAAATATTCAGTAACAAAGAGAAGCTGCAAACGAAAGCATTCCAAACATTAAAATTAAAGGAGAAAATATATAATAGAAAGCACAAACTCGTCATTTTCGGCGAATTCAAAAGCAATTAATTCAACGAAAGAATTATTTTCTCAAATTTTTGTCACAACAAGAATTAATTGCAATAAAAGTTAAATGTTAATATGTAATATTATGAAATAATATGTGAAAAGTAAATTCGAATTACAGGAAGTATTACTAGTGCATTTCTTTTTTCTATTTCTTCGCAGATCCAGGAAAGGTAGTTTCCATTTTACGTTTTGCAAAATGGAAACAACCTTTAAGTACTAATCATACTGTGATTTCTGGAAAAATATGCCCGTATAATTCTTTTATTTTATCTCTATTCAAAAACACGGTTAATTTTTTGAATTAATCTCAAGGTTAACACAGAAATCCCTTATTCCTATAGCAAAGAATCATTTTTTATTACAAAAATATTTTTCAAATAGATATTCCAGAAAATACTCCTCAAGGTAATATAATTTCGGTAATTGTTCTATAACGAACAATTTAAATTCCTCTGTACTGTATTAGTTATAATTTACGAGGGGGTATTTTTTATGTTATCTACCTAGCTATGAAAACAATATGCTATCGTGATAATTTCCTTACATCAAGTTTCTGTGACATTTTATATTGTAACATCCAAGTTTGGTTCAAATCGCTTAACATTTGTTACTTTCAGATTCGTTTAAACAAGAGAAAATGACTAATTTGAAACATGAACACATGAACATGAAGCGTCATGAAGTTTTTATTAAAAGAAGGCAGTAATCTAAAGAATATCCATGAAAGAATGGTGGCAGTGTATGCAGAAAATAGCCCGTCCTATTTTTAAGTCAAATATTAGTGTAAGCAGCTTAAATGGAGCAGAAAATCCATTTATGATGACCCAAAGTGTGGAAGACCTTTGGAAACACGAACTGAAGAAATTATTTAGTGTCGACTGACTGCCGAGTGAAAGTTTCAGTTATTTCTACAGGAATATGAATATCAGAAACCAGTGTTTTTAAAATTCTACACGAAGATTTGGGAATGAGCTCAGTCCCGAACAAAAATTGTGTAGACGACAAATTTTTGAAGAGAAATTCCGTTTTTATCTCAAGATGAAGACTTCTTGAATGGAATTGTAACTGGGGATGAAACTAGGGTACATCAATCCATGCACTGGGTTCATAAAGGCTCTCCACCGCTCAAGAAGGCAAAAATGAGATTTTCTGCGGGAAAAGTGATGGCCACAGTTTTCTGAGACGCAGAGGGGATTCTCTTAATTGAGTACCTATATGCCAAAAGGGACTACAATAACGGGAAATGTCTACATAAGACACAATTAAGAACTTGAACAAGGTTATACGCGACAACTGCAGGGCACATAAAGCACGAATTGTTCAAGCAGTAATCAATGAACGCGGTTTTAAGGAATTACAACATCCACTCTACAGTCCCGACTTCGCCCCTTGCGACTATTATCTCTTTTCAAAATTCAAAAACACTTGAGAGGGCGTCGACTTTTATCAAATGATGATGCGGAAAACGCTGTGGAGTCGTAATTTGCGGAATTGCCAAAAAATGTTTTTTCGAATGCGTAGCGTAATTAAAGAAACGTGTTAGTGTTAATGGTTCTTACGTTAAAAAATTTTTGTTTTGTTTTCTAACTCGTTTCTTTCATAGCTAGGTAGATAACGTAGAAATCTCCCCTCGTATAATAGTGTAATTTTGACGAAATAAATCTGTAAATTATACAAGAAACATTGAAGATTAGACAAACGAGGAAAGTTAAATATCTGAAAAACTATAATATCTAACTCATCGATATAATTGCAAAAATAAGAACTGTTATAGAGTTAATAAATAAGTAATTAAAATTCTAGGTATGGTTTTCAGAACTTATAGTTTTGTAGCTTCCGCCGAAAGACTATAGCAATTTTTGATTTACAACTTTTCTTTATTTATTCATTTTGAACAGCATAGAAAACAAATCCCAAATAGCAAAATTTATACAAATAATACAAATCAATAAACAATTATGAGAATATTAAAATAAGATGAAGTTATTCTTGAATAAAGATAAAAAATAAATCAAAAGAAAGAAATGTATAGTCATAAAGTTAATACTTTCAGGCTGATGTGTAGCGCACTAAAGATACAAATGAGTTATAGGAAGTATTAAATAAATATATCGCCAAGAATCAATTGAAAACACTAACAGCCAGTTCAAAAGATTGTGCTGATCATACTCAGGTCCATGAAAAGGTATATAAAATTCACTATCGAGAGTTTAAAGTTCAAACACGAGCTTAACGAGGCTGGTTCAGAAACTAGGTAGCCTAACAATGAAACCGCAAGTTTTTTTGACAAAAAAACATTTTATTTCTCAATATAGTCTCCTGCTCGCTCAACACACTTATTCCAACGATATTCCAATAATATCGATAATGCCTTCATTGTAGGTCGATGAATTTTCGAAATAGCTATTTACAGTAGTAATTACCTCGGAATTAGATGAAAATTTCTTACCGCTGAGCCATTTTTTCAGGTTTGGAAAGAAATAATAATCGCTGAGAGCCAAGTCTTGGGAATAGGGTGAATGAGGCAATAATTGAAATCCAAACTCATGAATTTTTGCCCTTTTGTTACGCTTAGCATATAAAATATTTTTATCTATTTTTTAAATATATTTCTTCTTTGAATACCTCGTTTTAAAATATATTTAACTATTTGTACAGCTGTACATATTCGTACAAAGAGAAAGCATTTCTTTGGTTATATTCTGAACTGACCGAGACCTTTTTCTACCTGACCGTGTCCGCAACCCTAACGTTACGGTCGAATTTCTTTCTAGTACATTTCATTTTAAATTCTTTTAATTAATATTACATACTTCTTCTTTTATATGTTGTGTTTGATTTCGTTAGAAAGCTTATGTCACAAGGGTTATTCTAATAATATTTATGACATCGATAGACCACGTCTTCAGGTCGCGCTTCTAATTAACTCTAATTCAAGATATCGACCTCTCTCCGACTTAGATCATAAAACAGACCGTTTCTAGACTTTTCTATCGACGCAAAACTATCAGTCCTTCTTCTCTTTCGAACCTTTCGTGAGTAAACAACTCCTCGTGCATTCCAGTACACAATGGAACTCACCACGCCGTCCAGCTTCTTCCGCTTCTAAGGTAAACTGTATTGTTCTATATATTATTCTTTTAAGCGAATCCATATTAATTTAACTAATTAATTTCTTATTCTTCCGGCCAAACATCGCTCTACATATACTTGACCAAGGTATATCTTCGAAGGCCACGTGACCATCATCGCCACTCACAGGTAAATCTGTATTGTCCGATACAGAGATTATTTTTATATTAATCGTATTCAATTAACCCTTAATTTACTGCTCAATTAAACGTTCGTTTCAGAGTATTTTTTGTGTTAATTTTTAATTAATTACTTACTGCTCCTCGTGTACATATTACTTTTGCTTAATTACTTTTAAATATACGAATTTCGATTGCTCTTATGTAAATATAAATACAAACTTTAAGGACGCCGCTGTGTTTTATTTTATTTATTAAGTTTTTGTGTATTTATTTTAATTAACCAATACCACGCACATCCTGGACCTTTGAAGTAACTTCACCAGCACCACCAATTAATTGTATTACAAAATAGTTTCCTTATTATTAGCACACCAGAAGCCCCATTATTTGTAATAAGTGTCGCCCAGACATTTTGTAATACTTTCAATCGCAGACTTGTGGGCAGGTGCATTATCCTGATGGAGAAGCACCTTTTTCTTTGCCAAATTTGGCTGTTTCTCTTTGATTTGGTCGCTTACTTGTTGAAACAAATTGGCAGAATACTTTCCATTTATTGGTTTCCCCTTTTCTAAGTAGTCGATCAAGATAATTACATGAGAATCTCAAGCAGTTGTCATAACCTTTTCTGCTGACAAAATAGCTTTTGCCTTCTTTGGTGGCAGAGAACCTTTTTTGTCCATTATTTGGGTTGTTTTTTGGTTTCGGGAGTGTAATGGTGGACCTAGGTTTCATCGACGGTTATGAAATGACGTATAAAGATTATTATTATGATTGCAGCGAAAACGTGCTAAAAGGTTGCGAGAAGCACTCAAACGATTCAGTTTGTGCCCCGTTGTGTAACCGCGGCACCCAACAATATCTTTCATTTCCAATTCTTCAGTTAAAACTCTGCGCACACTGTCAGTTTAGACACCTACAATGTCTGCTATCTCGCGCACTTTTACTCGACGGTCGGCGAAGACAATACGGGGGACTTTTTCAATCATATCCTGGAACAGTAACCTTTTTGGACATCCACTACGGGGTTCATCATTTAGCTCATACGACCATGCTTAAATTCGGAAACCCAGCTTTTAACGATTGAAAACGAAGGAGCGGATTCTAATAGTGTGGAATCCAGGTCTGCTTTGATTTCGGTTGGTGTTAAGCCTTTCAAATGAAAGGCGTAACTTAAATGAAAGGCTTTATCACTGGTCTCTACTCAGTTTTTTCCATTATTACAAAATCTTACGTGACGCTCATTTTGGCGTACTGTCAAAACAGACTAATTAACAGATCTCTCTGTACTGTCATATTTAACCTACTAAAAGATTATTCTACAGAGTGGTAAATAATATTCCTGCGAATTCGCGCCGTCCACATAATTTCTGAACAATCCTCGTACATGTGCTAACAATTAGAGCAATCAGCACAATTATCAAACACGACGAGATTCAAGAGATTTTATGACAGGCATGGTCTAGAGATGAGCGAGATGAGAAATGGTGACTGAATCACCACTTGCCTCTTAACAACGGAGTGATAACACTGATAATTCACCGCATAACTATATTGAAATATTTCGGCACCAAGTATTTATTACTTGTCGTGAAGCAGTGAACTGACACCTTCAGGAGGCAAATCGGTGACTTGCTCGCGTTCTTGTTACGTTTTACTCTTTCACTTCATAGACATACACCTAAGTAAGTTAATAAATAAAATAAATTAATTAAACAAAACAATTTATGCAATAATGTTGCTATTAATGACAATACATATTACAAAATATTTATGAGGTCATTATACGTTTTAAAATAATTTATAATATTCTTATATTTAAAGTATATTTAAAGACTGTGGTTAAGTAAAAAGCTCAAAAAAGGTATAAAACTCTTTACCACAATTAATAATCGTATCCCTAATACGTATTTCGACAACTAAGTTATCATCATCAGTAGGTAAAACAACTAATCAAAGTGTAGAACATGGAACACAATGTCAATAGATTTTTGACCGTGGATTCTTCTTCTTCTGCGTCGTGCTCTTATAACTGATAAATCGTGATCCCTCCTCTAGGTACAGTTGTTCACTTGTTCTTTCCACGTTCGAAGAAAGCGATGCTACATAATAGGCCATGCACTCAATCGTAGCACATTCAACCCCCAACCTGCTCCAGAGGAAGATGAATGAAATTTAGTTGAAACGTCGAGATAAAGGTTCTTCTTAGAACCGAATCCACACGCGAAACTGTACCCGAGAAACATCTTCGACATTATACAACCACGAGAACATTAGAAGACATAAATATGTATATATATATGTATATCCCTTGGTCAAGTTTTAATTATTTACTAGCCAACACACATACGTGAAATGCTGAACAGCATAAAAAATATGTGCAGAGAACATATTGTGTATTTAAGATGAGTATTTCATAAAATCCCTTATCTCTAAAGAAATCATTAAGATTAACGGTGGTTAATGTGGTAAGTAAAAACTCAACAAATGAAAATACTTATTAATGAATTATTTTTTGCTTTTTTCAGGCGTATAAGATTGATTTGTTCGAGGTTCCATTATATTTCTCACTCTTATCACTCGTATTTCATTGTCTGTGTCTGCTATTTTCTAATCATATCAATATAGTGGCTATGATATATTAACCCAGAGATACTATTTGGACACGGAACGAAGTGATAAGTTAAAATCATAGCAAATACTTAATATTCTTATTTATGGAAATGATATATCCCAGTTTACGTTCAGTATTTAACGTTTAATTCGCTGGGAACTACACATAAATTAATCTCAACTGTTTCTTGTAAAGTATAATCCATCAACTTTGCCTAAAAAATAAATTAATTAGTAGTTATCGTTTCCCTTGCTTCCGATTTTGAAGTTAATGCAAGCGTAAATCTAATATGATGTGTCGGATTCAAAGTTATGATAATATAATTGTTGCTATAACAACATAGCGGAACTTTTAATCAATTAAGCCATATTGGGAAATAATATATTGCACACTTAAATATATACTTACAGACCAAGGGGCGATCTGCCCTTGGTCTTTTACCCTCAGTCTTGCCTTGGACAATCAGTTTTTCTAGGATATCTCCCTCTCGTCTAGTTATGTGTCCAAAGTACTGCAGGAATCTGCTGCGGCATACCGCAAATGTCTATCTTTAACCTTAAGTTCATCCAGTATAGATGCGTTAGTGCGCTTTTTGGTCCAAGATATACGTAGCATACACCGCCAGCACCACCTCCCAAATGCATCTATCTTTTTTCCTGTCCGAAACTTTGATTGTTCACGACTCAACTCCATACAGAAAAATCGAGAATATCAGGGATTTAACTAACATGGTTTTAGTGTTTTTCCTAATTTACCGGTCTTTCAATATCTTGTTCAAGTTCACCATTGCACCTCTCGCCATTGAGATACGTCTATTAATTTGTTTTTCACATCCTCCTTGATTGCTTATAAGTGATCCAAGGTATATGAAATCATTGACTTCTTTCACATTTAATCGATTGCCTTGTAGAAATATGTTTCCTCTGTCAATGATCACGAGTTTGGTCTTGCTCAAGTTAATCTCCAGACCTAATTTCGTGTTTTCTCTCTACACCTGCTCTAGCATGATTTGCATCTCGTCTATGTTATTCGCTATTAATGTAGTATCATCCGCTTATCTTAGATTTGTAAGTTTCCTCCCTCCAATTGAGATTCCTCGTTCAATGTTATTTAGTGCTTATCTCATAAATTCTCCATATATGTTATAGAGTCGTGGAGAGAGTATACACCCCTGTTGTACCCCTTTTCCTATCTCAAATGACTGTCATATGTTTTCATGTAATTTTACGCGTGTTTCACTTCGCCACTGAACACAGTCAAAGGCTTTCTTGTAGTCAATAAAGCACAGTACCAGCGGTGCATTAAATTCTCTTGATTTTTCTATTAACTGTTCTATGTTAAAATTTGGGCTCTCGAGTCTCTTCCTTTAACAAAGCTTGCCTGTTCAGGTGGTTATTTGCGGCTGTATAAACTAAATCAGACGTTGATCTATTATTCTTAATAGTATCTTGCTTGCATGTGATATCAGGGTAATCATTCTATAATTCTCGAATTTTTTCGTTGAACCTTTGTTGTGTTTAGGAATAAATGCGGATTTGGCCCAATTGCTTGGCCACTATCTCGTCCACCATACTCTGGCTACATATATCTAGCAATATTTCAAGGCCGTCGTCCTCTAGTATATGGAGTATATCTGTTGTAATTCGATCTTCTCGGGTGCCTTGTTCAGTTTCAGATGTTGTATGGCTTCTATCACCTCCTCTTTTATTAAGATTGGCTCCTCCTCTATATGTTCTTATAGTTATTGTTTCCATATATCTTCGGGGATCCCTTACCATTGTACAGTTCTTCGCAGTATTGTCTCCATCTTTGTAGTACTTTATCTGTTTCCCATACTATCGTTCCATTGTTATCTTCTATCGGAGTTGTTCTGATTTAAATTTCCTGATAACTATTTCAAAAAATTAAGAAAACAAAAAAAAATAGGTACAATGTCACCTAAACTAAACGAACTTCAAAATGTTGCGCAATGCTTTGATTAAATATTTGGAGGGACGAAAAGTTAACATCACAATCTGAGGATATGCTATTAAAATTCTGGTACATAACATAAAATGGTGACTTCAAGAAACATTTGTACAAGGATTAGGTAAGTAAAATATGTTCGAGAGCCACGAACAGAATCGGGACATAAGCACATCAATTTGTTAAAGAAAAGCCGACGAATCTATATATCTCCGGAACAATTGAAAAACATACAATGCTGCAGGAAACACGGCTAAATTCCAAGGAAGTCGAAGCGTTAAAGTAGTAAACGATGGTCAATGTTACCTTCTGAATAAAATCGGTCAGATTGAAACCAAATAAATTTCGCGAATTTCCGCTGCTACATCTCCAACTGGTGGCAATAAGTTTGGTAGTGTGGATACCATACCACTGAGCCGTTCTCGAGACGAGAACGAGCCAACGAAAAGAAAAGAGCTCTCAGAGCCAGTTCACCAGTAAAAGTACTACAGTTTCTACCCCAGGGTTTTTCTCGCTAACGAAGTAAAAAAATTAAGTTGTTCGCTGAATGCGAACTTTGTATCAAATAATATGCCATTTACAGATTCTTGGTGAAAAAAAATTCATCTAAAATTAACTATTTCTCGAGATTCGCCTTTATTATTTTTCCAGATATTAATCTTGATTAATTTAAAAAATAATTTGGAAATACCCAGAACTATAATAGTAAATTATTTTTAGGAAAAAATATATTAGACTTTTGCTTGAGTTTTCTAAGAATTAATAAAAGAACGTTACTAAATATTTTTTTATATATCTTAGATTACATAAATAATATGTTTATCTTTAGATAGATATCAGTTTTAATGTCACATTGAAGGTGAATACCCTAGTAATTACCAACCTTATTACGATGACTTTTGTATGCACAGACTTATTTAATGATCGAAAATTATATTTTATCTTATTCTTCACAAACGCAATTATTTCGTAAAAAATATTTTAGTACTTGTTTTATAATGAATTTATGATTAATAAAAGTTCGGTCAGAAGGGCAATTTAAATTTCTGTTTAAAAGATGTACTATTTATCTTGAAAAAATGTTAGATTTTAAATGTTATGGAGGCAGTTCTTATTCAGTCTATTCAGAAGATTCTTATTCAATCTATTCAGAATAAAAATTCGTCAGGTAATAATTGAATAATATATATTGTTGTTATGTAAGTATTCATCGTCGAAAAGGGCAGATGTTTGAATAAGCTTTCGGCCGACTGTCTCCTGCCATCCTCAGGTTGTCATTGTCGCTGTTGACATTCTTCGAGTGATAGTGGTTGTTATCCTTTCATGAGGCTTTGAATTTTGATTTGTGGTCGAAGTTGCCTCCATTTCCACTCCGTTGTTTCGTATCTCCCAGGGTTGTGATGTGTTTGAGTCTGATTAATAATTAATCGTGTGTTGTTGTGTTTTTTTGTGCGATCCTGTGTTGTGTGTGTGCAGTCTGTGTGTTAGTCGTTTTTTGCCTTTAAGTCATATGTGTTCGTTTACTGGTCATCATCGCATTTTTTTTTTTTGCGTTTTAGTTATGTGTGTATTTAATGTTTACTGTTGTAGAGTGTTATTATTGTCTGTGTTTGCGTTACGAAGTATTGTATCTGTTCTTTTGTTGCGTTTGTCGAGTGTAGTGTTATTAGCATATTGCCTAAGGCAAGTGCTAATTCGTCAACTGTGTTAAGTGTAGTGTTTTTTTGCATTTGAGTCCAGGGATTAGTTGTTGGGGGTGGTGCTGGTATGTATTTAGGTTTGGGTGTGGTTTTGTTTGCAGGGTTGTTTGGGTTGTTAGGACAGTTTATGAATGTGGATAGGTGAGGACCACCGCAGTTTGCACAGTTTGGTGGGGTTGTTTTTGTCTTTGTACATAAGTGTGTCGAGTGTTCGTCTCCGCATTTCATGCATTTGTAGTTTACATTACAGTTTTTTTGGTGGTGTCTGAAAGTCTGGCATTTGTGACATTGTATTATGTCTGTCCGTTTGTTTAATGGTTCTATTTTAATTGCAAGTCCGCAGCAGTCGCGTATGTTGTAGATTGATTTGTATTGTCTTGTCAGTTCGATTAATACAAGTGGTGCTGGTATGCCGTGTTCACCGTTCATGCGTTTAATTTTTAATGTCGGGTAGCCTTGGTCAGTCAAGTCGTCTGTAATGTCAGTGTCTGTAATAAAGGTAGGAATGCCTCGCATAACTACCTTTAGTGTCTTTTCGCTTCTCAATTGAAAAGTGTAAAATTGAATTTGTTCTTTGTCGAGTATGTGTTTAAGTTTTCGGTAGTCTTCGTAGTCTTCGGTAGTCTTCGTCAGTTGTCGGTTCGATGTGTGTGCCTGGTTTCACAAATTTGTTTTGTACTGTGTTGATGCTGTGTGTTTTAAGTATGTGTCGTATATGTGCCCATTTGTCTTTTTCGGTTATAATTATTGGTGCGATTTTGTGTGGTTTTCGTGTTTCAGTTTTTGTGTTGTGTGTAGTGTTTGTTTTGTCACTTACCCTGGGTGTACTGTTTGATGTTGACGGTTGTGGAGTGGATTCTGTTGCGTTTTCTTCCATCTTTTCCTCGGCCTTAGCTTTTTCGAGGACACTGTAGGAGTTCTTTGTTTCTATTGGTGTGCTTGCGTGTTCTGTTTTCTGTTTTTTCGCTGTTTTTTTCGGGTTTGTGAATGCGTCGGTGATTATGTTTTCATTTTCCTGTTCCGGTTGGCTTTTTGTCGGTTTTATTGGGCTTGTTTCTTCTGTGTTATGTATGGTAATTTCCAGTTTTGCTGTCGGATTGTCGCGATCTACCATGAATATTTGTGCTTGATTGCGCAAAAGATGTTGGATGTTTTCTTCCTCAGTGGTTTCTTGAATTATGGTTTCAGCGTCTCTTAGTTGCTGATCGGTACATCTTCTTCTGAAGTTGGGTCTCAGCGCCAGATTAGTAATGTAAATCGTATTATAATTTACTCCTTCTCCGGCCATTTCTTCCGTGTTCGTTTAACGAATGTCGTCGTAGGTTCTCTCAAATACGATACTGCTAGTTCAGATATCGCAGTGAGAATGGTTGTTATCCGCCCATGTGCCAGTATTTGTCTGATGCGCTCGTGTGGGGTGAGCCACCTCTCTCACCCCACCACAACTGGTGTAGTTTGTCGTGCGTTGTGTTTTCGGTGCGCATGTGTGATGTTTAGGCCGCTGTTTCAGTTACATGATAAAATGCTTTTCCACGTCTTTGATAATCTCTGTCCGTCGTTTTTTAATTCAAGCTGTCTCAGCTCTATCTTTATTGCTTCTCTAATTATTTTTGCATATAGGTGTACCATGTTCGCAATAGTTTTCGATGCGTCGTAGTTAATTTTATGGCCTCTCTGTAATATGTGCTCGAATAGCGACGAAGATATGTCTTCGTGTTACCGCGTTTCGATGTTCTTCACTATGGGTACTTATTTGTTGGTTTAACGCCCTACATACGTACCGTCGCAGGAGAGGCACGATATTTCGTACACATTATTCTTCTAGCTCGATCTTGTTCTGGGTTTCTGAAAAACTGTGAAATGTTTTCGTCCTTTGTATATACTATGTCAACATCGTACTTCTTCAACATATGTCCTATCTTATCCGTAGTTCCTTTTATTTATGTTTGTTGTTTGCAGATTTTTGAATTTATTTGTCAGTGAATCCGCTTTGCTTCAATACCTTGTATTCTTCCTGTAGTTGTTCTTTGTCTTTAGAGTTTTTCGATCTATTAATTACAGTTTTTACTATTCCGTTTAATTGCATAGTGTGGTGGTATGATTTGGCAATACGCCTGCAATGAAGATTCAACGTATATATACAACGAACCGATATTCGGGTTGGTGGTTTGTCCTGAAGGACAGTTCTGTAGACGTTTCAATGAATTTCTATGCATCATCTTCTAAACGCCTGTCTCGATCTTTATTTAAAAGGAGTCGGTGAGAGGAAGTACTCGCTCACCGATTCTTCTAAAACGAAGTTCGGGATTAGCGTTCAGAAGATGATATAAACCTAAATTTATTGAAACGTTCTACTCACAAAAAACTAACAACGCGCCTCACCATCAGAATAGCATGGTGGCATCATTTGCAAAAGTAGTTATTGTATTAAATGACGCTAAATTTATGGTATATAATAAATAGAGCACTGGATCGCTACCTTTTCCCTAATTTAATGTAGTATAGGTCAGTATATTCTGTAAGTTCGTGTGTCAAACCAAATAAATATAGGTAATAAATAACCATGCACATTTGGGAGCAAACGCAGCGTCACAGTAGAAGGGGCTTGAGTTGCACGGGCATGTATTATATTTCATATGTATATATGTTCCCGATATGTGGTCAGTCTCAAGCCGGCTGTGATATAATACAGTTATTTCGTGTAAAGTGAAAAATAATGAATCGATAATGTCGAAAGCTATAAAGAGACCGCTCTACTACGAAGCACAGAAATTAATAACTAGATTTCTGGATTTAATTTATCCTGGTACTACAATAAAATGCAAAGTTTTTGAAATACTGCTCTCGTGTACAACAAAATATAACTGCCAAAGACTTATGAATATACGGAAAAAATTATTATATTGTATATTTGTATTTTCGCAACTCATTTTATCTTCAACTTAAAATATCTCAGTACTTAACTTAAGACTTAAATATTATTAGAAAGTTTTATACGAATTGGTTTATTAAAAACACACATATGGTTTTGGAGTCTGTCTTGAATTCTATAGAACCTCTCAAAATATCACATATTTCATTCAACAAAGGGGGTACTTGCCCTACTAACGTTAAGCTTAGTACTGTCTGTCTTGACTCTTTCAAACATGGATATATTTTTCTACTATACTTTGGTTCAAAAATGAATATGTTATTCGACGTCCATTTAATTGGAAGCCTAGTTCCTACAGAATAGCACGTCTATCTCGACATTATGTAAAATATATTTTCTTTGTGCCTATCAATAAATATTTGATTGCAAAAATTCAATTGCACAGATATCCTGAGATCACTCGTGGAAACCTACTTCCTACTCGTCTTACTCAGATATTTGGCATAAATTTACATTTCAGTAGTGTATTTATTATTAATTAATTCAAATTAATAATCCGTATGTATTTTAAAATAATTTATTTAAGTTTTATAGGCTCCAACTACTATTGTGTGTATTTTCTTTTACTTTAAACTTAATTCTGAATACATGTGATTGAATTCCTCTTTGTAATAAATATATATCTTTAAAAATCTGTGAAATTTTTACAGTAATATTAATGATGATAACAATAATAAATACAAATACAAGAAATATATTATTTATTCATAAACTATTTTAATCAAATAGAATGCTAACATCGGGAGAATCGAATGAATCATAGAATCGATAATGAATTCCTCTTTTTATGCCGTCCAGCCCTTTTATATCGGGTTTGCTTGCTTCTCAGAACTGTTTTACCACTTCGCTCATTTAATTTTTCTCTTGTCTATCCGCCTATTATATGCAAATTTGCCTTTTCTTCAATTGTCTGTAGTTATTTTGTTTGCATAAATTGTCATTTTTTGTAGTTTATGTGTTTTGTCTTTTAAATTACGAGTAGAATTTATTTACCTTTTTAACTTTCTATTTTCTATTTTTCGTCTTTCAACTTGCAAAGATTTACTCGTATTTTTGTATGTATTTTTATTAGATGTCTTTCGTGATTTTCTCTCCTTGTAATTTCAATAGTCCTTTCGTTATTTGCTACAGTCTCATCTTTAACTGCATAGTTTGAACGGATGTATGCATGCGCATTCTAATGCACTTTTGCTTTTGACATTTTGTTTGTTTTGTTTATGTTTTGAACGTAGGAATTTACGATTATTATTCTTAATACCCTTTATTATTTTCAGATTACATTGCTTCTGTTGTTGATGTTAGATGGTTTTCGTTGTTCGTTTACTCTTATTTCTAAATGTATTTGATACCTAATGTCTACATGTCCATTATACGTATTTTTCATAGAATGTCAACAAATCTGAGACAAATATTACTACTAATATGACTAATACATAAAGAAAAGCTTATTTTGTATCATTTTTCCACAGTTTTGGTACTTACGCATGCATTTTCTTATCTAAATAAATGTTAATTATCGTCAGAAATTACGATAACCTTTAAACTATCTATCTATCGTTTAATTATTTGCATGCATTTGCATTTGCAAAATTGGCATGTTATATACGAGATGCATTTCGATTTCTTTTCATTTTGTTTGTGCTGTTCATATTATGTTTGATTAATTTATACATCATTAAATTTTATTTAATTTACACCAAAAAAAGGAAATTTCACAGCAATATGTATATATAATAAATGCGCGTGAAACCGAAAGCTGCGATATAGTACACACTGCGACACAGCGTTTGCTTCCAAATGTACATCCGTAGGAAAAATGATTAAAAAAAGAGGTGATTACTAGATAACGGACACGCTTACCACTCAGTGCAGTACTGGCGAAAGGCTGTATTTCTAAAATATTTAATTTTATTTATATAATTGGAAAACGAACGGGTGGTGATCTATAAAATTACGAAATACATATTTATTTGTTGAAAAGTTGTATTTATAAAGTTTTTAATTTTATTTATATAATTGGAAAACGAACGGGTGGTGGTGATCTATAAAATTACGAAATACATATGTATTTGTTGAAAAGTTGTATTTTTAAAGTTTTTAATTTTATTTCTATAATTGGAACATTTTTATTTGTTCATTTTGTCGTTCAAGTTGAGTAAAGGGGTATTAATATTGACTAGCAATAGTTTCTCAAGGTTTTTCTTCTGTCAATTTTGTTCTCTTTGAATTAAGTACATCCTTATAAATAGAAAACGTCCTTTCTACATCGCAACTGGTTATAGGTGCATACTGGAAATATTCTTTTATTTCTTCATATTTCGCCGTTAGATTTTGTGGAATTGTCTCCATACATAATTGCTGCAATGTAATTAAATCTGAATTTCTATTAAGAATTGCTTCAAACTTTTGCCGAAGGTCACATCCGAAGTCACTTGGAATACTTTTCAAATTATTAACAGCCACATCTAATGTGGTTAATCCGTCATTTAATTTGAGATTTCGATTTTCAAAATAAGTGACTAGTTTTGGCAATTTTCCAAAGTGTTCGTGAAGAAAGTACAACTGATATTTTAAATTTGAGATTTGTGTGAGCTCCTTTCACTCACCAACACTTCTAGCATCCTCCTTTAGCAGTGTTACGAAATGTTTTAGACTATCGAAATTCTCAGCATAATAACTAGTAGCTTCCAGCCATGTTCCCCATCTAGTTATTACTGGAGTGGGAGGCAGTGACAGAGATGGAAATTTTACCCTGAAAAGAGCTACTCTCAATGGTGCTTTTCTGAAAACTTTTTTAAAAGATGATACAAGTCTATCAACTTCCGGAAAAGTGTCTCTGATATATTCACAGATTCTGTGGAGAGCATGTGCTACACAAGTAATATGCAGCATATTAGGATATGTTTTCTTCAATAGTCTGCCTGTTTTTAACATATACGCAGCACTATCACTGACACATAAAAGTATTTTTTCTTTGTACGTGGCGTCCGAATGAAGCATTTTTTTGCATATTCTCCTTAATGGTTTCAGCAACTGTTTCCGCATCAACTCTATTTATAACACTTGTTGCTATTACATATCAGTTATAGGGAATAGTTGGATGTAGTACACCAGCTACAACATTTACCACACAGCGTCCTAACATATCCACCGTTTCGTCGGCGCTTATCCATATGTATTGATTTAAAAGATGGCTTCTAATGCGTTCTACTGTTCTCGTATAGCACCTAGAAACATAATGTTTGTGTAAAGTTGATTCATCAGGAACATTTCGACCAGTATATTTTTTCAGAAATATTTTTAAAGTGGGATTGCTAAGTTTATTTAATGGAATTTTAGCCACCATAAAAGTTTTGCAGAGTTCAGATGTGTTTGCGATCCTAAGTGACGAATTTTTGACGATATTTTACGGATTTTGTAATAAATTTCGGAATCACTGACAATGGACATACAATCAGTATGACCGTCAATCCAACTCGCCATTGTTTTACAATGCCGTTCTCGACATTCTTCCATATCATGTCTGAAAAAGTAACTTAAACAATGCTCTAGATCTAAATAAATGAAAACTAAAAATGTGTGCGTAAGTTATTGAAACTGAACGAAATTCAATTCACACTCTTACGTCGAAATAATTGGTAGAAATAGATTCAATCAAACGATATTAAACAGGATCTATCACAAAAATTACGATGTAATTAACAGTAAAAACTATGAAAACAAGAAACTTACTCACAGCACTTTATTTATCTTACGAAATATAAACTAATAAATAAAATACATTATAAAAACCCCGCTTCTATCTACGCTCATGAAAACACTTTAAAAAGCACTATATTCTCGGAATACAATAGCTGGCTTGTCCATTGTTATTGCGGCGAGACCAGGTGTCCGAGTAAGTCAAACAAAATACTTCATTGAATTACGCCGGGATGTACTGAGCGACGTTATACACAATTCCAATTGCCGATTGCGTTTTATGGAAATTGCGTCTGTTCTCTAGTGATTACTTCAAAAAATTGTAAATATATTATTCATCATCACTCTTCATTCACAATTTAGCTGGGAATGTATGGCGCTTACTAGATACATGTGTATGAATGTATTGAAAATTAATTATGAAACATCTATATATAAAACCATACAAATCTTGAAATATTTTTTTAATTTTCGGTTTATGTAAACACATATTCAAGTATTGTATTGTTGGTCTATTATCTTATCTCTTTATTACTCACGTTATTAACTGAAATGTATTGCTCAATATTTTTATTATGTAGATAAACAAATCTTTGTGTATATACAAGTTCATTTTTTTAGATCCAAGTACAGTAAATTTAAAATACGCACATTTAATATACCTACTGATTGGAATTTATTAGTAAATCAAATATTTTATGTTTAGTTACGTCATTGCAAAAAAATAGTTCAATCTACAATAATTTACTCCAAATGAAAAGTAGTATTTTCTATTGGTATTGGTAATATCATTTAGTTAACGACGGTTAGTAGAGTCTCTGTTATTTCTGTTGTTATATCCACCTCTGAAAAATGTGGTCAAAACTAGTCTGTTGCACGCCTTAGAATCTTCTGAAATCTTCTGCATTAAGCTAATATGGTACTATATCTATGGCGAGCGGAATGTGTAAAACCATACCAAGTTTTTAACGTGGCAATTTATTTTAATATTCTTGCACTTGGTATACATTAAAAAATTTTTAATCGCGCTTTAACATTGTATTTCTAACATATCAAATTAAATAATGTTTATTAAATTAAATTAAAAAATTAAAATTAAAAACACATTGTAGCATTTTATTCCTATTTTCAAGAGAAAGCGTTTCTTTTGTATCATACTGGTCATAAACGATACTTTACTGAGAATCTATCTACCTGCGACCGAATGAACAACCCAGGTATTTAATATTTTCGAACGTTCCTCAGATTTTAGGTTATATCACTTTAATTCAGTTTTAATTACTTCTTTTCTAATTATTTCATAATTAGTAGTTTTATTTGTTAGGTTGGTATATTTAAATTATATTGACTCTGTATTAAAACTGACGTAATTGTACCCACATTTAAATCACTAGTATAAACCCTATCTAAACTATATCATGTGACATGAAATTTTAAAGTATTTTTTTAAGTAATTTTTTAATGATATTGAAGTCACACCCCTTTAGCTCGTGTCTTTAATTAACTATTAATTCTTAGACGTCGTTATTTACAATATGATTGGTTATCCTTAGATCATAAAACAGCCCTGCCTACCGCAGACTTTCTTTTAGACAAGCTCTCTTAGTTTCTAGCCTTCAAAAGGCAAACATGTTTGCCCCTTGTTTATTATCCTTCCTTGGGTAAAGTATTTGTCAGTATTTGTGGAAGCGTTTGTCGACCGACGGATATACACATAGTAAACCACGTGTCCAGCTTTCTTCGTACGTATTGGTTATCCATCCCGAATAAACACAAACAAGTAACACTTTTTAATCGTACTATTTTATTCAGATGTAAATCCACTTTTTTATAAGTTATTTTCAATTTGTAAATACTTATTCGTCGTTGCCTATACATATAGCTTTCATATAATTATTTAATATACAGGGTCCGGCAAAATATATTACCCAATTTAAACCCTTCTAAAAACTATTCGCTTTAATAATAAAACGAATTAATACATATTCTTATACTAGAAAAATGTAATTTTTTTATGGTTAAATATAATGTTCTCAATAAATTGTACTCAATGCAGTATTCTAATTGACTAGCAAATTTTTGAATAACATTTTGAAGAACGTGACATGGGATAGCATTGATTTCATTTCTAATGTTTAATTTCAAATCTCTTAAATTTCTGCATTTATTCACAAACACTTTAAGCTTTAAATAACCCCAAAGAAAATAATCCCGAGCTGACAGATCTGGGGATCTTGCTAGAAATGGATTCGTAGGTTCTTGAAATGAGTCTGTTTGGAAAGGATTCTCTTAAAATGTCCACGCTTATTCTCGCCGTATGACTTGTTACACCGTCTCACTGAAACCAGTAATGTCCTATTTCATTTTATTTTGAGGTAAAAAGAATGTCTGCAGCATTTCAGCATTAATTGTCACAGTCTGATCATTCTCTTTAAAAAAATATGACCCATTTATTTCAGACGATGTCGCTGTAAATGTCGCTGATGTGTAAATGTCGCTGATGAATTTCACGAGGATTCTCTTGAGCCCAGTAATGAAAATTTTGCTTATTTACATCGCCGTTGATACAAAATGTGCTTCGTCACTCATAAAAAGGATATTTACGATACCTTGATGATTATCATGAATTTGACGACAACATTCAAGCCCGCTAATTTGATCTTAACTTATTTTCTGAACTATTGCGATCTTATATGGATGAAAATTCATGTGTTTTAACATTCTTCTCATGCTTCGATCACTCAAACCCAGGACGGAAGCATGTTTAACAGCGAATCTTTTCGGACTAGCAATAATTGCATTTATTACCCTTTCTTCGTTACGTTCATTGCAGGTAGTTGGTCTTCCAGTTGATTTTTTGTCTACAATAGATTCCAGTTGCCTCCATTTATTGAGCCAAAGCAAAATAGTCTTACGTGGTGGACAGCGACAGACATTTAAATGACGTCGGAAACACCTCTGAACAGCGATTACTGGATTAAACTGAGTAAATTTTTCAACACAAAAGACACGATGTTGTGTAGACAAACGGTCCATTTTAACAACTGTCACCAATTTTAACAAAATTCTCGAAGCCTATTTTTCCATTTAACCCTTAACCAGAAGTACGTACTATTTTTATTTTTACAATACTAAACGTAATAATTCTTTTGTTTACCCCACTCTCTAGGTATGCTCCTCAAGTGACTTGAAGTGACAGAATGCCAAAAACGGCCAATTGCGATTTGTCGTTTGTTGAGCACAGGTCAATTGTGAAAAGTTACGGTGTATGGTAGACACATGACACATACTTCTAGTAAGTGAAAAGTTACGGTGCCTTGTAGACACATAATATTTTAAAAACGTATTTTTCGTTGTCTATTCGACAAATACTTGCGAATACAAAATAGAATATTTTGTTAAGAAAATCTATTTTTATTTATAACGGAAACACTATTACGCAAACTTTTTAGATCATGTGACATACATACAATGGATGCACTTTCAAACACTTCTAATCATAGCAATGCGTCTAAACGACGACGAAGCGAAGCCTTTAGTTATGATGATCCTAACTTCGAAGCGGAAATTATGAAGTGTTCAGAAGAATTAGAGGAAGAAGAAGATTCAACATTAGATGAACCCATAGACGATTCGGACGATGATCCAGATTACACAGAACAGTGAATCTTCTTCTTCAGGTGCCATCTCCTCTCAGAAGGTTGGCTATCATCACGGCTATTCTCATCTTTGATGCTGCGGCTCTGAATAGTTCAATGGAGCTGCATTTATACCACTGTCTCAAATTATTTAACCAGGAAATACGTCTTCTTCCTATATTTCTTCTTCCCTGTATCTTACCCTGAATAATTATCTGTAGCAGAGCATATCTTTCCCCTCTCAACACGTGGCCCAGATATTGTAGTTTTCTTATCTTTATTGTGTTCAATATTTCTTTCTCTTTCCCAATTCTTTTAAGTACCTCACTATTCGAAACCCTATCTATCCATCTTATCTTCAGGATCCTCCTATATGCCCACATTTCAAATGCCTCTAGACGCTTGTTAGTGTCTTGCTTTAGCGTCCAGGCTTCCATCCCGTACAGCAGCACCGGGAACACGTAACATACCCTGATCTTGAGACGCAGACTAAGGTCATTGCCACACAATACTTTCCTCATCTTGTTGAATATATTCCTGGCTTGGCCGATTCTCGTTCGAATTTCTTCTGTATATTCATTTGTGTCGGTAACAGTTGTTCCCAAATATTTGTATTTCTTTACTCTCTCTATTGGCTGTTCTCCAATCCATAAGCCTTCTTGATGTCGGTTAGACTTTGTAATAATCATGAATTTAGTTTTTCTAACATTTAGTGTGAGGCCACTTTCTTCGCCATTTATTACAGCCTGGTCCATTAATCTTTGTAAGTCTTCCAATGATTCTGCGATAATAATGGTGTCATCCGCATATCTAATGTTATTAATAATTCTTCCGTTAACTTTTATTCCTATTGTTGTTTCTGCTAACGCTTTCTGAATTATGTTCTGAGTATAAATTGAACAACAATGGGGACAACACACATCCTTGTCTCACACCGCGCTTTATCCTTATATCTTCCGATACCTCTTCACCCAGCCTGACATTCGCTGTCTGGTTATAATACAAATAAGCTATTATCCGAATATCCTTGTTGTCTATGTCTTTAGCTTTGAGAAGCCGAATCAAGTCGTCATGGCGAACCCTGTCAAATGCTTTGTTGTAGTCCAAAAAGCAGATGTACAAAGGTTGATTAACGTCCATGCATCTCTGAGCCAGCACGTTAAAGCCAAATAGTGCTTCTCTTGTTCCCATTGCATTCCTGAATCCGAATTGAGAGTCACTAAGATCTTGTTCTAATTTTCTGAATATTCTCTGGTGTATGATCTTCAGGAATATCTTGAGGGTGTGGCTCATCAGGCTGATTGTCCGATGGTCATTGCATTCCTTTGCGTTAGGTGTTTTTGGCAGGGCAATAAATGTTCATCTCAACCATTCTGTGGGAATGATGCCTGTGTTATAGATTGTGTTGTATAGATCCACCATTACTCCTATTCGCCCCTCTGTTATGAGTTTAATCAATTCTGTTGGTATTTCATCAGGACCTGGAGCCTTATTATTTTTTGCTAATTTGACTGCATGTTGTACTTCTTCTCTTGTTATGCTTGGACCTGTACGACCACTGCCTTCATCCTCCATAGCTTCACGTCGGTGATCCTCGAACAGCTCCTGCACATATTCTTTCCACCTCTCAAGCTTTCGCTTTGTTTCAGCAATTATTTGTCCGTTTTTGTCTAAGAGAATATTACATTTATTTGTGCGCTTTATACCAGTTAATTCTTTAATCTTTTTATGTAGATTAAAATCGTCATTTTTTCTTTGTAACTCTTCTATTTCAGCGCATTTATCTCCGTACCATTTCTCTTTGGCTGCTCTTATTTTCTTTCTTATCTCTTTATTTGTATTATTGTATTCCTTAATGTCTCTATTTTTTTGCAGTCGTCTTCTTTCCATTAACTTGAGAATCTCATTGGTCATCCAGGATATATTGCTATGCACTACTTTCTTTTGTAGTATTTCACGACTGGGTGTCATTATCGCTTCTTTAATGGATTTCCACTTTTCGTTCGGATCTTCATCTTTATTTAACCTTATTCTGCCCACTCCTCATTGATCTTCTCAGTTACCTGTTTTCTTATTAGTGGTTCACGTAAATGTGATATTTGTATCTTTCCACTGGTTTTCTGGGGAATGAGCTTTTTGAGTCTAACTTCAAATTGGGTTATCACGGGATATGATATGTTTTTACGTCAGCACCCGGATATGTTTTGGCAGATTTAATTGCATTCCGATATCGTTTATTTATTAATACGAAATCTATTTGGTTTCTACTAATATTATTATTAATGTTATCAGCTGGAGACTTTCATGTATATAGTCTTCTTTCATGGAGTTTAAAGTAAGTGTTTGTTATAATCATGTCCTGTTCTTGGCAGAATTGTGCCAATCTATCTCCTCTTTCATTCCTAACTCCCAATCCGAAGTCGCCTATTATGTCTTCCACTTTTCCTTTTCCTATATTTGCGTTGCAGTCGCCCATAATGATCGTGACATATCTCCCCTTTGTCGTGTGCAAGGCCCGCTGTACGTCATCATAGAACTGTTCGTCTTCCTCTTTATCGGCAGTGGGGGCATTTATTTGTATTACATTCAGCATTCCTTGGGCTATCTGTAGTTTTATCATGATCACTCTGTCTGAGATGGGTATGAAGCTCGTTACGTGTCGAGATAGGTTCTTTTCTATTGCTATTGCTCAGCACCCGGATATGTTTTGGCAGATTTAATTGCATTCCGATATCGTTTATTTATTAATACGAAATCTATTTGGTTTCTACTAATATTATTATTAATGTTATCAGCTGGAGACTTTCATGTATATAGTCTTCTTTCATGGAGTTTAAAGTAAGTGTTTGTTATAATCATGTCCTGTTCTTGGCAGAATTGTGCCAATCTATCTCCTCTTTCATTCCTAACTCCCAATCCGAAGTCGCCTATTATGTCTTCCACTCTTCCTTTTCCTATATTTGCGTTGCAGTCGCCCATAATGATCGTGACATATCTCCCCTTTGTCGTGTGCAAGGCCCGCTGTACGTCATCATAGAACTGTTCGTCTTCCTCTTTATCGGCAGTGGGGGCATTTATTTGTATTACATTCAGCATTCCTTGGACTATCTGTAGTTTTATCATGATCACTCTGTCTGAGATGGGTATGAAGCTCGTTACGTGCCGAGATAGGTTCTTTTCTATTGCTATTGCTACTCCGTTCCAATGCTTAGGGTTGGTGTTTCCTGAGTAGTATATCTTTGCCTGTTGTATATTTATTTCTCCTATGTCCGGCCATCTGGTTTCACTTAGTCCCATTATGCTCACATTCAATCGTTGCATCTCTTGAAGTATATTTGTTGTATATTTATTTCTCCTATGTCCGGCCATCTGGTTTCACTTAGTCCCATTATGCTCACATTCAATCGTTGCATCTCTTGAAGTACGTTATAGATTTTCCCGGCTTCATATACAGATTTGATGTTCCATGTGCCTATCTTAAATTTCTTCAGGTAACTCTTTGCCATATTCAAAACCGCCTCCCCGGAGATCCGATTGGAGGACTAGAAACCCCGGAATATTTCGCTTTGAACTTAGCCATGTTGATTTTACTAGGGATATCCTTCGGATCTTTAATGTGGTAGTCATCCCGTGGCTTTCCACATCCTTGTGCCGTTGGCTACTTATTAGTAGCTCTTCCGCCTTCGGGAGCAATTTCTTGCTCCCAGGACAAAAGAATACCCTTTCCCCATTATATGGGGGGGGGGGTTGCTTATACCGGCAAACACTCGGTCGACATAGCCTCGTTAGTTGTCTAGCAGGGCACACCACGGGCAGGTGAGGTTGTCATTTGGGTTTGGTGTTGTTCATCCTCACTCCTTACACCCAACAGTGAATAACACACTATAGAGCTATAGAAAAAATAGAAATAACTTTTGGCTCTTCCGATATTGACAGCAATTTATGAGTCTATTTATTTTTCGTGCAGTAAAGTCTGTAAAAGATTTGAGATTCTTATATTGACTTTACGCTTTGACAATTCTGCAACTAGGGATGGAGGGAAAAAAGGCAACCAATCAGCTGAAATATTAGGCATATTTGAACGATTTGTGAACAACTTCAAAATTTGTATTCTTTAGGGGTCAATACTTGCATTGACGAAATGCTTATCCCCTTTCGAGGCCACTGTAAATTTAAAGTTTACATGCCTGCAAAGCCAAATAAATATGGTCTCAAAGTTTTGGCCCCTACAGATGCTCATACCAGTTGTTTCTTTAACGGGTCTTTATTTCGAAAAAGGATCAAATAGCTTAGGTTTATCAAATGAGGAAAAGAAATTCTCAGTTCCCACACATACTATACTTAGATTGATTCCGACAATTGTTAACAGTAACAGGAATATAATTGCCGACAACTGGTTTTCTTCAATTGAATTAGTAGAGGAGCTGCGAATTCTGACGTATGTTGGAACTCTCAGGAAATACAAAAGAGAAGTTCCCAAAGAGCTTTTATCAGATACATCCCGTGAAGTTGCTTCTTCAATATATGGGTTCACCAACAACATCACTTTACTTGAGCTACGTGCCCAAGAAAAACAAAGCCGTTTTGCTGATTTCAAGCATGTATCACTGCAAGGTTACACGGATATGGAAATAAATGAACCAGAAATGATAGAGTTTTATAACACGACAAAAGGAGGGGTTGATTCCATGGACCATAAATGTGCCAATTATTCAACTAATTGAAGAAGCCGATGATGGCCGTTAGCTGTATTTTATATGTTGTTAATATATCAGTGACAAATTGTTACATTTCATATTTATGCTTCAAAGATATTGCTATGTGCCCTCACAAGCAATAGTTCTGCGCCTCCATACTCAACGTAAATCTTTCGTAACTCTTTAATTAAATTTTAAATCAATTTAGAAAATTAATATGATGAGGCTTCCAATTTATTTAACAATAGGATAATTATCTGCAAAAGGAAAACATTAATAAAAATTTTAAATTTAGAAATTTACAAAAACATATGCGAAAATCAAAAATATACAGGTTAGGTCAAAAATTTATTATAAATGACTAGAAATGATCAAGGGCCGATTTTAACACGTAACAACTCCACCCTTTCTTGGAAAAAGGAAGGAAGACTTCAGGAATCTTTACTTAAAATGAAACAAGGTAAAAAAAATAGAGAAAACACATTACCTATAAACTATTTCTTAAATTCAAATTTAAATTTAAAAAATCAACAAAGAAAATGTAAATGACACTACTGTAACACATAAGAAACAAACGGTATGTAAAAGTACAAATGACAAAACAAATCAAATCTACCAAAAACAAAAGGAAACCAAAAGAATCATCATCTGCCTCATTTTAATCCAACACGTGAAACTTTATCCCAAGAACTAACCATCAAAACCAACACGACAAAGAATAACTTTCGAAAGATGACCAACCACCAACAGAAGCAAAACCAAACCTTACCATAAAAATTCGTATGAAACGAGATCAAGGAAGAACAAATGCTCCTGACAAAGGACAATCAACAAACGAAAGGTCGGAAAACAGAACAAAACAAAGATGATTCCAAAAAAAATCACAAACTATAACATTAACAACAAATAACAGATAATTGCCATTCTATCAAACGCGACAAAAAAAAGAAAACCGTGAGCCTAAGAAAACTATAGTGTATGGTTGATGGAAACAAACCAGCTAGTAATTCCTTTATTCTTAAAGAAGAATTCACCGAACAGCAATCTCAATTCAAGCGAATCGATAAATGCCTTACAAATTCCACAACACCGATGGAGAGATCAACAAAATAAAAAATAACCCAAACGTTGATACTACACATAGACATCGGAGGTATGAATCCGATGTCCACACACGTGACATTTAACAAACACTTCTGTCAAAAACGCAAAAAAAGGGACTGAACTAAAGGAAACGCCTAAAAGAGCAAATAGACAGTCACCTTAGGCGTCCGCAAATGTTGAAAATAACCACAAATATAAAACTGCAATGAAAGCATCGATAGAAAAAAACTAACTCACAAAAGTCAAAGTCGTTAAAAAAAACAAACCAAACTTAATACGCGAGAACCTAACTAAGTATTTGATAGCAAAACTGAAAAAAAATCTATTAAGATGTCTAACGATTCCAAACACTATAACAAATGACTGAACTGAATCATAAAAAAAAAATTATTCCCAAAAAGAACGAAAAAACAGGAAAAAGGAGTGAGATTTAGGACGCCTGTTAGGTCACAACTACTTACTGGAATATTCGCCGGCCTACCCACAAATCAAACAAATACAAAAAAACGGAATCAAATATCTGACGACATAACACTAAAGTACCCTTTTGCTGCTGCTTACGAGACTACTAAAAGAAAAGAGGCATAAAGTTCCAGTACAAGGCCAAAGAAACTCAAAAAAAAACATATGCCACTCAAAATCAGGCCAAACCAAAATGAAATAAGGTTCCATCGTCAATTCACACTCCAAATCGCAATTCAAAATTCCATTCTCAAAACAACACACTAAACTAATGATTTGACTAACGCCACTGCCTACCAAGGATCCAACACACAAGACACCAAACCACAATGAAAGGTTGGCTATCGTCAACCTCTCAAACATTCAAAATTGAAAACTGGAATTCCGAACTGATATATGTTCGAAATGTGACCAAAGACAATGCTAGCATCTTAAAAAACTGAAATTATCTAAAAAACTATCCAAAACTACGAAGATCTTGACAGATACGTTGGAATACTGCAACTGAAAAGACAGACCAAACTAAATTCCTCGTTCAGAAGCCGAACTTGCAAAACAAAGGAAAATCCTACAGATATTCCTACTCCACTGGCAAATGCTAAATACCAAATTTGAAAAATCAACATAGGCCAAAATTTAAAAAACAAGTCAAAAATTTCAAAAAAGCCAAAATTTCAAGAAAAACAACCTTATGATGTCGCGCCAAACTTGCTATGTGCCCTCACAAGCAATATCCAAAACTACGAAGATCTTGACTGATACGTTGGAATACTGCAACTGAAAAAACAGACCAAACTAAACTCCTCGTTCAGAAGACGAACTTGCAAAACAAGGGAAAATCCTACATGTATTCCTACCACACTGGCAGTGCTAAATGTCAAATTTGAAAAACAAACATAGGCTAAAATTTAAAAAACAAGTCAAAAATAAAAAAAAAGACCAAAAGGCCAAAATTTCAAGAAAAACAGCCCCACGTTGTCGCGCCACACTTGCTATGTCTCTCACAAGCAATAGTTCTGCACCTGCGTACTCAACGTAAATCTTTCGTAACTCTAATTTAATTTAATAAATTTAAAATCAATTTAGAAAATTAATATGATGTAACTTTTAATTTAATTAACAATAATTAACAATATCTGCAAAAGGAAAATATTAATAAAAACTTTAAATATAGAATTTACAAAAATATATGCGAAAATATACAGGTTCGGTCAAAAATTAATAATAAATAACTAAAAATGAGCAAGGGCCGATTTTAACACGTTACAATGTTTCCCCTATAAAGCTATTTGCTTTTACGCAAAATTTAACTATGACTCTTCTTAGACAACATCTAAATTGTGGGCTCTCTATTCCTAATTTACAAGAAAATGTAAGGGCCCCTTATTCAGAATATACTTGGCAATAAGAGAGATAAACCTCAGGCGGTTGCTACCGATACACTTGACAAAAAGCGAAAACGTAGCGTTTGTCCAAACATAAAAAAACGAAATACGGGCTACAAATGCATAAAATGTAATAAACTGATTTGCCTTCAATATTCCAGAAAGTTATATGTAACGTGTTGTGAAGAATTACGATATTTAAATTGAACGCTATATAATCCAAAGATATAATTTTCTTTTATTTGAATTTGTATTTAAGTGTACGCTTTCATATATTTTTTATAACTTGTAACAATGTCAATAATATGAATAAATATTCATACATATCGTACATACCTTTGTTGTTCCACATTCAGGGAAAATTCGTAATTTTTTTAATTACGTGTCTGAGAGACACATTATTCCAAGAGTAGACTAAAAGAGGATATATCTGGTTAAAGGTTAAAACTATTTTCATTCGAAATAACCAATTCGTCTTTGTGCTATTAGTGAAATAAAACAGATAATACATTTTGCCGGACTCTGTCTCTGTACTTCAAAGCTTCGTTTCTTTTATGTAAATATTAAATAAAACTTGAAAGGCAACGTTGTTGTGTTTTCTTTTATTTAATAAATATTTATTTCAGCGTACTACACCCGTCCTGAACCTTTGATGTTAATCATTACATTGCTTTAAATTATTTTCATTATTGTTAGAGCGCTACAGCTAGCCTGGAACAAATCAACGCAATCCACAAGCGGCTATCTTTTATCAATTTGGCCCACGTGGTAAAACACAAATCAAGCAGTGTCGACGTAACAATTTCACGCTCAAATATGTGGCAATTCATCGTTCATTTAACAATATAATCAATTCTTTGCTAGCGACAATACCATAGTTTAGACAAATGAAAAATTGAACAAGTAGCAAGAACTTTAATATACCGGGTGAGTTTTTTAACTTGAAACTTTCGAATATCTCGAAAAATAAGATGTTCGCAAGAAAATTTGCAGATTTAAAATTTAATAATTCAATAGAGGAAATATATTAGTACAGAATTAGTCCATCTCTCTCTCTCCATGTAGGTGGAGCGTGCGTAACTTTAAAATCTTAAATAGGAACCCGTATACTTTATAAGAGATTCGAATTCTAAGGGCAAAAGTACGTAGGATTTGTCTGAAACATTATTTTCAATTTATGATAGATGGCACTGTAACTGATGAAATTCAATTTTTTCCAATTTCTCGCACTAAGAACCTATGCAAATGCTTCTGCAATACGTGTGCAATAAAAAATACGTTTTCTTTGTAAATAATTAAAATTAGTCTTACAAAAACTTTATTCATTTTACAACTTTCGAATAACTGGGAAAATATCATCTGTAGAAATGTAAATTGCTGGTGAATAAATTACTTTTAGTGTAACCCAACAACAACGACGTATACGTAGTACCACCTTGGGGTGCTTGATTAACCTGAGTCTCCTCGCCTCTCGCGTATCTGGGTGCTTCATTTATGTAAGTCGCTTCACCTCTAACTTATCAAAGTGCTGGACTTCCTCTCACCTTATCATCTTTCACTTAAAGAAAGTGCTCAAAATGATGGCCTTCGACTTCAATGAACTTATTGATCCGCATTTCAAATGAATATAGACAACTGAGAAGTGCATCTTCTTGAATTTCGGCACAAGCATGTATGATTCGCTCAATCATATTTTCACATATTGTTGGTACTTCTGTGTATACTTTGCATTTGATATAACCCCATAAAAAGATATCTGTCGAAGTAAGATTTGGTGATCTAGCAAGCCAATTTACTGAACTAATTCTACCGATCCAGCGACCATTAAAATTGCGATCAAGAACTTCACGGGCTACCACCGAATTGGACAACCATCATGTTGAAACCATAGGTTCTGTCCCAAGTTTTCAAGTAGATTTTCCAAAATGTCTCAGTACACCATTCAAGTGGCCTTCAATAATGTGGGGGCCGATGACTATGTTTCCAATTATTCCACACCACACGTTGACAGTCTAAGGGCACTGGGGTTCAACTTGACGAAATCAGTGCGGATTTTCAACACTCCAGTAATTGCGTCGATTAACCATTCCGTGGTTTGTGAAAGACGCTTCGTCGAAGAACAATACGTAACGAAAAAAATTGGGGTTCTTATTTTGATTGTTCACATGCCCACTCACAAAAAGTTACCCGATTTTGGAAATCAACGCCATGAAGATGTAAATACACATCATATGGATGATATTTATGACGCTTTAAAATTTTCCAAGCACTGGTGTGGGACAATCCAGAATCGCTAGCTATTTTTCTTGTGCTAACATGAGGATTAACAGACACTGCAGCTAATAGAGCGATTTTATTATTTTCTCCAGTGACTGTTTCTAGATTGGTAATTTTTTTTGGTTGAACACTTCCATTAGTAGCAAATTGTTGATAGTACGGTAAAATGAAGGACGTTGTCGAATCCTATCCGGAAAACGCTGAGCGTAGAGATTGACAATATTATCAAGACTTCTGCTAGCTTCTCCATACACCAGAACCATTTGAATTTTCTCTTGTACAGTTAAATACTCGATCGTAATAGAAACAGGTCTTTTAGTTTTCGAAAATTCTTCGAACTGAGTAAAATAAATTATTTATTGAAGTTACTTCTTTTTTTGTACGTTTATTTTATGTTTTTGGAATTAGAAAAAATACGAATGGAATAAACAACACAACGTCAAATACATACATTGTACATACAAAAGCATTCTTATCAAAATTATTTTCAACATAAGAAATGGTATTAAAAGAAAAATACATTTTTTTAAAATTTGAAAGCACTCCCCGATAAGTCATGGGCGTAGGAAATCGTGTTGACCAAATATGTGAACAAGGACGCTCGTTCCTGGGTTATGATAATAGTACTTCGTGGTATTCTTTTTATTGAAAACTAATTGCAGAATCGTATGCATAGGTTCTTAGTGCAAGAATGTTAAAAAAAATCGATTTTCATCGATTACACTCGTCTTCATTGCTATGCAACAAATGTTCGTGAAATTATCGATAAATTCAAAGCTCTTATGGTATTACTACAGATAATTTTTAAACTAAAAAAACTGCATAAATTTGCTGTAAAATTTTTCGTATTGGAAGTAATTTGCTCTTACGTTGTTACGTTACGTTGTTGCTACCGGAATAATTAACCTGTGTTAATAGTGTTTAAAAAAAGTCTCTTAACTTTAATTCAAGTCGCTATGGTTGAGTGATGTTTTGCCTCGATTTTGTGACAGTCCATTTTGCTAAAACTACTGTGAATTTATATTCAGGTAATAATGTTGAAATTGTACCTAAAATTTCCAATTCTACAAATTATCCGGAATTCCGTCCCATCGAAAAATATTGCGAAATTATTAAATACAAACTAAAGAATTGAATGTGTAGTTTGGTGTTGGGCTACAACTGGATGCATTGTCGGACCTTATTTCTTCGAAAATTACAGAAAATGAAGAATCTAGAATTCAGCTAAATTTTCTTCGCCCAGCAGCCTTGCGAAATAGATCGGAAATGTGCACATTTCATATGACCATAGCAGCAGATGACTTTTTTTGTAGGATTATTCAAAGAAGAGAGTTTGCTTCAAAAACCTCGAACCTTAGAACAGCTAAAGAACAACATTCAAACAAAAGCCAGACTGCTATAGCAAGACATTTTAACACCACTTGTTGATTGGTGCTGGAAGGACAAGCTTAACCTTAATATTAGAAAATGCAGTTCTGTATCTTTCATGAGGAAACATAATCCTTTAACAGTTACTTGAACCTGTTGCGCGTTCCAATACTGTTTTGAATTTGAGTATTACGTCTGATAATAAATTGAAATTTACGTAACATTTGATTAACATCACCTCATCAGCTGCCAGGTCACTTGGCTTTATTATACGTATTACCAAGGATTTTTAAAACATTAACAACTTTATATTACACATATGTGCGCTCTAAGCTCGAATATGGACCAGTCTTGTGGTATCCTTATTATGCAATTCATCAGCAGATGGTTGATAAAGTGCGCAGGAAATTTTTTAAGCTTATGTCTTTTAAATTGGTTAGAACATTTCCCGAACGTAATATTGACTGCAATCTTCTCTTGCACTAACTTAACATGCAATTCAACAGCAGATGGTTAACAAAGTGTGGAGGAAACTTTTAAAGTTTATGTCTTTTAAATTGGTTAGAACATTTCCTGAACGTAATATCGACTACAATCTTCTCTTGCACCAACATAACATGGAATTTTTGAGTGCGCGTAGAACGCAAATGAGAGCTTTATTTTTAAATAAAATTGTCAGCAATCAAATTGATTCGCCGTGTTTGTTTTCTTGTGTTAGTTTTCATGTGCTGAGTCTTTCGTCTAGAAACATTCCCACATTTTCTGTGCCTCGCGTTGGCACTAATATTATGATGAAAGCTCCCATTGTTCATGCTTTAGTGAATCCCAATAAATGCTATGATGGTGTATTGTTTTTGAAATTTGTTTGTGAAATACTTGTTTATTTATAAATAAGTATTATTTATGAAGTGTTTTTCTTTCTCTATTTATAAGCATACATTATATTTTTTATAGATTATTCTGTTGGTACAGAAATATTATTATTATTATTATTATAATCAACCTCCAAACCCATAAATTTAAAAATGGTGACACTTCCGTTATTATTTGTAGATAACATCGTCTTTATGAAAATTTTTGCAACCTTTTGCAAGGGGTATTTCGTCAAAAAACTTGATAATTATCACAAACTAAAAGTTTTTTCAATTATCGTTAATCCCTTAACAATTGTAATTTGTCATTTCCTTGTAGTGAACAAAGAAATCATTGAGGATTTTTTAATAATTAATTTTTTTTCTGTTACATTTAGATCATTTAGGTTTCATTTTTATTAATCTCGTGTTTCCATTTTCATATTAATCATAGTTTTTTTAAAGAATATATTCACTATTCTTTGCTATAAATAATTTGTTTCAAAGTTTTTAGTTTGTATAGCTTAATTTTTATTGAATTGTAATGCGCAAACTCGTGTTTTACAGAGCGTAAATAAAAGGTTAGGCATGTTTCAGGTTTTTAGCCAAATTACACCATTTTATAAATCATTACCAACAAGGAGCACTTTACATTTTAAAAATTTAACAGAATTTTCGGACATCGGTGATAATTTAAATGTTTTTTTTTTTTCATAAGAAACCCTTTATTAAAAATATAGCTAGAGCATATAAATAGAGATACTGACGCAAAAAAAGTCATTCATGTAACAAATTAGATTAGCTGTGAAAGGATGGATACCTCTGACGCCTACCGTATGTAACTTTAAATAACTATTATATATGCAAGATACTATAACTAAATCTATCGAAGTGAAGGAATTTTGAAATACTTGTATATCTGTAGTAGTTTACATTACACGTACCGGATTCTTGTTTTATCATTACACATAGGTACAATGCATTCTTTTAGCTTTACACATAGGGATAAATGTATGCTGGCATAGCAGGCAACCAGTTATACACCAGTGAACATATTTGGACGTATTTTGCCAATTGTGAAATATTTCTGATTATTCATTCTTACTTAAATATTAAATTAAATATATTTGATTGAAAAATAGATAAATTATTTAAAACAGTTAATTATCCCAACAGGAGTATACCTTGTGCGAAGACAATTTTAAATATTTTTAACAAATTCAAAGAAGATGGATAGTATTTCTTAGTAAGGTTGAAATATATCTAAGATAGTAAAATTAGTGTATCAAAAAAGGTAGAAAATATAACAAAAAATTCCAAATAGATTTTACCATTTTATGAAATTGTAGAACGTTCTCACATTACATCATACTTCTATAATACCGAGCGTAACCCACGCATTGGGGTAATTTCAGTAACACGATAAAAACAAATAACACCTCTTTAATTTACCTTAAAAAGCAGAAGTGGGAAATTTTTGTAGGTAATAAATATGATACTATTTCTTTAATAATCACAATAACTTTTGTACTGTACAATTATCGGACGCATCACTACTGAAATTGAAGATTGAGGAAGGGAAGACTTTATGCAACAAACTTTTAGAATCTGTTAAAGCAAGACTATTTTCATACGAAGGAATCCTCCTTACTAGGGTAGTTACTGTTTTACACCCTCGATTTAAAGGAGAAGATTTTCGTAGTACTTAAAATGCTACTGGGGCTACTTCTTTTCTAGAACAAGAAATGTTTAATATTATGAAGAAAATGGATCCAGAAAATAAAGAACAAATGCTTGTAATCGAAACAGACATTAGTCCACATCAAAAGTCATTTTCATTATTTGGATTTTTGCAAGAATAAGAGAAAGTAAAATCAATTACAGCTGATGTAATAATAACTAAAAGGCAATACCTCGAAAAGCCAAATTCAAATGAAGACGTAGATCCTCTTTTATTTTGAAAGGTAAGGTAAAAAAAGGGTAATTGCATTTTTTATTTGGATTTTCTTTTAGGTAACAGGAATGGAGCTGAAACTCTTAAAACAATGTGCTAGGAAATATTCTGTATTCCAACGAGTTCAGCAGAAAGTGAAAGAGTGTTTAGTACAGCTCGTTTAATAATATAACAAAGGTGTGCAATAGTAAAACCGAAAAATGTTAATATGATAATGTGCCTAAATAAATATTTTAAAAATATTAATAAATAACCTAAGTATTTATTTTATTAAAATTACACCCAACCTTTTCCCATTAGCTAAAGAAATGGGTTTCATCTTACTATGCTTTCTAACTATTAGAGATATGAAATAAAAATAAAAAAGCTATATTACTTAATTTCCACCTTATTGAGATAAAATATTCATAACAATTGTTCGACATACAATGTCTTTCTCAGATGGAATTGTTGAGAAAAACATATGGATATTTTATTTCAATAAAGTGTAAATTAAGCAATATTGCTTTTTTATTTTTCTTTCATTAATTATGAATTTCCATCAGGTAAAGGCAACTTCGATTAAAAAAAAACATTAAAGATATGCATGTTTAAGCATTCAAAGGAAAATTATTTAGGTTGCCATACAGAATGTACATGAAACTCTTTAAATCTATTACGGAACTGTTTGCTTTATCAGTAAAAATTATTTTATTCAAAATTTCTTCGTTTTCATTTAACAGATTAAACATTATATCACAAAAATCACTTCGTTTTACTTTATCTTCTTCGAAGAGTTCTTGATGGTTTGATATCTTGTATGGCTTATATTTGACTTCTTTCAGGGTTTTGAAACGGACTGTACGATACTCCAAAATGCCTGGCTACATCTAAAAGATCCTAGAGACCGCTCTTCTACATAACACGGGATATTCAGATTCATGTGTTCTGTTAACACGGGATTGGTTTCTTTGTTTTTATTGCGAATTTAGAAAACAACTATTTTCTTTGAATTTGTTAAAAATATTTAATCCGAAATTGGTGGAGACTGTGGCTTGTAATCTGAAACAGAAATAAGAAAAACACCCTAACCACAATATATATCAATAAATACTATATACGTATTTCGGCAACTAAGTTGCCATCTTCAGTAGAATAACCTTAAAAACTGAAAAAATGTTAGACGTAGTGTTTCTGGCTAAGGTAAACCTTAGAAGATATGCTCTTCACCAAATCGCCAGTGGGATAACACTAAATTCCTAACATCGAAATAACACTTATATACTACTTAAACCTAGCGTGAAATTTAGGGAACCGTGAAGCGTGAATACATGAAGCGTAAAAAAAATAATGCTATTGTCACAATAAGGCATACAAACTGGACTAAGGGATTGGTCCATTGTCAGAATTCATTAATTTATTCTTATTTCTATATATATAAATACTTTCATAACTATCTAATTCTCTATAATTATTAACAGTTTTAATCAACCTAAGGTTATTTGCCGGCACAGAATGACCTGTGTCCCAAATATGTCGGGCAACGCTAGATTTTTCGGGTCTGTTGAATCTAAAGTGGGAAATATATTCCTTGTAACGAGTTGAAATTGAACGTCTAGTTTGGCCGATATATTTTTGGCTGCAATCGTTACAATTTATTTCATATATACCAGATTTATGTTCTACCTCAATTTTGTCTTTGGAGTTACCTAAAAGTGATTTTAATGAGCTACAAGACTTAAACCCTATTCGAAGAGACTAGTTTTTGAAGATAGCGTTCAGATTTCTAGAGGCTGAATGGTACGGTAAACACACAAATTTCTCACTTAGGTCTTTTTGAGCTACTAAGCTCGTGGTATCATAAATAAGTTTCCTAAGCCTATGTTTCTATGTTTCAACCTAATTAAGAAACATAATGGTTACCTGGTTACCAAACTGGTTACCTACTATCCCACCGTACATTTATTCCTATGTGTAAAGCTAAAAGAGGGAAAACAACGCATTATACCTATGTGTAATGATAAAAGAAGAACCCGGTATACAAGTCCAATTAGAAAATAATATAATATTTGTAAAACATGTATATGTGTATAATATGTATAAGTATAAGAACTATATATAATAGTTATTACTTAACAATAGGTACTAAAAAAAAAATTATCATTCAATTGATTTTTAATATCACAAACCATTACAAATATTTTCTTGTTTTATATTTCGTTGTCTTCGAATAACACATATTTAGTAATATTGATTTAGTGATTTACCAAAACTGTCTTGCTTAACGATGATATATATTATAAGCTATTGTGCTGTGTATGTCAAATATTAAAATACAAAAATATTGAAACACGTGTCTTTCGCTTGATAAAAATTTACCTCCAAATTCAATTCTCTATTGTAACAAAATCATAATGCGTGCTTACGCATTGATATACTAAATTTCTTTGGTATATTGCAGCGGTCTGGTTACGAGTTAATAGACTGCACCAACATACGTATTTTTTCCTCTTATGTATTAGCATAGTTAGTCGAGAGGAAATCGATTTTATCGGCGTAGTTTCTTTTGTTCGTGTGATGTCACTAGATTGTCACAGGATTTGCTACTTGTCCCGGGGGCGATCCGTTGAACATTACTTCATTGGCCAGACTAATGACGTCGTAAGACAGAAACACATGTATCTTTGGCTGAAGTGAACGTTGGTAAAATACGAGGTGTATGTCCATGTGTATAAATACAGATATGTGTATGCATATTTTTATCAATTTTAGTATAATACTTCTATATTTTTTTTAAATATGAAGATATTGTTAAAAATCGGTTGTGAAGAACACAATACAAATTCATATTTGTGTGAAAGTACTTTTCCAGAGATGCAGACACGTGTTTCATCTGGTATAGAATTATTAGTACATGCTTCTGGAAAGATAATTTCACTCTTATTACATTACAAAAGTAAGACACAGCGAAGGAGAACATTCAGCGCCGCTCATTGACTAATGTCAACATTGCGATCGCCAAAACAACTTTCGCTGTCTTTATGACAAGTGTCAGGGCTTCCATCTGACGGACACAGGCGCGACCTGCGTAAACTGTAATAACGTGTCTTCACTTTAGATCGGACACAACCGATAGCGTACATAACAAAGTAATTTGAAACATACTCGTTCTTGAGTAGGTAAATCCTCACCATATTTTGTATAAAACAAATATTTTTTTTGGAATACGTGTGTGCATGTCTAAAAAGATATTTTCACATAAAAATGAAATTGTATTGTGTTCTTCACACCCGATATCTAGTAATATTTTTATTTCATTAAAAATGTTTTTGTTTTATACATAATGTGGCAAGGCTTTACCTGCACAAGTATGTCTCATACTGTTTTGTTATATATTTCTATAATTGTCAAAATTAACAAATAAAAGTTTAATTATCTTATATATTGTTACGTTTTGGAAAAAAAGGTCCATCTGTCATTACGGTACAATTTATTTAAATTAATTTTGTAGCGACATCGCGCGGCTTAACTTACATCTCCTACCTTTTTAATCGTTCTTTCGTTCACAGTGGTTCGGCAACCAGTTTTGCTTGCGTAAATTGTCCAGAACGTCTTACTTCGGCTGTCGGTCATTCGTTCGTTGTTCGTTGACTACACTAGTTGTACTTTAGTTAGGCACATGAAGGGCGTTTTTACTTTAAGAAATATCTTAATCCTTTGTACTTTATCTAATGATTGTCCTTATCATTAGGATATATTTTTATCATATACCTATTAGGGTATTTTCCTTCGCCTGCGGTTTCGACTCAGATAAAACTTCGCAGATACCAGGGGTAAGCGATCACGTTTACCATAGGACTGGGTAATTTAAACCATCCACGGATGATTGAATGGTGTTGAATTTTGGATGAAAACCTTGTGAAAACGGCTTCATTTCATACTCACTAGTGAAATTTTTCCCAAGGCGTGGTCGTAGGAACCAAAAAAAGCTTCTAGAACATTTATTGACGTCAGCAAAATGGCGGACTACCATTGAAATGTATGCAGTGTTTTGGCAGCAAATTTGCTAAGAATAATTAAATAGTTTTCCTTGGATCCCTTTGAGGGCATTCCCATAAAGTTTGTAGTTAGGCAGTAGCGAAGACAATTTAAAGTAGGTGTCATTATTTCTTTTTATTGTAAAATATAAGTGCAATTCATAACCTCTTGTGGTTATTTATGTGTGTTGACAATTCATTTGCATAAGGCTCGAGAGGAAGCCTGTTACTGGTTATTTTGTGCATACGATGCAATGTGAACCTTACATATAGGTTAGCATCGTAATCTTCTGTCAGATAATTACATATCATTTGGAATAGAGCTCGGTTATTGTGATGAGCATTTTAATTGTCTAATACTTAAATAGATTGCAGTCAATTCATTACTTTACAGCGAATAGCTTCTGTTTTCTTATTAATTTCTTGTAAATTTAGTTGGCGTTCAAGGCAATATCAATATTTAATTAGTAGATAGGTTTGTTTGCACACCAAGTTACGTTCTATTTTCTTGTAGTATTATTAATACTGGTTGGCTAACTTCTTTAGCGGCCAGGTGTAACTTGTATTGTTATTCTATACGAGGCACTTGTCCTTCAGACGAGCCTTCGTAGTGGTTAAGTGTTATTTTGAGATCTTTATAACTTTATTGTAAAGGACCCAGAATTAAGTATACTTAGTTGTGTCCTGGTGAATCTCTTGTCCAGACACGTATATAATCTAATTCTGTTTTCTTTTATTTCTTACCTGTTTATACAGGGTGTTATACTATATCGATATACCGATTGATACTGTTTATTGTAATCACTGATATACGCCAGTGGCGTAGTAGATATATTTCATTAATTTTAGTAGATGTAATTCTTAGATTTTGGTATTACTAAAACTATCTTACTGTATTGGTGATAATTGGCTAGAGTTCTAATTTTGTGCTTTCTCTGACAATTGGTCAGGCGAAATTGCTCCCAACGCCGACACTATATTTTTATTTCGATAGTTAATCTTCCTTAGCCTTCTGGTTATTTTTTTTATTTTTACTTTGCAATAAACTTGTTATAGTTGATGTCTTGTATTTGTTCGATACCTTACCCACAGGTGAATGAGTTAGGCAACTGCAGTTAGGTATATTGATACATTAGCAAGTAGTTTGGCCCTATCCAGTTTTGCTGTTGGGGCTACCTGCATCCCACCCGCTTCCGTGTTACGGGGGTGCTCTGCGGGGGAATACGGTGGCGCTCACTTTACACCTCGCGACTTTAACCCGCGACGCTCTCCAAGAAACGATTGAGTTGGCTGGCAGAGTAATTCCTTTGGGACGTTTGCCAACAGGTAGGTTCAAGGCAAAGGGGGTGGCCCAGCAGAACATCTCGCTACCACGTATAACTACTTGTTTTTAGATTTTGTCGCGGAAGGTGTAGCAATATTAGTTCTTTTAAGGAAGAGAAAAATTTTATTATTTTAAAGGAATACCAGTTAATTTTATTTTATTGAAAATGAAATTATCTACTTAAATACTTGAAATTCCCAAGCATTAATATTTTGATTTTGTGAGCGATATTTGACGCGATAGTGACTTTTAAATGAAAAGCTATTGATAATACAATATTTTATTTTTTTACGTAATCAACTTTTAATTCTACGTACTGAGACCAGAGATATTAAACTTCTTTTTTGGCGAAATAGGCTTTTGTTTCAGCGATTATCACGTTTGTCGCTCGTTGAGCTATTTTTTTAGTTCAAGAATAAAAGAATCAGATAAGGGTCAAATAAGGGGAATATTGGGGACAAAACACCAATTCCAAATGTAATTCAATCAATCTATCGGTTACAATTGTAGACGGGTGTCAACGTCAAATTTTATCGTTGTTTATTTAATTCATATAGAAATGTTCTATTATAACGGTTGTATAATCGTTCTTTCCTTTTCAAATAATCGATATGGATTATGGCAATCGAATCCAAAAACACTATAACCATAGCCTTGCCACCAACGCGGCGTAAAATTAAAAGTGTGACGAGTGATAAGGAGTGAACGCTCGCTGATCCTCTCTGGTCTGAACCTACCTGTTGATGTTATGTCCCCAGGAAGGTCTCTGCCGGCTAACTCTCTTGTTTCGGAGAACGTCGCGGATTCAAGGCCGCGAGTTGGAAAATGGACGCCACCGTTATATCCACCTGCAGAGATTCAGCTATAACGGGAGCAGGCGGGACCTGGTAGCTCCAACTAACACCAGAGGGTCAGCCTCTTATCACTCGTTGCAGAGCAAGAAACTTTGTTATACTCATAAAACTAGTGGAAGGGTAGGGAACAAGACACATTCAACAATTCTACAATTTATTAAAGGCTACAAATGGGCCAACATCAATCCACAATTCGGCGTTGTCAATTCTCACAAAATATAAAACTAGACACAGTCGTACATCAAAATTCAAAGTCAAAACGCTAAACTAATATAGTAACAGACACTTAAAATGTTTCGAAGCAATTAAAAGGTGAAGCCCTGTTCAGCCAAACAAAAGTGATAGCAACTTGATATTTGAGTTAATAATACTGAGTACGGAAAAAGTTAGCAACTCTCTCCCCCTGTATATTTGAACCGGGAGGCGAGAGGGGTTATTCCAAAATTGTCTCGTCAGGTTAATAAAATCTTGAAACCACGAACGAGTTATCAAAAGAAGTCTCAATAGACGTCAACGCGAACAATTACAAGAATGGCAAAATCACAAGCGAAACGGAAGGTTACCTCATGAAAGTAATCAAAGTTATGCCTTAATTACAGCAAAATAATAAAGGTAAGAAAAGTTACAAAATTATGAGATCTAATATTCCTGGCAGAACTTTTGGAGTACCCCCTGTATATCAGGTGTGCAAATATTTAATATAATTAAAATCAGAAAAACCTGTAGGAAATTAATTAACAAAAGTAATTATTAGAATACCAATTCCGTATACGAAATCTAGATTCTGTACAGTTTATTACAAAATAAGTACATTAAACTACAGAAAGTTCTTCGATTTTCAGGTATCGAAACAAACAATTAAGGGACCGATCTGACGGATCTGACCTCGAAAATGACACTAAATCTAAACAGGTGACAAACAGTGAAGCTGTCGGTCTTCTGGAGCTAATATTAAGTTTCTGTACCAGTACCCGGGGATATTTATGACTATCAACGGGTTTATTACAAAATCAGACTCGAATGACACAGTAAAACAAACTTGAAATAGGGAAAAGAACCCTTCTAAATAAACTGAATTAACAGTTTGAACTAACACACAAGGTGTGCGTCTCTTAAGGAGAGTAACAGCTTGATTATAATATTAATTTAGAATATACTAAACACTATTCGATATTTAAATGATCTTCTATAAGTTTAGGACTGCAAGAATTAAAAGGCAACACCTACTTTTTCTAGGATACAATAACAGAATTCGTTCCTTCCAAGTACAATATATCGCTTACTAGGGCAATTCAATTCTTTTATTCACGAGCAGGTTTCACAGCGACGCCATTTCGGGAATCCAATATGGATGAACCGCGTCCCTTTCTCCTAATCCAAAAAGGTCTTGCAGAATAAATGTGCCCCAAAATTCACAGGTTGCGGACGGCTTAAGGGAGTTTCAGAACTGCGTCGAAGTATTTCGATCAGCAAAATTATGCCCCAAAACACAGGTTAAATTTACCGGTGAGACGCCTTACGCTTCACAATAGATATCCAAATATTTCTCAGAAATTCAGAGAAAACCTCGTTTTATAAAACGTTTATAAGAATCCTGAAAGTTCAAAATGCGATATGGTAAAAATTATTAAGGGGATTTCAAAAACTCACCGCAGAAATCTAGTTTTAAATAACACGTGACACAAACACGACACAGCGCTTATGAAGCTTAAGTCTCAATGGCTGCCGTATCGATATAGAAGTAAAATGCCGGATACACGTCATCGTAATTGCCGGAAGTAAAGAAAGAAGAGGATATAGTTTTCAAAATCTCGAGGATGATATCATATCGCAAAAAGTGTCAAACCAAACTTAAAACGTTAAATAATTTAATGACCAGAGACGAAAGTTTCTAATAGGAGTCGGCAAGTGAGTTTCCTGTCGCAGAGGGCGAACAACGAAAAGGAGATGGCGCAATAAGCGTTCTAATTAAAAATTAAACTAGAATTAATTATAGAAAGGCAATATTTAACAAAAACAGATGCGTCTAGAAGATCTATATTTCAAAGCAAAAATTCCTTCATAATTGGTTTGAAATTCGGTGTGACTTTTAGCGAGTTAGCAGTGAAAATCTTGCGAGCATTTCGGATAGGGAATTTAAAAAGATGGCCGCTTGCTAATATACAAAGGCTTTCAAGATGAATAGAACGAATGAAATGGGTTGAGAATATTGTAGTTGAAGGGTCTAAACTGTTCGATAAATGGAGTTTGAAGCAAATTAAAAATCATTAGTAGAAATTTATTTAAATGTTAAAGCTACGAGGGTTTTAAGAGAAATAATAGAGAAAACTTGCACTTACATAGGCCGTATGCAGGAAAGTGTATTTGTATGCGTAACAGCCTTTGTGGAAGATCACTTTTGCCTTCTTTGGTGCTCGTTTGTCAACGAAAATCCTTGGTTTCGACTGTTCTGTTGTTTTTGGCGTGAAATGGAGGATCCGTATTTCATCCAAAGCCGAATACAATCACTTATTGCGTTATATATAGCATTATTTTCACCAAAAAGTCTTCCTTCGTTGCTTATATTCTTAAGAAATCTATGAACAAATATGGTTAATTATATGAGTATGCGAACTGGCAACAGTGCACGGTATACAATAAAAATGTAAATCATAATGACGTAGTGTCTACAAATTAATTTTGAAGAGGAACAAGTTTTGGGTAAGTTTTTATTATTATTAATTGTTGTTTTGTAATTATTAATTGTTGTAACAATACTTAATTTTAATATTTAATTTTAATAAAATTTACTTTTATAATGACTTTTCAAAGTATGCACAAATATAAATGTAAAATTCCAGTTTGCGAAAATCGATATTATTCCAATATTTTTCCTGATTTGAGTTATCAAAATAAACATTTCTTCACTCTCCCTTCTGATGATGGTAGAAAACAGATATTGATGTTTCTTCGAATTCACAACAAATATATGTTTGCGAAGATCATTTTGAACATCTAAATAATTTAATGTCTTCTCATTCCATCGGATTCAATTGTGAGGAGGATAGTGGGCATATCTTAACTAATTGCAATCATTTATGTCTTCTATTGAGCCTAAAAGTACTAAGATTAGTATATTGAATACATATGAATTAGATGATTCTTCTCTATATATTCCGATTAATGATGGGAATGATTTTAATTATCAAGCTGTCACCTATGCATGTGGTTTCTTCCTAAAAAAGCTTAATTTACCCGATTGTGAAGTTTGTAAATCTTCTTTATTTCCTGCTAACGTAGAACTTCATCACAGATTTACAATGTTTAAGAATTCAGTGAATCAAATAATCTTCTCTATCCCACACTTAGTTTGGTATTATATATTAACAACATTTATGATAAGATGGTTGTGTCCTTAAAATCATTTGGCCATGTAAATTCCACTAGAAAATGTTGGTAATTTTGCAGACGGTTAGTTTTTCATGGTATACTTGTGTTAAATCCGATCATCAAAGTTTAGTTGTTAAATATATCTGAGTTTAGTTATGAGGAAATTTCATGATGACATTTGTTGGTCTTCTATTGATAGATCTCTGAATCGAAACTCAAGAAAAAATAAGTAGTTGATGCATTTTTAGAAGATAAATTAGATTCTTGGTACGTTGGCAAGTTTAGGGTTTTTTGTACAAATTTTGTACAAATGAAAAATTGTCCTTAATTTATATTGCTGTTTATTAGAATTTCTGTTTATTTATTGTTATGAGTATATAGTTTATAGTTTTATTGCAAGAACATTGAATTTTTTATATGTTTGTTTAATTTTAAACATTTATTTTTTTTTATATAGAGTTTAAATTTATTTTTTAACAGAATTAATTTTTATTTATATGCAGGTAAATACGTGTCTGTGATTTCTATATTTATGGATATATCACACTGAAAGGATCAAAAAAGATCGCAACACGTATTTAGAGCATATTTAGGACAAAAAAAATATTTTAGTAATTTAAAAATGTCGCCATCGCGGTTGTTTACGAATTTAGTACTACCATATCAACATCAGAGGCGCTATAGTAAGGGTCTACTTTTTAACGTAGAATGTGTCACTCTTATATGACATGCTCGAGAAACTTAGAGAAAGTCACAATATACAAATATGTAAAAGGCATACAGGATTGTTAAAAAATATAGACAACGTTAAATTATGCTATTATTAAAATTCTAAATATGTACTATTTTATGTTCACACAGGCGTAACATTGGTAACCTATGCAGAATAATAATAATAATCTTTATTTAAGAGCATGTAGCTCGTAAGTCTCAAAATATGTACAGTACAAGATACAAGATATAATATACACACCAGAAAATACATGACATTGCAGCATATACATGCAGTATATACAGTATATAATGGTCAATGCAAAACACTGATAAAACTAAACAAAAACACAACATATGCCCCCACAGAACAGTGTATATATATACACACGTCAGGGAACATAATGTAAAAATTGTCGATCAATAATGCAAAAAAGGTCACAAAACAAAATAGAACAAAAAGAAACAAAAAAACAACAACATATTATTACGAAGAATGTACAGTGCCATACCAAAGCAGGGAACATTAGATAAACCAATGATACCATCTATATCAAAACAGTCTCTTTAATATAAATAACACACTTTCGTTTAAAGTTTATTATATTACTACTAGCTTTAATGTCATTAGGAAGTTCGTTATATAATTGTAGCCCCTTGTACAAGAGACTATTTTGGTTGTAATTGGTCCTAACTTTATTTAAGTAAAAGTTACCCTTAGAATTACCTCGGGTATTGCGCTCGTGGACCTCACTAACAAAACTAGAGTGACCCAAAAGATGACTCGGTAGTAATTGGTTAATCATTTTATATATGAAGAGCATAGTATTAAGGGTCACAGTTTGTCTTACACTCAATAAATTTGCAGTTTCTAACATATCAATTCTGCTTGTTCGCCTATGACATCCTAGAATAATTCGTAAAGCTTTATTTTGCTTTTTCTGAAGAACTCCCATTTCTGACTTATTCATCAAAAATAGTAAGGTTGAACGAAAATGAAAATGTGGTGCTATAATTGTTTTGTAAATTGTCATTCTTGTCCAAGAACTTAGATCGTTTGCGATTCGTCCTAATACGTTGATTTTTTTAGCTACTTTATTGGTGATATAACTAAAATGCTCCGAAAAAGTAAGATTCTCATCTATTATGCGCCCAAGATATTTGAATTTCCTTACCCTTCCTAGTCGTATTGCTGATATTTAAGTATTTAAGTATATTAAGTTTATTATGTATAATCATCATATATAATGAACTTTATTTATTATAAATGGCGAGTTCAATGAAAAACAAAAAAAAATTTAAAAATTTCGCACAAACAGTTTTAGGATAGACTAGATTCTAACAATTCTACTTTTTATATAACATAACATTTAGTTTAGATAAAGGCCTTGATGAATTATTATCTCTAACGGAAATATTTAATTAAGTCGAATATAAATACAAAAAGTAGAGAGTTATTTAGAGCACTATTTTTCTTTATAATATGCTACTAACTTCTAACTTAATTATTATAAGAAACTAAATGCCTTTGGCAGCGTTACACTGTTTGTTTAAGAGTTAGACTTTACTAATGAGAGCGAAGTATTTACGTATAACGATAAACGAGAAGCTGTGCCAGACAAATACCTGGTCTAAGTGAGGAATAGGATCACTCAACTATTCTACCGTAGAAGAGTTGTTAGTAAGTCCTAGACACTACAACCAAAACATGCATCGTGACAACAAGGCCAAATTACTTATGGAGTGGCAGCCACTTCGGTAGAGGTCATAGTAGATAACTATTTGTGAAAGCAGAAGCCATGATTAATAACGTTGAATGCGGTACGTAGAACCCCAATAATGTAACTGGAGGCCGCACAGATACTTCTGACACATTGCTGGACGTACTCTTATTGAAAATACTAAGAGACAGTATAACACTTGAAATTATTTTTACTAACAAAGTAAGTGTTTCAATATCAACAAGAGACCGCCAGAAAGGAGATCTGATCATAAATGGAAAGGAACATGTAAGAAAATGAAAATCGACTAAGGCATTATTTAGAAGAGCAAGAACCTAAGTTATCAACTAATTTATCAAATGTAGCAACAGAGAAATCGAAATCATTACCGGCTTGTTAACTAATCACTGTCCCTTGAAGCATAGGTACGAAGAAATACCTGAATTTAATCTGCATCTGTGAGGAACTAAAAGAACTCAAACAGAAGTATACTGGTGAAGATCCATTAGAGCCTACGAGAATACAAAAACTTTCCCTGATCAGACTAGTGGTCTTTATAGCGGACACAACTGATTGGAAATGTGAGGCTTATTAAGGACGATACAAAGAGTATTATGCTAAAGTAAAGGGTGATCCAATTCCAGTTTCCTAACTTTTCTTTGAGAAAAAACAAAAAATATAACATTATCCTACCTATTTCTTTATGAATTAATTCTCAATAATTATTTTATTACACGAATATTTAGTATTATTCATTAATTATGGAAAATTACGCCTGGCAAATGCCCGCCTCTGGAGCTTCTGCAACAGTAGATTCGTTGGAGGTAATTTTCGATGACTTTTCGTAAGTTTCAGATGCTATCTCAATTATAACTTGGCCGATGTTCGATTTTAGGTAACCAACGCTGCAGGCTTGTTGGTGTAGATGCGACTCTTCAGAAAATCACACAAAAGAATCCAATGGCGTTAAATTGCATGATCTTGGCGGCAACTTGACATCCCCGCTAAGTGAAAAAATGCGACCTCTGAACTTTTCACGGAAAATATTTAACGTTGCACACAATGTGCGGCATGTTGCACCGTCTTGCTGAAACCACACGTCTTCAACACCAATATTTTCGTGTCAAAAATAATCGATTAACATGCACCTACGGCGCTTATCGTTGACTGCTACTATCTGGCCATCGTTTAAAAAAAGCAAGGCTCAATTACGCCGCCTGACCACACTGCACACCACACAGTGACTTTTTGATCATGCAATGGTGTATCGTGTATCACGTGAGGATCTTTCTCATGTGATTTTCTTTATTAACATATCATAGAGTTGGAAATGTACCTCATCAGAGAAAAAAATTTTCTTTGAAAAATCAGCATCATCTTCCAGCTGCTATAACACATAATCTGCATAAATTCTACGCTATCCATGATCTCTGGGCTTCAATTCTTGTGCTAACTGAATTTTGTACGGGTGTATGTACAAGAACCATAAGAAAGACGCAAAGTCGGTGTTGAGGATACATTTACTATCCTTTTGTAATATCCTAATTTCAAACATTTTTTATTTTTAAATATAAGTTGATCTAGGATATAGAATTTAAACAAACGTTTCCAATTTAATAAAATATCTAAAGTTCATTTTAGAGTTAGAGACTGTATAACATACTTTTATTAGCACATTATAAAGACGTTCTTTAAATTGTAAGAAAGATCTCCTTTACATCAGCAAATCTATTTATTACCTAGGGTTATTTAATAATGGGCATCTTTTTCCAGATTTATTTATTGCTTTATACATCGACCATTTTTTTTATTGCCTCGGGTTTATTAGTGGGCGATTTCAATAGGCCCTTAATATATTCATCCATTATTAATTCTTCTTCTTCTTACTTCACGTATTAGGCTTTGAGCCTGTTACGACCTTTATTTTTGGTCTGCCCATCTTTTCCGTGGGCGTCCCGTCGTTCTTCTTCCTTTCGCCTTATATTTCCATATTCTTTTGGGTATCCTATCATCTTCCATCCTTTCTACGTGTTCTCTCCATTTACGTCTGTATTCTCTTATCATCTCGTTCACATCTTCAACTCCAAGTTCTTGTCTTATTTCTGTGTTCCTCTTCCTATCCATTTTTATTAATTAAATATGTATAATAGGCTCACGATTCCTAAATATGCATGTACCATAAAAATCCATTAGTGAAAAAAGGCTTTAATTTGGATATTCATTTTTAATAACATATAATTATTAGAAATATAGAATTGGATTTTGTTTTTGTTTCTAATGAATAATGAAAATATGAATTGAATTTCTGTGATTGAGGAGTTTTTTTACCAGTTTTTTTTTTATTGTAGCAGTTTAATTTTAACATAATTATTACTTTTGTAAATCTTAGGAGCATGTACCTTGAAATAGTTTTTTTATTTTTTTTACTTTCTAATACATTCTATTAGAAAATAATGTAAGTATACTTAAATATCGAAAATGTAAGAAAATATATGTTTTTTTTTAATTGTTTACAGTTACATTAAACCAAATGAATATGGCTAAATAGATTTAGCCGAAATGTATTGGATTTAAAATCCTTGATTTTTTTTACATTATAATTACACGACTGCAATCCAAATAATTTACTAAATTGCTAAATACACATTCTTTTTGTGGTAATTCTTTTGTGAGGTAAGATTTATGAATTTCTAACAGCGATTAATCATTTCTTGAAACAATTGAAAGGAAAACTTAATTAAAAGGAAAAGCTCAATGTTATATAAAAGCATTACTTTTTTTTTCGTAAAAGATAACTTACCAGTTATTGTTGTTACTAACTTGTTTGGTTCTAATATTTAAAAATATAATGTCTCGCAAGAGTAGGAATTTTACTGTATCACGCAAAGTATTACTTCGAATACTTAGTATTTGAAAAAGAAAATTTTCTAAACATATTTTACTGATAGCAACTTATTAACATTCTCATCAATATAAATGTGTACTATTTCTCTATGGATTTCAAGTATAATTAAGTCCTAATAATAGATTTTATATTTGTGTAAAAAAATATTAAACGCTGCATAAGTGTACATAGTTATTTCAAAAAACAATACATTTTTAATACGTTCAATTGTTTAGGGACTGGTATGTTATTACTAGAGATAGGAACTCTCGGTCGGCTTACACTGGCGTAAGAGAGCGAGGGGTTTGAGTCATTAAGTGCTGCTGTCGGCTCAAGTTGTGCGTTTCGCGTTTCCAACTTTAGTACGCGAACAGCTATCATAATGCGTAGATGTATTTACGATGTATGTTCAATTCGAGCACAAAGCATTGAAAATGTCGAAAGTTCATAGAAAAGCATCAACTCGCCTGTTTACTAACAGACTAAGCAGATTTTTATGTGTAATTCCCATACTGTGTGTAGTGAGATGCTTAGTTTGTGAGAAAAGTAAACGCTGGTAAATACGTGCTGTGTGTCCATGTATATACAGATTCGGACACGTTCACAAAAATATTAATAGTGAACCTGTATTTGTGTTCTTCACACCAGATTTTTAATAATATTTTATATTATTAAAAACACCTTTGTGTTATACAGATACATACAAATTTGTTTTTATACAGATTTGTATTATTTTGTATCAAAGCTTGATGTGTATTGTCGCATCGATATTGCTAATTTGTTTTTTCTATATTACGCCACCTGGCGACGAGTTAATGGACTCACAGTAATATGCGTATTTTTCTTTTCCTTTAATAGCGTAGCTATTCGAGAAGAAATACTTTGCATCGGCGTGGTTGGGATTTGAAAATGTGATGAAAGTTGTCGTACCTATTGTAAACTTTATAAAATCACGAGGTCTCAATCACCTACAATTCACACAATTTCTCGAGGATATTGAAAGCGAATATCGTGATCTCCTATTTTACACTTAAGTAAGGTGGCTAAGTCGTGTGTTGTCACTAGAGCGGTTTCTTAACTTGATTGAAGAAATCAAAATATTACTGGCGGAAAAGAAAAAGGACGTCTCCGAACTCGACAGCCCTGATCGACTGTGTGACTTAGCGTTTCTTGTAGACATCACAAATCACTTGAATGTCTTAAATACGCGACTCCAAGGCAAAGATCAATTGATTTCGCAGTTACACTCTCATGTTTCGTCCATTCAATGCAAATTGAGTCAATTCAGCCAATTACATCAATTTTCCGATCTACAAAAAAATTATGGAGAAATTCAATAAAACTGATGTCAACTTCGCTTATGTTGAAAAAATTGATATTTTAATACAAACTTTTCATGATCGTTTTCTAGACTTCAAAAAAGGTAAACCTCTATTAGACATTTTCAGCAATCCTTTCAACATTTCACCCGAAAATTCACCGGAATCAATACAGCTGGAATTGATAGACATGCAAAATGATGATAATTTACGAAACAAGTTTAATGAAGGTAATTTACTCAACTTTTACCGTTACCTAGAATGTATTGTTTACCAAAAATTCACAAACCAGGTAATTCGATGAGACCTATTGTATCGGGTATTAACTCACCGACGTACTTGATTTCAAAATGGTTGGTAAACGAGTTTAAAAATTTACCCGAGAAACCAGAAAGTTTTTCAATTCAAAATTCGTTGGAATTTATTAAAAAAATCAAAGATTATAAGCTGGAACAGGGTGAAATTTTAGTATCATTTGATGTCAGTTCATTGTTCCCTTCGGTACCTATTCCTGAAACACTGAAATATTTAGACAGTTTATTGCTTAAGAACAATATTGAACGCGAGAAAATAAATGAATACTTGAGGTTGACAACTTTATGCACGTCTCAGAACTGCTTTCTGCTTTCAAGTTGAAGGAAACTTCTATGAACAGCGGCATGGCACAGCAATGGGCAAACTGCTTGTCTCCATTTATGGCGAACCTGTTTATGAGTCATTTTGAGGTAGAGTTTAAGAGATCATATATATATATATATATATATATATATATATATATATATATATATATATATATCCCTAAAGTATGGATTAGGTATGTCGATGATATTTTCGCGGTTTTTAATACCAAATTGTGTAATTTGGACGATTTCTTATTAGAATTAAATTCGAAATTCCCTACAATTAAATTCACTATAGAAAAAGAAAACAATGAACAAATACCATTTTTAGATGTTTTAGTAATTAAGAATAATAATAACTTAGAAATAGATATTTACCGAAAAGACACCAATGTGAACAAGTTTATAACCGCGGATTCAAATCACAGTTTCCAACAAACGATGGCATCCTTTAATTTTCTTATCCATCGGTTGTTAAGTTTCCCGATTACAAAGGATAGATATGAAAAAGAACTTAGATTAATCAGAAGCATCGCTGCATACAATGGTTTCGATTCGAAAATAATAACCAACCTAATTAAGAAACATAGGCTTAGGAAACTTATTTATGATACCACTAACTTACTACCTCAAAAAGACCTAGGTGAGAAATTTGTTTGTTTACCATGCCATTCAGCCTCTAGAAATCTGAACGCTATCTTCAAAAACCATTCTCTTCGAATAGCGTTCAAATCATGTAACTCATTAAAATCACTTTTAGGTAACACCAAGGACAAAATTGAGGTAGAACATAAATCTGGTATATATGAAATTAATTGTAACGATTGCAGCCAAAAATATATCGGCCAAACTAGACGTTCAATTTCAACTCGTTACAAGGAACATATTTCCCACTTTAGATTCAACACACCCGAAAAATCTAGCGTTGCCCGACATATTTGGGGACACAGGTCGTTCTGTGCCGGCACATAACCTTAAGTTGATTAAAACTGTTAATAATTATAGAGAATTAGATAGTTATGAAATTATTTATAATAAGAATAAATTAATGAATTCTGACAATGGACCAATCCCTCAGTCTAGTTTGTATACCTTATTGTGACAATAGCATTATTTTTACGCTTCATGTATTCACGCTTCACGGTTCCCTAAACTTCACGCTAGGTTTAAGTATTATATAAGTGTTTATTTCGTTGTTAGGAATTTAGTGTTATCCCACTGGCGATTTGGTGAAGGGCATATCTTCTAAGGTTTACCTTATCCAAAAACGCTATGTTTAACACTATTTTTTTCAGTTTTAAGGTTATTCTACTGAAGATGGCAACTTAGTTGCCGAAGTACGTATATAGTATTTATTGTTATATATTGTGGTTAGGGTGTTTTTCTTATTTCTGTTTTACTGTTGCGTTGACAAAACGGCTTATATAGAGTTGCGAATAAATGCATTGAAATGCGCTAGCTTATTTGGATTGACGTATATTTGTGAGCAAACGTTTTCAGTGATGAAACTTAACAAAACAAAAAATCGAGACCGTCTGGCAAATGAAAATCTGGAAGCAATTTTACGTGTGGCGACAAGTAATGTGAAGCTAAACATAAACAAAATTGTTAGGTCAATGCAATGTCATGCATCAAAATAATAAAACATGAAATATTACATTGTAATGATTAGATTACATATTACAACAAACATTTTTGAATGTTCTTTTATTTTTATCATTTGTAGTAATTCATACAATGTATTTAAAAATAAAAATATTTGTGTTAATAAGTATTCTTTGTAGTGGCCCGTCCTTGGCTTATAATTTTCCCGAGTGGCCCCTGTTCCCTATAAGTCTGTGCATTCCTGGTTTAAACCTTTGTATTCCAAAAATATTCAAATGTTCCAGGTCATTAAGCTTGTGCTAAGTTAAAATATCAAACAAAATTCGTAGCAAAATATCAGTTAACTTTACTTGGAAGAAATAAAGTAGCATTTAAATCTGAAACGGAATAAAATAAAATCTAATATACGATCTAACAAACATCAACATTTTAAATTCTTTACTTAATTGTAAGTTTATTTTCTATTGTTATTTTAAGAGCAGATATTGCCGATTTTTTTATTTGGTGCTGATAAGAGTATAATATTATTTAATTGGGTTTTCCAAGTGATTAAATGTTTTTCTTTTTTAACATGAATCATTTCTTTTATCTTTGTCGTTGTTTTTAATGTTATAAACAGTAATATTATTCAAAAAGGTTTTGTTTAAGTATGACAATACGTTAAGCACGTATAAAGCGTTTGTACAATATGAAACAAACATGTAAATAATTTACATATCTGTAACTATGCACATGGACAATACACCTCGTATTTTCAGCATTTACTTCTGCTTAATACATATGTTTCTGCCATCTAGGCGTCCTCAGTTAAGCTAGTGAAGCAATGTATACAAATTAATACAAACCTGTTATAAACAACTGGTTTGTATCTGTATTTAAATTTACTGAAATAGCCCGCATAGATCAAGCAAGTTCCGTCCTATAAGAAAACAACTATTTAATAATTGACATCTTACGGACGAAAGAGACTTTGTCTGGAGGGCTACCTATCGTTCGAACAGCTAAGCTGCTACGGGAAACGATAAAATACGTAAGTAGATGTAGTCCATTAACAACCAGCCAGATGGCGGTAAATATACAAAAAGGTTTTGTTTAAGTATGACAATACGTTAAGCACGTATAAAGCGTTTGTACAATATGAAACAAACATGTAAATAATTTACATATCTGTAACTATGCACAATGGACAATACACCTCGTATTTTCAGCATTTACTTCTGCTTAATACATATGTTTCTGCCATCTAGGCGTCCTCTATTTCCCCTATTTCAGTAAATTTAAATACAGATACAAACCAGTTGTTTATAACAGGTTTGTATTAATTTGTATACATTGCTTCACTAGCTTAACTGAGGACGCCTAGATGGCAGAAACATATGTATTAAGCAGAAGTAAATGCTGAAAATACGAGGTGTATTGTCCATGTGCATAGTTACAGATATGTAAATTATTTACATGTTTGTTTCATATTGTAGTAATATTATTGTAATCGAATTTATATTTGCTCGTCTTTTCATTTTTACAGATTGCGTGTCTTACGTTTTTTTTGTAAACTAATTATTGGTAGAACGTGCATTAGGTAGCAGACGCAGCGTCGGAGTGGAATTGGCTTGGTTTGCACGCGCATGTATTATATCAGAAGTCATTTCAAAATAAAACGAGCGTGCGTAAAACTAATAATTCTTGCAAAAAAAAAAACATCTTCAATGCATCATTATATTTACAAGGCGATAGTATTTTAACATCCGAATAAACTAAGGCGACACACAAGCAGCAGGAAAACTTCTTCTGGGGCAGTTGTTTACTATGTGGGCCATAATTTGTTCCGCATTTCCCCAGTTGCAGAGGTTAGTATCTGCTAGTTTCCATTTGTACAGCATTGATTTGCACCTTCCGTGGCCCATACGGAATCGATTTAATTGGGACCATTGCCTACTTAGGAGAGTTACGCTCGGCAGAGGTTCTGAAGAATTAGAAATTAAATCTATGTTCCTCAATTCAGGGTCCTGTAGATGCTCTCGAAATCATAGTGTCTAGGAAGATCAATATTGTTGATAATCTTAGCCCATTCATTCTGTCCTGAACCGAGACGTTGATATCTGGCAGGGAAATGTTAGGAAAAATCGGTAACCAGAGACTAAGAGTAGATCTAACAGTACCAGTGGCAATCCTCATTGCATCGTCAAGTCGAATATCTTCAACTTCGAAAACTTGTCAAAACTTCTATACCAGACAGCAGCGCAGTATTCAGCAGGAAAGTAAGCCACTTCAATGGCTGCGTTCGTAAGGTCTCTCCATTATCTCCCCGTGAATTGCTGGCAAGTTTATGTAATATATTATTACGTTCTTATCACTAGTTTTATAGAGGTGCTACTTGAATGTCAGAGACCGGTCTAACGTTACGCCTAGATATCTAGGATTGTAGTTGTGGTTGATTAAACTACCACCAAATTCAACATTCAGTGTCTGTTGGCTTCCTTGTTACGTGACTTAATAAAAGAAACACGTGGGGGGAAGTTGCATCAGGATAAGACACCCAGCCACAGGTTCGCCATTGTAACAGCTGCAGTAGCTCAAACAGGGTTAGAATTAGTTGAGCATCCACTATATTCGCCAGATTTGGCCCCCAGCGATTACCATCTGCTTCCAAAACTTAAAGAACGCTTGCGATTTCCGTCTGATTATGATGTGATTTGTGCTGTGAATCAGTGGTTTGTAGAGGTTAAACAATGTTTTTCTCGAAAAGCATTAGAAATGGTAGAAGATCGATGGTAAAAATGTATTAACCTTAATGGACACTATGTTGAAAAATAAAAGTAAGATATTTTCCAATTTTTATTGTGAGTGATTATTAGGGACCGGGCACAAGAGGCCGAAATTACGATGGACCATATAAATGGTCTATAACATCGCTAAGTACAACACGCAGTTATTGAATAGCAATATTCATTCATTTAACCGCACATCTGGTTTTTGTCTTTGAATTGTGACGCAATTACTTCAATATATCAGTTAAATTCCTTTCTTCATTAGCTTAGATAGAAGCGGGTAGAGATTTTATAATTTGGTTTATTTATTAGTTTATATTTCGTAAGATAAATAAAGTACGGTGAGTTAGATTCTTTTTTTTTCATTGTTAATTACTGTTAATTACATATATACGTAAGTGTCCAGTGAATTTCTTTTTAAGTTTCAATAACTTACACACACATTTCTAATTTTTATTCATTTAGATCTAGAACATTATTTAAGTTACTTTTTCAGATATGTTATGGAACAATATCGAGAATGGCATTGTGAAACAATGGCGATTTGGATTAAGGGTTTAAACTGATTGTATGTCCATTGTCCAGTTATTTCGGAATTTATTGCAAAGTCTGTAAAATATCGTCAAAAAGTACCCAGAAATCGCACGTAAACCGTTACATAGCATCGCAAACACATACACAGAAATTAGACCCGTTGGAATCTGACAATTTTAACGAAGAACTTTGTGAACCTTTAATGACGGCAAATTTTCTATTAAATAAACTTAACAATCCCACCTTCAAAACATTTCTCCATAAATATACTGGTCGAAATGTTCCTGATGAATACACCTTACGCAAGTATGTATTATGTTTCTATGTGCTACACGGTAGAACGCAGTAGAACGCATTAGAAGCCATCTTTCAAATCAGTACCTATGGATAAGTGCCGACGAAACTGTTGATATATTAGGACGCTGTGGTAAATGTTGTAGCTGGTGTACTACATCCAACTATTCGATATAACGCATATGTAATAGCAACAAAAGTTATAAATACAGTTGATGCGGAAACAGTGGCTGAAACCATTGACGAGAATATGCACCAAATGCTTCATTCGGACGACAGGTACAAAAAAAATACTTTTATTTGTCAGCGGCAGTGCTGCATATATGTTAAAAACAGGCAGACTATTAAAAGAAACATATCCTAATGTGCTGCATATTATTTGTGTAACACATGCCCTCCACAGAATCTGTGAATATATCAGACACCTTTCCGGAAGTTGATAGACTTGTATCCGCTTTTAGAAAGGTTTTCAGTAAAGCACCATTGAAAGTAGCTCTTTACAGGGAAAAACTTCGGTCTCTCCAGTAATAACTAGATGTGGAATATGGTTGAAAGCTACTAGTTTTTATGCAGAGAATTTCGATAGTTTACAAAATTTCATTACATGTTTAAATGACGGTACTCGAAGTATTTCTGAGAGCAAGGAACTAATACAAATTCGAAATTTAAAAAATCACTTGTACTTTCTTCAGGAACACTTTGGAAATTTGCCAAAACTAATAACTTATTTTGAAAGTCAATATAATATTTATATATAATAATATATATAATATAAGCCTGACTCTATCATTATATAAATAAAAGACAATATTTCTAGAATGTTTGCAATTACAGATAGAGAATGGGTTAGCTTAGTTAAGAAATAGGCTAACTTACGGCCTGTTAATGTTAAAAATAAACAATTTTTCTTGACTGATCGCAATGAGAGTCCAATGAGTATTAATATTGTAGCAAAAAGTCCAAAGGCGATTGCAACTTTAATAAAATTAGAGAATCCAGAACTTTTTACCAGGCGCGGCTCGTGATGACGTACGGTAGGGGCATGTACAATGATGCAAGTGCCTCGGGTGATTACGGTTTTTACTAAGAAAACGCTACAGTTAGTACACGAGAATACACGAAGCATCGAATCATTGTACGTGCCCCAACAATACGTCATCACGAGCCGCGCCTGCTTTTTACGGGACATTGCTTTAAACGATCTGGCACAACACATTTGGCAAATCACGGTGGAGATTTGTTAACTATTCAAAGTCATGGAGGTTTGGAAATCTTCTACAGTTGCTGAAGATTCCATTGAATGTTTTCTTAAAGAAGAAAATTAAAATATCTTCAATGCTTGGAAATTAACAAACTAATACAGACCTTCCAGCATGCTCAAATGAAAGCACTGCTATTTATGGCAACAACAGTTTTTCGCCAAAATATTCTTTGAACTAATAATTTGCCTGGTATTATCATAAATTCACAAGATTCATCTCAAGTAACTCTCAACATATATAATGCCTATAAGTCAGGAATATAATTAAAATAAAAGTTTTTGTTGTACCGCTTGTAATTAAATTATTTGATATTTAAGTGACTACGTTTGCATTTGACAAATTGACTTACGTAAAAAACTAAATTGCACTAGACTAAAGCTATTCGTTTACAAATTATAAAGGCATCGTTTTCGATGTTTTTATAGCGTTGTTATAGCAGTAAATTAGAAAATTAGTTATTAATAATACAAGTGCAAAAATCTAAGCTTAAAGTTCGAGGTTGTCTAGATACTTTAAGCGTTTTCGCATGTGTATATTTCAAAATTTTTTCTGTTGGTAACAAGTGGCTAAAGTTGTTTACGAGAAGGTTTATTCAAGTTTCTATCATTGGCGAGAAAATAACGCGGTAACAGAAGAGGTAATTCTCGCCCATTTAGACGAGAAGATAAGTCTGCGATTATCCAGTTCCATTTACATAGTTGATAATTATCTAATTAATTTGATTTGCAGCAAGAAACGTTGTCACCTGCATCATTTTGGCCGCATTATTCGACGCTGAAGCCCACTTTAATAGTGAAAGAAAACCTGTGCATTGAAAAGTTTGGTAGTGTAATTGCTTACCTCAAACAGATAAATGTGGGGCATCATGTAATATTGACTTGTATTCTAAATAGTTATACTTATTCATAGTTAATAAATCTGTTTTATTGTTACTTGTTTTGTATTTTAAATTTTTTAAAACACGTTGTCCTGGGAAACGTGTTTTAAACTGCTGTTTTTAGCCTATGATTTAGATATTAAAAATATGATGATGAGTATATTTTTCTATAACCTATATGAAATGGTGACATTTCTAACTTTCTGACAGTTGTTAAAGCTTCGATTATTTTCACAAGGACTAAAAAATAATATTTTCGCAAGAGCTAAAAAAACTAAAATACCTACCTATTTAAATATCTACTCAATCAAAATTGAGGATAAACTTTAATATATAATAACTATATTCCATTATATTAAATTATGTTAACAGCTTCTTATGTGATTTATTGTGTTTTAAAGGGGTTATAGAAAAAAATTGTGTATTATACACGGGGCGAAATGGAAATTTTAGCTCTTACTTTGACCCTTCCGCTTGTTTCACTCAGGAAAAGACTTCAAAGTTCGAACTAAAATCTCCTATTTTGCCCCTAATATTACTTAATGACTCATTAAGTAATAGTTCTTTATTATATTTATTATATTAGTCGTACACAAAGTATAGTATTCTACTCGCCTTTAACGGCTATTATTCACACGGGTGACTCATTAATAATGAGTCACCCGTGTGAATAATAGCTATTAAAGGCGAGTAGAATACTATACTTTGTGTACGACTCTTAAAAATACTTTGTAAAATAATCATAATTTTTTATCCCTACATGTGAATAACATTGAATCAAAACATTGAATTTCTATATAACTAATTGAATAAAAAAATTTAACTATTTATTGATATTAATAGTAACATTTGTATTTACGCAATGTTCAAAATTGATTGAAATTATTGAGTTTCAATTTATATTAATGTAATAAAAATTCTCCATGGTACAAAAGATTCATACGCAGATAAATGCAGTTTTCTTGATTTTTCAGGTAATTTGAACGATTAAATTTTTGCCGCTTCTTGTATTTCTGGAAGTGTACAATACATCTCATTTTCACTATCTGCTGCGATTTCAATACTTTAATACTTATAAACCTTGCTGCTGAGTCGGAAGAATTTCCATCATGGTTGTCAAATTGAAGTTTGTCAGACCAGTGAATTATGATCTCATTATTTATTAGTGATTAATGGATATCATAATGCTTGAGGAAACACATGCATTATGAATATTTTATAATGGGTGATTCATTTGGAGGTACTTTTTTAGGTGGGGATTTAATGTCTGAGCGCGCATGCGACGCGTCAGCGGACTGCGCATTCTGGTTCAGTACTATTTGACATTACGTAATGGAAAGACTTAGCCCGGCACAGCGTCTACAAATAGTACAGCTTTATTACAAAAATTGGCGTTCTACAAGGAATGTGTATCTTCCGCTTAGAGCAACATATGGGCCACAAATCGGCCTACCGAACGCACAATTCGCTATACCATCAATAAGTTTGAAACTCAATTTACAATAATGGATAATACGCGACCACATAGATCTCATCCAGCACGTAGTGAAGGAAATATAGCGGCGGTAGCAGCGAGTGTACGCGAAGACCGGGAAGAATCAATTCGTCGCCGTTCTCAACAGCTTGGTTTGTCGTATGCAACAACTTGGCGTATTTTACGAAAGGATCTTGGTTTAAAAGCATACAAAATTCAACTAGTGCAAGAACTAAAGGCGACCGACCTTCCGTTTCAGTCGTTGGACTCTTGATAAACTTGCAGAAGATCCACTGTTTTCGACAAAAATTTTGTTCTCCGACGAGGCCCATTTCTGGCTTAATGGGTACATGAATAAGCAAAATGCCCGTATTTGGGGTGATGAGCAACCTGAAGAGATTGAAGTGCTACCATTACATCCAGACAAAACAACTGTTTGGTGCGGATTATGGGCCGGTGGAATAATTGGTCCATATTTCTTCAAAACAGAAGCCGGCCGGAATGTGACTGTGAATGGCGACCGTTATCGCGCCTTGATAAGGGACTATTTGCTGCCTGAACTTGACACCCGTGGTCTACAAGACATTTACTTCCAACAAGATGGCGCCACTAGCCACTAGCTCGTGAAACTATGGCTTTACTGCGAGAACGATTCGGTGAACATTTAATTTGACGCTTCGGACCAGTAAATTGGCCGCCTAGATCTTGTGACATCACACCATTAGACTTTTTTCTGTGGGGCTACGTGAAGTCTAAAGTCTACATGGATAAACCGGCCACAAGTGAGGCATTGGAGGCCAATATTACTCGGGTCATTGGACAAATACCACTCGAAGTGCTACAACGCGTCATTGAAAATTGGAACAGCAGAATAGACTACGTTAACCGCAGTCGCGGCCAACATTTGAGAGAAATAATCTTTAAAAAATAATTGTAAAGAATGGTTCTTTTGTATGATAATCAAGTTTCTTAAATAAATTGGCCTTTTTCATTTGTTCTTTGCTTTTGGAAAAAGTATTTCTAAATGAATCGCCCATTACAATAGTAGTGGACGAAAGAATTTTATATTATAAGCCAAATTTTGTGTTCTCTCTAACTATCAAAGTTAATATCTCCAGATCGTTATTCGTTAAACAATATTATAAAAATAGACTTCATAATCTTGACGATTTGTCCAAAGACAATCCAATCCATATGCGATTCAAGCAGTTACAGAAAAAGAAGACAATGTTTTCAAAAATATAAAGCGAAGAATTAATTTGCTTGAAATAGAATGATTGACATTTCCATATCTTAGTTATAATAAATAGTTGTTGAAATAAAATTTCATTTTTAATCAATATCTTTCTTGTTTATATTATAAAACTTTTGTTGTGGCATCTTGAATCATTTTGGTACACCTTATATAATGGATTTTCTAGATATTATATCGTTCCATTATTTAAATACTCGGTATATTGATTTTGTTATCACTGCTTGACTTTTCTTAATAACTTAATATTGAATAACATAGCACTAGACTCAATTTGATAGTGACTTCCGCTTTAACTGACTAAATCAAAATAATATTTTAAAAGTATATCTTTTTTTAAATGAGGACATTTACACCAACGATAATTTTTCGTGAATAAACAATCTACGTTCAAGTAAACTCTTATATCGTATTTGCAAAATAAAACAAAAACATTCTTTTACATGTTTACATCAAAACGTCCATCAGTGCTAAATATACATCACTGCATCTCACCATAGGAATTCCTCTTGGGAGTCAATGGTCTGAAAATATATTTTTACAACGGTATGTCGGCAATTAATTTGAACCAACTCTTCTAATGTTTAACAAACATTGATCTTAAAGGTTTCTCTTATCTACACTGTAAAATACGTACTTACCGAAAGAACAAGTACATCTGCACGAGATTACCCTTATTTACTGAACGCGGTATTAAAACTCATTAGCCTAGATACCTATGTACTATTAATATATACATATATGCAATACTTTGGATTTAATATACTTATTTAGATACAAATAATTAAAAGGAAATTAAAATGTATATTTTTCTTCATATATGTACATAGTTTGATAACATGAAGATGAGGCATTGTAGATATATTGAGTTTATTATAGATCGTAAGCTTAATAATAAAGTATTTATTGGCAACTACAAAAAAAATACAAATGCAATTCTTAGGTATAAGGTACGAAGGCGATTCGTAAAGTAAGGTCTGTTCGTTATTAAAAAAAACACCAATACATGGAGAGGTTTTTATTTAAATTACTAAAGAATATCGCTGACAGCATAATGCTGCAACTAACAGTCATGATTAACAAATGCTTGTTGGAAGGTGAACTTCTTGCGGAATTAAAAATTTCTAGGGTAATTCCCATTCATAAAAAAGGTGACGTAAATTGTCCACAAAACTATAGAGCCATATCCATTCTGCCTGCGATATCAAAAATATTTGAACATGTGATAGCTGCAAGACTTTTAAAATATTTTGAAAAAAACAATCTTTTATGCGAGGCCCAACACGGCTTCAGGAAAAATAGAAGTACAAATATAGAAATAGCAGAGATTTTGAAATCTCTGTTAGAAGCTATAGATAACCACCAGTATGGGGAGATCACATGCTTTGACTTAACACGAGCTTTCAACACAGTCGATCATTCCATTTTATTGGAGAAACTATACTATTATGAAATCCGTGGGGTTGCTTATGATCTGATGTCTTCCTATCTGAGTGTCCGAAAGCAATATGTTGAATATGGGTGAGAGGTCAGACGTTGTGGATGTGCGGCAGGGTGTGCCACAGGGATCCATTCTCGGCCCCCTCTTATTTATCATAGACATTAATGACCTTCCAATTAATATATCATCGGCGCAAGTGTGCCTGTATGCTGATGACACATCAATTTTAGTAATGGACCGTGCGAAAGAAGGAAGAGACCGCAAATCTCATGTAGTCGAACGACAGGCAACTGAATGGTTCCAAGCAGATAATCTCACACTAAATTCCACAAAATCACAAAAGCTCGCATTTACAACTAAAAGAAATGAAGGTATAGAGGTTATAAAGTTCCTAGGATTACACTTAAACAACAAGTAGGGATGGTCCAGATATATAAATGAATTTGCCGGAAAATTGACTACAGCGCTGTACACAATTAGGAGAATTATGAATCTAGGGAATTACTATGTTGCACGTATGACGTACTTTGCAAATTTTCACAGTGTAGCTACATACGGCATTCAGTTTTAGAGCATGTCAACAGAGGCAGGGCGCGTGTTTCTACTTCAGAAGCGCGGAATTAGTATATTGTGTAAACTGAAATCGGACGAAACGTGTAGACAGTCCTTTGTTTCTGAGGAAATACATACAATACCGTCGGTGTACATCTTAAGTGTGGCAGGATACCTGCACAAAAATGTGGAAAAATACTCGCGATGTGGTGATGAGCACAAGTGCCAAACTCGAAATAAAGACGCTTTAAAAACACCTTACCATCGTTTAAGGACAACCCAAAGATGGGGTTCCAAAATATATAACAAACTATGTACATGTGTTGTTAATTTAAAAACTATGTGTATCAGAAGATTTACACGCACTGTTAAACATTGTCTTCTAGAAAAGGGCCTTTATTCGATTGACGAATTTCTAAATGCTCGATATGTGTACAAAGTTTGTTTTACATGTTTATACAGTGTCCTTTGTAATATACATTTTAGAAATATTTATGTATGTATGTATTTTGAATATTTTAATACTATTTTTGTTATGTTAGTGACTTTAATTGTAATTGTGATTACAGTAAATAAATCACTATCACATTATATACAACTTAAAGCTTATTTAAGATTGAGACATTTGTGATAGCGATGAACCAGCTTTTTAATGCCCTCTTCATAGAACTCTGTCGCCTGTGAACTAAACCGTGTCTAAATATTGCCTCACAGTAGACTTCAGTGTTTATTGTGGCCCCTCGTTCCATAAAGTCTACAAAAAGGACACCTTTCTTGTCCTAAAAGACAAAGTTTGATGACACTTTAAAGGATTTCCCGTAGGCGAGTTAGAGCGACCCCACTGCATTGACTGTCTTTTCGTCTCAACATTGATATAGGCGACCCAAGTTTCATCACCTGTTACAATATGCCTGAGGAAATCTACACCTTCAACATCGTAATGTGTCAGAAAAGTTAGAACCGACCCATTTGCTTTATTTTATGGTCTTCGGTAAGAAGTTTTGGCAGCCGTCGTGAACAAAATTTGTGTAAATCTAAATGTTCAGTAACAACCTCATACAAAACTGTACGTGAAATTTGAGGGGAAAATACCAATAAGCTCTGTGATTGTGAATCACCAATTTTCATAAATTTTTTCTTCGACATTACCCACAAGTTTGTTCGTCACAATAGCTGGTCTTCCACTCAGTTTTTCAGCATGGACATTAGTTCGTTCTTCTCGAAAGATACGCAACCATCTTGTATCTATACTCTGCTTACTCGGTGGAAACGGAACTTACTTTACGGATCGCCCTCTTGATATCGCCAAGAGGACTAAATCGCCGTATCCATGCATGTATCTAAGCGCTCTACATGATCTTTTAAACTAAAAATATGTAAATATATTAAAAAATATTGAGAATACAATCTTCTAGAGGAATAAAAATAAATACAGAAATGAATAAAAAAGAAATTAGGAAGCTATAATCGAGCAAGAAATAATAAGAGTGGTTGTAGTTTCAAAAAAGTGATAATTAAAGTTCGGATTTTTATGCACAAGAAATGCTTTAAATATGCGCATAAATATGTCACGTTCTTTCCAAAAATATGTCAAATATATGCTTCATTTTTACCATTTATGCATTTTTATGCACTTTATTTTCGATGTATTTCGCTTACTGGAAATCAAGGAAAGAGAAGTAGAACAACAAAAAGTAGTCTAAATTACATTAATACATAAAAAATAATAATTATTACATAATATATGATAAGAACTGCTACCTACACGAGAAGCAGGCGCAGCGATGGCGTCTGAAAATGGTCGAAAACTAACAAAACTGTAGTCGTATCACACAATGTCTGGGAGCTTCTATTTACTGTGTATGCCTTTAGTCAGTGATGATGGGTGTGGTTGACTATAATAATAGATAGAAGGTAGCGCCACTCAGTTTTGCTTACAGAAGCTCAGTCTGGAAACTGAGAAAAGGTATTGCACCTTCTTCGGCGCAATACAGACTACTCAAAACACACGCTATATACTTACTAAGTATTAATACAAAAATGCTGCACAGCATACCCGAAAAAAACTCTAAAGGGAAAAAAAACAAAGGCAAAAAAAATACCTAGAATTAATTAACTTGTATATTCACGGCAAAAAAAAATTAATGTGTATATTATGTTAAAACTAGTTCGGAAAATATTAAATTCTCAACAAGTCATAAAGAAATAAATCCGGTATAAGAATAAATTTAATACAATACAATAGTGTTGCTTTTAAATAAACGCAGCTTTTCCTAAGGTACCCCAGAATTAACCACACAATTTATTACAAAAAAGATACCAAAAATAATTTTATTTTAAATTCAAAAGTTGTTATATCCAAAATGCATCGACATATATCGTACAATATGCAGCTGGACATAAAAAACATTTAGTTTCGCAGGTGGCAATAAAAGTTGTCAGCAAAAGAAATATGTTGCAGAAAAAGATCTATGTACGAGTTATAGGCGCTGACTCATTAGTTTCATTCATTATTTTACAGACGCTGATTCTGTAGTTTCATTAATTTAGCCGGAAACACGTGGAACAAGATAAGATAATATTTAATATAAAAGATGGGCAATGCATTAGTAAAACAGAAGCAAAGCAGTGGAACTGTGACACGAAGCAAATTGCTAATAATCCTCAAGTATAATCTAGTTATAATCTATATTGTATTGTAATGTAAAAACCACGAACAAATAATTTTTTTTGAATTTCAAACGCTTCCGAAATTTAACTAACGAATATGACACAAAATTTAAATTTAATTTCAATTAAGGAAAGGTTAATTTTATGTTTAAATGCTAATGAAATATATGAATCTACAAAAATGATTTTTAAGTTAAAATATAAAAAGATAAGTTGAGGTTACAATGAGTTGAGCTCTAAAATGTTACGTTAAATTAATTACGGCAGGATATAGAAAACAAAACCAAAATATCAAATGAAATTAGACTATACAAATTAATATTAATCATACGAATTACGAATACGTCTTGTCCTTTGGAGGTGATAGTTATTATCGCTCCTTTGAGAGGAAAACTCGCTACGATACGGTTTTTATTCTTTCTGGCTTGATGGTAACCAGCTAATTTAACCCCGTGATAGTCCCATATGTTATAGGATTCATTGCCTAGATGCAGTCTTCAACAGAGAGCTTACTTTCCGCTTTATGCGATATAACGATATGTCGAAAAGCCGTGACTATAGCTTTCTTTACTGAAGATTTGCACTACTTTCCATACTTAACTTAATACCACGAAGGTCGGAGCTCGAATCTCGTAATCACCCACTGGCATAGAAAACGATAGGGGGGTGATACAGTTACCAAATTTTAAACACAGATAGCGATATACGTACCCGTTGAACTTATTTAAATGATACGCAAACAAATTAAGATACCGGGACTTGACAATAAATAAGGGAAAACTAAAAATGGAAATTAAAGCGTAACAGAACATTGCATAATAATATGGGAAAATATAATATATAAAAAATAAAAAATAATAACAAAAAAAGTTATTATGTTATAAATAGAGACCGGACACGAGTCATCAGCCTGACTCATCGCCCACGAGCGTACTATTGAACATTTTGTGCTTTTTTAGTTTTTAATTTTATTTATGTAATTATACTTATAATAATAAAACGGCTACAAAATACGAAATACATTTTTATTTGTTCATTTTGTAGTTCAAGTTGAGTAAAGCAGTATTCATATTTACTAGCAATACTTTCTCAAGGTTCTCTTCTATAAAATTTGTTCTCTTTGAATTAAATATATCCTTGTAAATAGAAAACGTCCTTTCTACATCGCAACTGGTTATAGGTGCATACTGGAAATATTCTTTTATTTCAGCGCATTTAGCAGTTAGATTTTGAGGAATTGTCCCCATACATAATCGCCGCAATGTTATTAAATATGGATTTGTATTAAAAACTACGTCAAACTTTTTTGCCGAAGGCCACATCCGAAGTCACTTGGAATATTTTTCAAATTATTAATAGCCACATCTAATGTGGTTAATCCATCTTTTAATTTCAGATATTGATTTTCAAAATAAGCATTTAGTTTTGTCAAATTTCCAAAGTGTTCCTGAAGAAAGTACAACTGATTTTTTAAATGTGGAATTTGTGTTAGTTCCTTGCACTCAGAAATACTCCGAGCATCGTCATTTAAACATGCAACGAAATTTTGTAAACTATCAAAATTCTCTGCATAAAAACTAGTAGCTTCCAACCATGTCCCACATCTAGTTATTACCGAAGAGGGAGGCAGTGACAAAGATGGCAGTCTTTCCCTGTAAAGAGCTTACTCTCAATGGTGCTTTTCTGAAAACTTTTTTAAAAGCGTATACTAGTCTATCAACTTCTGGAAAGGTGTCTGATATATTCACAGATTCTGTGGAGAACATGTGCTATAAAAGTAATATGCAGCATATTAGGATATGTTTCCTTTAATAGTCTGCAACAAATACAAATAAAAGTATTTTTTCTTTGTACCCGTCATCCGAATGAAGCATTTGGTGCATATTCTCGGAAATGGTTTTAGCTACTGTTTCCGCATCAGCTGTATTTATAACTTTTGTGGCTAATACATATGCGTTATATGGAATAGTTGGATATAGTACACCAGCTACAACATTTACCACCACAGAGCGTCCTAATATATCGACAGTTTCATCGGCACTTATCCATAGGTACTGATTTGAAAGATGGCTTCTAATGCGTTCTACTGCTTTCGTGGAGCATTTAGAAACATAATATTTTGCGTAAGGTGGATTCATCAGGAACATTTCGACCAGAATATTTTTGGAGAAATATTTTTAAAGTGGGATTGTTAAGTTTATTTAATGGAATATTAGCCGCCATAAAAGTTTCTCAGAGTTCTTTGTTAAAATTGTCAGATTCCAACAATTCCAATTTCTGTGCATGTGTTTGCGATGCTAAGTGACGTTGTACGTGCGATTTCATGGAATTTTTTAACGATATTTTACAGATGACCGTCAATCAAACTCGCCATTATTTTACTATGCCGCTCTCGACGTTCTTCCATATCATATCTGAAAAAGTAACTTAAACAATTCTCTAGATCTTATTAAATGAAAACTAAAAATGTATGCGTAAGTTATTGAAACTGAACGAAATTCAATACACACTTACGTCGAAATAATTGGGAGAAGTATATTCAATCAAACTATATTAAACAGGATCATCACAAGAATTACGATGTAATTAACAGATAAAACTATGAAAACAAGAAACTAATTTACAGCACTTTATTTATATTACGAAATTTAAACTAATAAATAAAATAAATTATAAAAACCCCGCTTCTATCTATGCTCATGAAAACATAAATTTAACTGAAAATATCCAACAAAAAACGTCGCAATTGTCGATGAAAACGGATGTGCGCGCTTGCCAGACCAGTAGTGTATTCAATAACTGCGTGATGTACTTACAGATGTTTCAGCAGGATGTGTCCGGTCTCTAGTTATTAAGTAACATCCACAGAATTATATGTATAGTTATTATTAATAACTATTCACTTTCGCTATAAGATCTACTTAACTTATTATTGTACCAACTTATAATTAAGTACTTTTCTAGATTTTCGAAACTAAAATTTTGTCTTCTACTGCTTAAAATATTTTATATGTTGAAAACATTCTTTCGACTTTAACTGAATTGATAGGTGCGTATTTTAATGACGCCACATGTTCGGGGTCTATATGTAAATTATTATCTTTAACAGTCGAACTTAATGATAATGATAAAATCTTTGATATTTCTGTTAACTTTTTAAAACTATCTTTCTTTGTTTTGTTTATCTAGTATAACTTCACCAGTTCGACCTGGACCATTTTTCAATAAATTTTCACAATGTTCTACAATAGAAATTAACTCTACTAAAGATATTTGATCAGTCTCTAGTTTTTTAATTAACCCACTTAAAAAACTATAATGGGCTTTAATATACATCAAATAATCTAGAACCCCGCGTTTTTCGAATAAACTTTTGCAATTTATAATTGATTCAGCTGAATCAGAAAAATCTAATACATTGTTTTTTATATGATTATATTTATTCGCTTGGAATATGGTTGCGTCTAACCACGTTCCTCATCGGGTAATTACCGGTTGAGGAGATAGAGGAACATTCGGTAATTCTTCTTTATTTATTTTAACTCTTAGAGGTGCTTTCTTAAATAAATTCGAAATAAAAAAATTAACTAAAGGAAACTGACCTCTAATTTCCTCTCAAACTCCAGGCGCGTGAATTAAATTTTTGTAGTCATATACGCTTCCACATCTGTGACGAAAAGAAGAATTTTGTCGGCAGAATATCTGGAGCAAAAAAAGTCATCAAACTTTCATTAACAAAGAGAACAATTTCTGCGCTATTGGTTTTCTTTTTCGTACTAATTAAAAATATTCTGGTTAAGAACACTAACTAATAAATTTGAAATATATCAACAACGAACATCGGTCATTTCATCAAAAATATGCGATTTTATGTTGAAATTGTAAAAAATATTCACTTTATGCACACAAACTAAAAATATGAACTTAAGCTTAATTTCATGCAATATATTTAATTTGTTTACTCCGTTAATTGCATTATTTCAGTGTATAATGGATATATCCACAATATTGAGTGATATTTCTAATAATAAAAAATATGTTTTTTACATCAAATCCGAACTCTAGTAATAATATCGTATCCAGAATATGACGAATTCGTGAGATAATCCTAAATACATACTTAAGAATGTCAACACAGGTCTCAAAATCGTTTATAATAATAATATCTTTTATTTTTCAAATCAACTAACTATTTATGGGACAAAATATAATAAATTAGATATACTTCAACAAAATGCTAATATACAGGACATAATTTTAAAGTATTTATAAACAATATGTACGAGTATATGTTTAAGAACGATTTGCACATATTATGTTACAGTTTAGTCATGTGAAATATAGGCGATTTTATATATTATTCTTAGGTCAAGGACTGGATAATAAATCATTCAATCACATATTACGTACTAGTATGCCAATATTATGCTAAGCAAGAAAATCCAGTGACTTAATTTCATTCAATTATATAAAAAACTATATTACACAAATTAATTCGAAAATTATTTTACCACACAGTATATGCAGAAATTATGATTATGTAACCAGAAACAAATTAAAGAATTCATCAGTTTATGTTTTTCACAAAGAAAATGGCATAAAGCAAATCTGTAATTATTTTTATGACATTCTGAAATTTATAACATCATATTTAATGCGTTTAAATGATATATAAAAAAACAAATTACAATAATTGAATGACAATTACCAAATTTAACAGGCCTCTAGAATAACATCAAAATGATCGAACACCCTATAACGATGACCTCAAATGTCTGACTTAGAAAAAAAAACGTACTTAACAATTACGTATTTCAATAGTTAAATTTTAATACCAACAAAAAAAATTAATGAACGAAATTTAAATCTATATTATTTACAAAATGGTGCACACATCTTTTCTTGTGAGACTTTGAATTAAACCACTTGTAGGCTTCAGTATTAATAGCGAAGATAATTTACTACCTTTTTATCCAAGCCTGTGGTGCGGAAAAAAATGCTACCTCATGGTGAACCTCATTTATCTGTTGTGTGGAAATTTCGAACAAGATGGTTTCAAATTGGACAGGAACTGATTACGTCTTTTGATAAATTTCTTGCTTAGTAAATCTCTAGCCCTGTGCGAACTTCTCTGTTAAATTCAAGAAGCAAAAATAATATAAGAAACGAAACACAAATGATGCAACTAAAGCCTTTACAACAAGAAATCGTATAAATTGTTTATCCTATGTTAACGCGAGGATTAACTAAGAATATGGCATCTCAAACATGTGCTTCCAACATTAATCGTAAATAATCCGCTCTTAGGAACGTTAAAATCAGTAATTAGACCCTTGTCTACATTTGATTTAATAACTACAGTAGGCTTATACTCCGCGAAAAGCGAGTCTATCAAAGACTTTAATTAGGTCTACTGCTCTGATTAACTGGTCGTCAAAGGAATGGAAGTAGTTAATTGAGCACTAACACAGAAGAAAATAAGGCTGAGACCACGTTGTGTACGCGTTTTTATTAAGATTTGATACCTAGTTCGTATTTTAAATCAACCACAGAGGGAGACCTCATCGAAAAATATATATGAAAGAGTCTTTCAATTAGCACATTATTAATTATAATCCAAAAGTGATTCGAAAAACTGAGATGACTACATTGCTATCCCACTGAGAATCCCGAATCCCAAACCCAGACCAGATACCAACTAATTTACGCAAAAGATGCCGCACGTTCTTGGACACAATAACCAAATCCAATTAATTAAATTACGCCTGATAAAAATTCCAATAAATACCAAGTTTCCATTATCATTATATTTTAACATTAAACAACATTGTTTAATTACAATTAAAAACACATCTACAATGACGAGCAGGATCTCCATAAGTAACGCACACCTATACACTCGCCTGTACGTGTGACTATCAGGTTACAAAAGGATTACAAGGTATTTATAAAATGATATCTAATTAATCCTCTCAATTAACTGAATTACTAAGCGCATATGCACTCCAATTTACTAGAAAAATATCAAATATAACTATACATAAACATACGTGGATGCTGAAAAATACATTCGTAAACCGATGATATTTGAAAAGGAACTAGATATTAACGGACAAATAGGAATATTTAAATCAGATGTACAGCTATCAGATATAATTAACGTTCTAGATCAAGTACGTAAATATATCAAACAGTTAAATATTAATGAATAAATCGACCAGTACTTGACATATATTATTCTAGATAGTAAAAATTCAAGAAAAACGTTATTGAATGGTCCTAATAATTGTGTAAAATATTCATACGAACACAACCTAATTTGGAAGTAGAAAAAAGGATAGCGAACCTTTCAGTCATCGCAAAAATAAATAACAAACAGATTGAAAAATCAAGGTATGATTAGATTAAGAATTTATCTAGCACAATAGGTTTGCAATAAATATATAATATACTGAAAATATACAGAAATCGAAATCGACGCATAATAATGGGAACTAGCAGATGCTAGCCTCTGCGACTGCGGAAATGTGGAACAAACTATGGTCCGCATAGTAAACAACTGCCACAGAAAAAGTTTCCCTGGTGGCATCCACGAATCGACCAAAACAGCTCCTGCAGCACTGGACTGGTTGAAAAATTTAAATATTAGTGAATAAATTTTTATGACCTTTTTTATTTTAATGATTTTTAACATGTGTATTTATACAGTGTGGTCATAAAGTTTGGAACCAAGCTTATAACCGCATTATTTTACATTTTTAGGAAAAAACGCTCGGACAGATAAATTTTCTTTTTTAAACGCCATCTTTTAACATACAATTTTTTTTCTATGACGTCATTGGTTTTCGAGTGATGACATTATCAACACTTTCTTTAAATGATCTTTATATCCACCAAATAGTGATGTAAAACAATTGGTATGTTGAATCACAATTTTTTGGAAAAAAATGATATAAATTTAGAAAAAAATACGAAAATTTTATTTTTGTACAAAATTAAAATTAAATTAAAAAAAATACGTCTGAACTTAAATTTATTGTAACGTAAATTTTCAAAATGGACCCCACCAACCAACTGACACTGTCCCAGCCGAGTGTACACACTTCGTATACTTGCCTCAATTATGTCTGGGGATATTTGTGTAAGTTCTACGCGAATTCGTTCTTTTAAATCTTCTAAATTGTTCGGTTTGTTAAAATACACTTTCGATTTCAAATAACCCCACAAAAGAAAGTCTAACGGAGTCAGGTCAGGAGAACGAGGTGGCCATTCTATGGCGCCTCTCCGTCCAATCCATTTATTGGGAAATATTTCGTCAATATAGTGGCGAACCTCTACACCATAATGGGGAGGCGCCCCATCTTGTTGAAACCAAATATTTGGATGGGGTACATCACCATCCTCGTGATTTGGGAAAATAACAGCGAGCGCTGGAACCAGTTCAAATCTTAAAAATTCTAAATATTGCACAGCAGTCAAATTTCCTTCAAAAAAATATGGTCCAACCCATACGTTAACTTTTTCTCTGCGCTGAGTATGACACGCTTGAGTCCAATGCGGATTGTTCTGCGACCAATATCTGCAATTATGGCGGTGAACAGATCCATTTAGGCAGAACGTAGCTTCATCTGAGAAGACGATGTTTTCCAAGAAATTTGGATTTTGGTCACAACGTAACATTACGTCTTCACAGAACTGCAGTCGACGATCTTCGTCATCCTCATGTAATTCCTGTACAAGTTGAACTTTGTAAGGACGATAGTGTTCTTTTTTAAATAAGTTGACGGCAAATGAGTGAGCCACCTGATTGGCTAACGCAAGTTGTCTGGTGGAAACATGATGCCTTTCTTCTGCTTCTAGAAGCACATTTAATTTCACATCTTCTCCTACTTGAGGTCTACCTTGCCGTAAAGAAATATCTTGCAAAAAAGTGCGTGTTTTTGTTTTTGTAAATTTTTTGCATAGTAACATGAGTACATGTGCTTTTGACGATCCGGTTTGTTCAAGAAGAATATTTAAGTCCTCACACAAGACAGAAGTGTGAAAAAAACTTACTTACATATTTCAGTAAATTTTGTAAGCTTAATTAGTTTTTGAAATCTTCAATTTTTGGGCGATAATTTTAATTAAGAAATGGTCTGTCACATCATGTCAATTTTTTAAATAAATTAAACTTCTTTGGCCCTTTTTTGTGAAACTATTTAATGTTAAATAAGATTTTTTAATAAGTAATTGGCCGATTGGGAAGACGAATTTCTTTTGACCTGGAGCGAATAACGCAGATTACTATTGATCGCAAAGCATTTACACTCGGCTGGGACAGTGTCAGTTGATTGGTGGGGCCCATTTTGAAAATTTACGTTAACTGTTACAATCAATTTAAGTTCAAATGTATTTTTTTAATTTAATTTTAATTTTGTACAAAAATAAAATTTTCGTATTTTTTTCTAAATTTATATAATTTTTTCAAAAAAATTGTGATGCAACATACCAATTGTTTTATGTCACTATTTGGTGGATATAAAGATCTACCAAAAACGAGAAAAAAATAATATGGTTGCCATTTAAAGAAAGTGTTGATAACGTCATCACTCGAAAACCAATGACGTCATAGAAAAAAATTCTATGTCAAAAGATGGCGTTTTAAAAAAGAAAATTTACCTGTCCGATCGTTTTTCCTAAAAATGTAAAATAATGCGGTTATAAGCTTGGTTCCAAACTTTATGACCACACAGTCTACATTATTTTTTTATCTAATTTGTTAATTCTTTCCTGTATTTATGGCGCTTCTCTTACGAAATAAATTAATAAAATGTACATGTTATTAACACCGAAGCTAACCATTTTACATCATGTAAAAATGTTATTAATTCTACTTATATGTAAGCTAATTTTATATAGCTCCCTCGTTTTCCACTGTTTCTGTTGTGACTGTCATGTTCTTTGTATCACAATGCTTCATCCTGCCTTAGATTATTTCAAACGTCTTTAGTTGATCACAGTTGAATAGTTCTGTATATGGATAACTATTTGTTATAAATTTAATTTTGGAACTTTTTGGTCAACCAATGACCAATTTGTTCATTTGTCGTGTATATTCTAATAATTTATCTTACTTTCTTATAATTTGCTTAGAACTAAAAACCTCTTAAAATTTAATATATTCATTATTCAACAAGTGCAGAAAACGTTTTATGTTAATATATATTAACTAATTAATTATATGTTTTGTACTTATTACTTTTGTTAGAAGATTATAAGTGAAATGTCCTCTGTTGTTAGTAATAATCTCAGTATTTGACTTTTAATGAAACGTTTTCCAACATTACTTTTGCTCGCGTGTTCAGAAATTAGACATTGTGGTCAATAACAAAAGTTATTAGTTTTACATCTTTTTCCGACGCATTAACGTCCTATTAGAGCTGTTACCTTTCCAACATCGCGACATAACATGGGGTGGAGGTACACAACCCTTGTGCTTTTCCCATCTACAGGTTATGGTAATCGATAATACGCTCTTTTCACTGCGCCTGTTACTACTTGGTGGAATACAACCAAGGACATCGTAGCAAATGCCCGGTTACCTCGAATGCGTACAACACACTTCGCATTTATTCTTTTCAAGGATCACATTAATTGTTAAATCTCTCGTTTATAATAGAACTTTAAACCCACATGGTGTGCTGTTAAGAAAGGCGACTCGACCCGCATTTGCAGATTTTTCATTACGATTCCTCTTCCTGTTTTTAATTAATTATATAAATTTATATATTCCGCAAGTAAATAATTAGGTGCTATTATACATTAAGAGCAGAACAGTTAACATATTTAATTAATAAAGGAATGTTTGGTATGCTCTCAAACCTCAAAGTTCACCGCATCTAATACGGAGAGTGAATAGGTAAATATGAGAATATGTAGTACAATAAGTCTCAAAAAGTAGAAATGTTTACAAAATTACTGAGAAATGAAATTATTCTAATTACAAATGTTTTCGGACGCGGAAATTAATTCTTAATTAAATATTTAGCTGTTACATTGAATAATATTTGTCATACAAGAACCTAAAACCTTTTCATAATCATTTGTGCTAATATTCATAAGGAAAATGTAAAAATCGTAAACATACGAGGGAGCGTTTTTAAGTTCGCGGAATGGGATATTGGATGATAGTGGGAGAGCACTTTCGTCTATACTTGATTCACTTTAAGAATGCAATAATGTTTGTATCGTATTATCAATAAATACACTCCAATTCTAATGAGTTTTATTAAACTTTGTTACAACTTCCTACATACTGTTTATTTCAAGACAATTTAGACAAAATTTTTCATTTTCATGGAATATCAAATATAGTGGCATTCTAATGAAAATAGTAAACAACCAACATAAACTGAACACAAAAAAATAATATACATGCTGTAAGTTAAGTAATGATATGCTATTATACCGATAGGACCAGCTCTGAACGGGCCATAACCAGCAATAAGTGGCAACAGCGAATCCCCTCTACGCGCAGTAGCTTAAATTGCCGCACATTGCAGTTATGAATTTAGTAAGACTTAAATCGCGCAAGGATATAGTCGTTTGCATATTCGTTCTGTATACGTAATTTGCCCATTTGCTTCAGACATAACAAGGTCCAATTTATTATTATTATTGTATTCTTAGCTGCTACGAAAAAGTAATTTTAAGTAATAGAAAAACAATAACTTTTCTAAAAGATAAAAGTAAAAAAATCAATAATTCTGCAAAATAAATTTGAATTTTAAGAAAGTCACTAAATATAGGATTCGAAAATACCGCCCTCTCTTCCCAAACAATAGCCGAGCCTATTGTAAAACTCCCGCCTCACTCCCTCGAGATTTCTAGGGGTTATTGTCTCGAAGATTCTAAACAGTTTAACTTGCAACTGTTGCAAGTTCGGTATTGTTAGAAGACCGTAAAGATTTTCTTTGACAACCCCACAGAAAAAAATCGCAGGGATTGAGGTCGGGGGATCGAGGTGGCCATATTATCGTACCCCTCCCGGAAATAACACGATTAGGAAAAGTGTTTTCTAAAAACCCTCTTACTAATCTGCTGTTATGCGCGGGACGACCGTCTTGCATAAACCAAATTGCATCAAAATCGACGTTCAGTTGACGGACAGCAGGAATAATTCGTGTTCGCAGCAAATCTAAATATTTTACTGCATTCAAATTGCCGTCGATAACAAATGGCCCTATAATGTTATCACCCAAGATACCCGCCCAAACGTTAAGTTTTTCGGGGTATTGAGTTTTAACATTACGAGCTAGATGTTTATTTTCTCGAGACCAATATCGCACGACTGAGGGATTATGCTGGCCATGACGTGGAAAAGAAGACTCGTCGGTAAACAGAATATTTTTTATAAAATATTCGTCCCCGTTAGCCTTTTCCATCACGGACTCACAAAACTCCATTCTTGCAAAATTGTCCTCGGGAAAAATCTCCTGGCACTTTCGAACTTTGTAACTTTTATATTTGTTGCGTTTTAGAATCCGCTTTACTGTACTTCTACTAACACCGATTTCGTCTGCAATTTGCCGTGTACACTTTAAGGTCGCCCATTTCAACTAACGAACAAACCCTCACGTCTCTCTTCTCCCGATCGGCAGGTATTAGAGTGATATGAGGCTGTTCGTCAATTTGTTGGCATTTTCGGCAATTTCCGACTACACAGCCATATCTCCTAAACGCATTTACGATCCTTTCAATCGTCGAATGCGAAGGAATAGGCCGATTTACGTACTCTACAGCAAATAAATCAGCGGTTGTTCGACAGGAATTGCCGGCAAGATACCACGAAACTATTTGTACCTTCTCTGCGGTTGTATACACTGACATGCTAAATACGAATGACGGGCAATCTGTTGCTCTCGATCATCGGACTTATGTATGCGCACGCGGAGTGGCATCGTATACACGTTGCCACATCGCATTACGTTCCATACGTATATTGTTGCGTATGGCCCGTGGCGGGCTGAACCTATCGGTATATCAGGTGAATCAGAGTCCGAAAAGTAATCTGTCGAAGATTCTGTATTAATATCGATAATAAATTGTTCTACCTGTTCTTCTACTATGTTTTTCCAAATCATACATTTTATTTTCTTCTGCGATTCAATGCTTAATGCAAATAGCCCAGGCTTCGGCAGTGACATTGTTTACTCCTTTCAATAATAGTGTTTTCACTTCTGCTAACTTAAAAGTTTCGTTATTAGCTGCAACATGATGCTTTATTTGAGCCTAGATTAGTTCGATGGGATTCAGATTGCAATGATATGGTCATAATCGTAATACTGTGCGACTTCTTTGTGATATAACATAATGCTATGAACTTTTACCCACAAATATTTTGAAAAGTTTAATTATTTATGAGTGTATTATTATTTTGAATATTTGTAGATTTGACTTGCGCAGTTTGAGAATGCCGTTTGATCTGCTGTGGACGATTTTTATAACTGAATTTTTCTTAAGCGTAGCCTGCGTGCTAGCTGGATCCAGACACAAGTGTTCAGTGAAGTAAGAAAGGTGTGTTTATTTAAAGATAAATATTTATCTTTGTTTTAGTAATTTCGGTTTTTGTTTTTTTTTATTTAATTGTGTTTTTGTGCTTGCTTATATCATTACCGATGTATTTACGAGTTTTTGAATCTCTTATTTGATTTTAACACTTTCTTACTCATGTGTCTCGAGTATACGAATATATATTTTTTACGTAAGTAATATATTTTATAAAAGATACCTTAGTTTTATATTGAACGAATTGAATATTGTAATTTTCTACTGTATTATTATTATCGTTTTGAAATTTAATCTTAGTTATTTGATATAAATGACAAAGAAAGTTTTTTAAAATTTCTAGTATAAAAAATTTCTGTAACTGTAAAATTTTAGTACGCTTGGGATATCAAGGGCATTTTTTTACATGTGGTTGCACATGCGTTGGAGTTTGATTCGGTCTGTCAAATAGTTTGTTTATTTTGTTCTCTTGGGAGAAATTAAAAAGTTTCTTTGTTATTTATTATTTTTAATTTTGATCGGCTGTCACAAAGATTTTTGATCGCATGCTGCGGTCACTTCCATGCGTTATTTTTAGCTTTATAATATTGTTTAATGAGGCAATATTAATCTTTATACTTTATAAAGATTTTTTTTTGTATTAAAGTTTCATTTAAATTTTATTGTGTTTATTATTAAATTTGACCTTTTCTTTTATGCTTATAAATAACTCAAAGACTTTATTACTATTTTTCGCAAATAAATTTTGAGTGGCGCCTAAATATTTTATTAATTCAATTGTGTTTCCACTTTTCCGATTGGAACCCTGAGAGGAAAGCAGTCCCATTTTGAAAATAAACCGACTGAATATCCAAACTGGACAGATTTGTTGTGAATAGTGGTATAACCAATTTCCATAGCAATATGTTACAGGATCGTCATTAATATATTTTTTTGTCAGTTCAAGCAAATCAACTTTAGCCGAATGACATGGGACGTTGTCCATTATAATAACTGAATCTGGTTCAAGAAAAGGTAAAACAGTTTCCATCCATTTCGTAAATACTTCACCTTTTATGTCTTCATGATACTCTCCAGTTTTTTTTTTATTCGAAAAACAGGAGGCCGTTCTTGACAAATCCATCTTCACTGCTAATATGCACAACAATTAAACGGTTTCCTTTTTCCATAGGATGTTTTAGGCCAGTGGTAACGCTTTCAATGAATGCTTGTCTTGGAGTTAGAATCGTTGTGTCTTTCCATACGGTCTGTTTGGTATGACCTGCGTTTACTCAAATGTCATCTAAATATTTTTTCCCTTCTGCACGAAACTTCCTAACACATTCTTCCGACTGCGTTTTATCCACTTGAATCCCAACTTCTATAAGTTTCGTAAACTCTCATCTGCATTAACTACCTACAAATTAATTCATTAGATCATGTTAACATGATTTCAAATATACAAGGTGATTCAAAGAAACGGGAAATTTTGAAAATTAAATAATTTGATGAAAATAAATTAAAAACAAAAATTACTTAATAGTAAAAATGATGCCATTTTAGAATACATACGGTACAATTTATTTTTTGAAGATGACATCTTTTAGAAGAGCTCCTTCTAAACGTAAACATTCCTGCAGTCGCTTCATTCGTTCATGGTTTGACGTAGCATCTCAACTGGAATTTCGGCAATTTCTCTTCGGATGTTGGTTTCAAGGTAACTTTTGGTTTTAAGGTAACACTTTGGTTTTAAGGTAACCCCACAAAAAGAAATGACATAACAGAAATCAATGGCGGCCCAGATCCTCTGATCTGTCGGCTTGAAATTTCTTTTTGTGGGGTACTCTTCAAACCATATGGAAAGAGATGTCATAGGTTTACGGCGATTCTTGCCGGCAAAAAACTATAGTTTATGAGTGGCACAGTCCATTTAAACAAGACAGGGAACAAATTGAAGATGGTCTATGAAGTGACCACTTTCGAACTTTAATTTAATAAATTGAAAAATTAACAATGGAAGATTCTCGGTTAAAGAAGACACAACTAGCAGGAATTATTGGAGTATACGATACAACGATTTTTAAAATTCTTTATTTTTGGCATGACTAAGGTCAGCGCAAGATGAGTGCCAGGGATGCTTACGCCCCGTCGCCGCAAAAACAACAGCGTTGAATGTAGCCGTGCGTTTTTAGACCTCAGTAATGAAGATAGGGTTGGTGTATTGAATAAAATCGTTACTGAGGATGAAACTTGGGTTAATCATAATAAACTTGAGTCTAAGCAAGAACCTATACAGCGGCATAAAAAAGACACACCACCACTCATGCAGTTTATGATGTCACAGTCAGCCGGAAAACTCTTGACGACGTTTTGTTACCGTTGATTATTTAGATTATTTTTTAACATACATTTTGTTCAAGTGTCCGAAGAACAATGCCTCGTGTTGTATATCTTTGCACAGGTACTCGAATGATGCAATTATACGACAAAACTTCGTAGATCAAATCGCTTCCCCTCCGCCTCTTTCCGAGCGCGCGTCGAATTTTTACGTCACTTGACGTTAGTTCGTGCATGTGTAGTGCCATTGGTGATTATCGTACAAAGTATCGTGATTCACTTGTTCAGTGTAATTTCACTGAACAAGTGGATTATATAGCCGCACTTTTGATTAATTCATTACAAGATAAACTTGGATGAATGCACGTCGTGTGGGTCGTGATTTGTCGCACCCTCCGAACATTTAAGGGGTAAGAGATGCCACACCATTTTACACGCGGCATTCCAATTCATTGTTCCCGCATTCTGTTTTGGCTGATATATAATATAATATCGTAGAGTTCTCGTTACCGACAACCTTTAGTCGCTGATAATAGTTAATGGTTGCCGAGTATTAGCTTAGGTAGTGAAGTGCCGAGAAAATAGAGAGAGCTAGAGACGCCTTGATATACACGACAGAAACTACGTTTTTGTTTATAATCATACCGTTTGAAGTAGCTAGATATTTGCCTAATATTTGTATTTAGTTTACATTTAGTAGTATAGTATAAAATATTAATGTCTGCTTCAACTTTATTACTTGTTAAATTTATTTAAAACATTTAATTATAACTATCATACCGTATTGTGCCGAAGTTTGTAATACTCTTGTAAGCGTTCTTGACGTCTAATCATAGGTACATATTATTTCTTGTTTTGATATTATACCGTATGAGAATATACAGGCATGGTCAAAAGTTTCTGAACTGTACCTTATTTAGACTTTTAATTATAACTTATTGTTTGTGCATTTGTTTATAGTAGCCATAAATTTAAATATATATATATATATACAGGACTTTATCCTTTCATTATATTTTGATACATGATACATTTTTCACTCGTTACTTCTTATGTGGTTGTTGTTCTTTTCTTTTATTATATGTAGCTTCCTTGGATGCAACCAGGTTATACGTGGGTACTTCATCGCATCTACATCATCCGCGTAATGTGTATTTCACTTATACAACTAGCCTACAAAATGAGGTGGCGCCCTTTCTAAATATCGATCAGTTAGTTGAACAACGTTTCTTCAAGAATCGCACCGTCTTCACTGAGCTGTGTCCGTGGTACTTGCCGGCTGGTTTGTATTTTTAACAAAAACCTTCCTACGAAAGGTAAGTCCGAGAAGGGCTATTGGATTTAGGTAAAATTTAGAAAGACCCGTTTTCGCGAGTTTTGTTGCTTGCACGTTGTGTAAGTAGCAGTTCTCTTGGGACTCAGAAGTGAGAATCCTGTTAATAGATTACAAAGATAAAGGCGTTTCCATAATTCAAGAATACACGCTTCAATCCTGGAGCGATTAAAAGAAGTAATTAAAGAAGAAAGAAGAGAAGAATTGACGTAATCCTGCACGCTCTAGTTCACAAGAGGCGAGTTGCACTGGCTGCCCTGTATAAAGTGGACTATTTTGAATCACACACCTTATATTCCTAACCTCGCTCCTAGTGATTTTTAGCTGCCCCAAAAACAAAAAGAGAACTGCGTAGGAAGAAATTTACGAGCGATGAAGAAGTAAAGTTTTGGCGTACTTTTCACATAAAGATAAAACATTTTTTTGTGAAGGCATACACAAGCTAATTGAAAGATCTGCAAAAAGTATTAGAATTACAGGTGAATTATTGAAAAAGAAAAATAATTTTTAATTTTTGTTTTCACCCCTTTCCTTTAAAAGCACTCCTCGTTAAAACTTATGTCAACAGCATTATAAAAAATTGCGTCGTTAATAAAACAAAATGTATATAGTATATTTAGCTAGACAAATATATCCACAATATTTTTTAAAAGAGTACCAGCAAAATATTTGCAAATGTAATATAGTATTGTTCTTTACACTTTTTGACATTTTTTAATGTTTCTTACGTGTTTTCATTATTTCATTGATATTATACTTTTGAAAAATTAATTGAGAACTTTAGTAATTCCTCGGTAATTGTCTCAATTTTCATAAATTATACATCTCCAGTTAATAAAGTGTTTCTTTGAGTTTGTGCTGCCCAAATTTAAATCGCAAATTGCACTTTCTCTTTCTAACACACATCAATACGCACTATAATACGCTAATTAACTTATAATGACACGTTTGTCATTTTAAGTGAATTGCACGCTTTGAATTTGGTAATTGAACTAAAAAGATACTTTATGAACTGTAGTTACAATTTCTCAAGGCGAAAAGATGTTTCTTCTGCTTATTCCAAAATTTGTCGAGACGATAGGAAATATTTTGAAGTATAGACGACGTAAATGTCACAGGCATAATCCTATTAAATTTGACGAGCGCTTCGTTTACCGAGAAAGCCTAACGTTTAGACGCATCAGCAGCACCTGCCACTCTAATGGACGACATGCGAGTATCTTTGTACTCTGAAATAATATCTGACAAGATATTGTATACAATTTTCTTCCTTTAAAAGCTCTGTGAAATTCTCGACAATAATTTTTAATTTTAGAAACGATTTATTTTTCCTTTTCTTCGAAGAAAGTATTGTTTTTATTTACCAAATTCTATTTCACACAGAAATAATCCCATTATTGGAGCGTCGAATTATAAATGGTACTCAGACATGCCGCTTGTACAATATTTAAAACAAATCATATATTTGCCAACTTTTTAGTAAGAAATTAAATGTATGTTACAAGGGATGTTCTGAAAATTTTTAGTAGTGGACCATGGACTCCAATAAAAGCAAAAATATTCGAATCAGTTGGCAGCCTATTCTTTTGACAGATTTCCGTTTAAGTTTTTAAAACTAATGTTAAGTCATATAGGTCAATTTTCTTGTCATAAGTCTCATGTTTAATTGGTTTCAATTGGTTATTGAAAAACATAAGACTTATGACACGTGACATCAGTGACGTGTTTAGAGCGTCACAAAAGGGGAAGCTATAGTGTAAAATAACGCCTAAGCAAATCACTGTGAGTTCGGAACGTAGTGCACGAAATATTGTGGATAATTTTCAGAAGCTGGGGTTTATCGTAATAATTAACTAATTCTAGTAATTTAAGGGTGTTGAATGCCTATGTGGGCGGAAATATTGTCAATTATTTCAACCTACGGAATCGTGATTTTTCATTTGTTCTGTGTTATTTGACAATATTAATGCGTATGCTGTTTCTTTGTGGTTAAATATTTAAACGCACAAATTGATTCCGTAAATGATCAATTGTTTTCTCTTTTAGAAAAAACGATGGATGTGAATCCACAAAATGGAAATATTTCAGAAAAATAAGTAACAAAAGATTAATATTAATTTACATTTCCAACATATTAAAATATCCTCGAGAGCAAACTCGAGGCTCATTGTCCCAATCTTCCTGGTTATTGATAATATTTTGAAAAAAATTTTATAAGTGGTTGTCGATATTCAAATATAGTTTGTACTAACTTACAGTTGTAATTCTATCGAGTAGGTGCTACTTTTTGTAATCTTTTATGAACCTCCAGATCTAAAGCATTGGGTTTTTTTGAAGATTTGGAAAAATGCTGCCAAACCGCTCAAAGTTTAAAAAAAATCTTACGTTCCTTTACTATATTAAGAGACTCCAGTAAAACCAAATTTAAGCGATGTGCCGTACAAAGTACAAAAAGTGCGATTGGATACGTTTCTTTCACTTTAAACTGTAACCCCCTTAATTCGGCTGCTATTACTGCTGCTCCACTATAACTTTGAGCTGCTAATTTTGAACCACAATTATAATCATTCACTATAGTCTAAACAATATAATTATATAGCAGAAGCTGTTCTTTGTGTGGAAATATTTAAAAAGCATATAAAGCGTTCCATAATTTCGCTTTTTTTTTGTTACATAAAAACTTTTGATAACTGACTAATATTTGTTACATTTGTAGTTTCGTCCAGAATAATGGCAATTATTATAAGAATTATTTTCTAATATTACTTTTTCCTTTAAACTTTGTAGAATTATCTACATGAGATTTTAAAATTTCGTCATACTTTGCCAATAAATTTATTAAATCTAAATAATAGTTTCATTGTTTGAAGATTGATCAATTTTACTATGACCGCGAAATGCAATTTCATGTTCTCCCAGGAAACAAACCACATTTATCAAAAACCTAATATTTCACGGGTTTTTCGTACATCGTGATTATGTTTTTCTGTATCAATTCTTAACTCATTATATAATGTGTGTTCAATTCTGATTTCCCAAAAGTTTTTCCTTTAATTACACTAGTTTACAAAATGACATTTTTTTCATGTACATTTGATGAGAGATAGATTTCCTTATGTATTTTCTTCCGCTGAATTCGAAAATCAAGGTTAAATTTTTTTTTATGGAACAATTTTTGAGATATTGTAATTTTTTCATTTTTTCGACCTTTTTTCACTTGACAAATCATATCTCGAACTAGAAATGTGCGATTGGGTCGTTCTTGGTACACAAATGCAAGGTATTGATATATGTATAATCGGATCTTTGATTGGTAAAGCGGTTCACAATATATCGATGAAAATAGGGCACATTTTCAAAAAAATCATATTTTACAGTGATTCTGTGCCGACAGAAAAGTACAAATCGTTAAAAAAAAGTCTGGTTTCTGTTCATGTACGTAAAGATGATACTTTTACGTAAGAGCTAAGACCAACCAGAACAAAATCGACCGAAAAATGACAAAGTTATAAGCAATTGAGTGAATAAATCCAAATCCCATATTTTCCGAATATTTTATTTTTTTCGACAATTTATGAGTTCGGTTGCTCACACGCAAATATATTGAATTTATTATTTGTTATTTTTATGTATTTTGACTTTCTTATTACTATTATAATAAAAATTATTATTCGTACCAATAAACAGCTGACTCTTGCTATATCTTGATATTTATATGTCTTTGGTATAGGAACATGATTTTATATCGATAGCCTATTGGTATATTGGCAACGTATATTAGTTCTCACGTTGACGCTAGAGTTCTTAGATTTTATTCCAAACAAAACAACAACACATCACATTTAGGAACCTTAGAACCCTGACATTTTGTTTTGACATCTTCTATAAAACGTAGTGTCGGTTGTTTGTATATTATGGGAACTCACAAATTTGATTGAAATTATATTTCATTGTGTTCACCAAAATGCCTAAAAGAAAACGAGAATTTAAGTGCGTAAACAATCTAAATAATTTCTGTTACGTGTGTGGCAATTTTGTCCCCCAACCAAATAGACGTAGATTCACCGATTCATTACAACATAATTATCTGCAATATTTTGGAATAGCACCTGCAACTTTTCATGAGCAATGGACACCAAATAATGTTTGTTTATCATTCCATATAACTCTTGCCGCGTGGGCTTCTGGTTCATCACAGTAAGATTAAATTTATATATACAAATGAATTAATAATAAAGTGAATTTTTATTCCAAATTAGACGATACATGAAATTCGGTGTACCGATGATATGGAGAGAGCCGCTCTGCCATTCGGTTGATTGTTACTTTTGCCTGAGCAAATCCACTGGTTTTGGAAAGAGTGCCAAATGGGTTTATGCGACAGTAGCATCTGTTTCGCTTCCAGTTCCACATTCAAGTGAATTTCCTCATCCTAAGTGCCCCGATTCAACGATTGAATTTTTCGAATCATCACTACAGACAGACACAAGCAGTGATAATGAATTTCAACAGGAGTCGCAATTGCAACATTTTACGCAGCCTGAACTGAATGATTTGGTGAGAGATCTCGAGCTGTCAAAGGAAAAAGCGGAGTTACTTGCATCTCGCCTGAAGCAACGGAACTGTTTGGCTCCGGGAGTAAATGGAACATTTTACAGAAACCGTGATAAACCTTACGCACAACATTTTAAGAAGAAAAACGACATATGCTACTGCAACGATATTCCTGCATTGTTTGAGCAACTCGGAGAGCCTTATGATCCATATGAGTGGCGCTTGTTCATTGACGGTAGTAAGGAGAGTTTGAAAGCAGTCCTACTGCATATTGGAAATTAAAAACCTTCTATCCCCATCGCTCATGCCATCAACACTAAAGAATCATACGCCACAATGGCCAGTTTGCTAAAATACATTCAATATGAGCATCACAACTGGAAAATATGTTCCGATCTCAAAGTCGTCTGCATGTTGTGTGGAATGCAGGGTGGATATACAAAATATTGCTGCTTTCTTTGCCTCTGGGATAGTCGTGCTCGTGAACATCATTATAGAAGAAAAGACTGGCCAGAAAGGGAGAACGTCACAGTGGGCAAAGACAATATTAAATATGTGCCTCTTGTCAAAAAAGAAAATATAATCCTTCCAGCGTTGCACATTAAACTTGAAAAGGCCAAGTATTTTCCTATTTGAAAACCCTTTTCCCGCAGCTTTCTTTAGCAAAAATCAAGGAAGGCGTCTTCGATGGTCCACAAATAAAGAAATTGGTAAAAAGCACAGATTTTCCAAAATATTTAACACCCGTTGAAAACGAGGCCTGGAATTCATTTCAGCGGGTTGTTACCAATTTTCTTGGGAACAATAAAAGCCCTAACTAACTACGAGGGAATTATTACCGATTTGCTGAGGAACTACAACAAGATGGGTACGGAATGCAATTATTTAATTCCATTCCTGGTTGTTTTCTATTGTATTGTTTTTACAATTTTATTTATTTCTTACAGGTGTAAATATGTCTCTAAAAATCCATTTCTTGCATTCGCATTTGAATTTCTTTCCGGACAACCTTGGTGACGTAAGTGACGAACACGACGAGAGATTTCACCAACAAATTAAGACCATTGAGCGGCGCTATCAAGGATTTTGGGATGAAGCAATGTTGGGAGACTATGTATGGTTTCTCACTAGAGAAACGGATCCCAAAAGCAACCGAAGATAAAGCAAGAGCCACAACTATTTCTAACACACAAAAATGTCAAGAATATATTGCAAGCGTTTAAACCCAATAAATTGTCGAAAAAAATAAAATATTCGGAAAATATGGGATTTGGATTTATTCACTCAATTGCTTATAACTTTGTCATTTTTCGGTCGATTTTCTTCTGGTTGGTCTTAGTTCTTACGTAAAAGTATCATCTTTACGTACATGAACAAAAACCAGACGTTTTTTTAACGATTTGTACTTTTCTGTCGGCGCAGAATCACTGTAAAATATAATTTTTTGGAAAATGTGCCTTATTTTCATCGATATATTTTGAACCGCTTTACCAATCAAAGATCCGATTATACATATTTGTTCGTCATCTCAATACCTTGCATTTTAGTACCAAGAACGACCCAATCGGACATTTCTAGCTCGAGATATGATTTGTCAAGTAAAAAAAGGTCGAAAAAATGAAAAAATTACAATATCTCAAAAACTGTTCAATAAAAAAAAATTTTACCTTGATTTTCGAATTAAGCGGAAGAAAATACATAAGGAAATCTATCTCTCATCAAATGTACATTTTCGGTGTAAAGTAGTGTTATCGCATGTAAGTGTGGTTGACGTTTATTAATTATTTAAATCAGCAAACCCATTTTATTTCCACAAATTCTTTTCACTTGAAAATAAAATACATGGCTAGCAAAACAAAAGGGGCTTATTGTCACAACCAGTCAGCTATTCGCACTTTTTGTAATTTTCCTTTTGAAAATATCTTACATACAATTTAGTTTGTTTTGTTAAATTAGTCAAAGTTGGAGTTTGCCTACCTTTGGTAATATTTTGTTTTTTTTTCTTCGAAATTATAACGTAAAAATCCTTTTGTCACTATATTGCATACAACGCATTTAAAATCACAATTTCGCACGAATTTTGTTCCGAAACTTCCGAACGTCCGATCTCCATGCTTAGGTAATAATCTACACGAAGACAGTTTACACAATGAAGTATTTTAAATCGCTTTTCAAACGAAATAATCCATAAATACGAAAGATTTTCGCGTCAACACAGTATTTGTATTGTCTGTAAATATTATAAATAAATAACTAACTAATTTCATGTGCATAATTTCACAATAAAACTAATAAAAGGGTATTTATTTTATTTGCTAATATTCCTAGACACGCCCATTAAAACGCGATGCTTAAGAAACTGCTTATACAGCCGTAATCTGCAGATATCTAGCGTATCAGGTTGTTCACTCGGGCATGGTTCGTCGTGTTTCGCTAACGTCAGCACTTGAAATCGACATGGGCGCGCTTTAATTATTTACTTATAATAAATTAGATTGGCTGCACATTCTGTAAATCTAAATTATATAATTACGCAAGTAAATTGGATGGCAAAATTCTTTGCTTATATTTGACAAGTCTATATTTAAGAAGTATTCTATAGGATATAGATAATCAATGAATATGATATCTTGTACCCGTAGATTTATGCTATATACGTATAATATATGTACGACGTAACGATATGTACGAAAGTAATCCAATGCGACTGTAACTGGGGTTACTTTGATCATGTGATTAAAGTAACCCCACATGTTGAAGTAACTACGGTTTATGATATATTTTCGTAAAATAGTTTTTCTGCATAGTATTAACTGGGTTATTCTTAGTACAGAATAATGCCAAAGATTTATAGAAAGCCGCTTGGAAGTCGACAGTACAAAAATTATTCAGATGCAGTGATTGAAAATGCGCTGCAATCTATATTAGACGGACGTTTGACGATTCGTGGCGCTGCAAAAGAATTTAAAATCCCCTATGGCAGTGGCGGCTAGCGCATAAGCGCTGCAGTGCTGCAGAGCTCCCAAAAAATTGGGCGGGCGAACTTGTATTAGTTATAACTAGTTTTCTTTTACATAATTTTTCCGACATTTCTGATGTTTATAAAAGCGTAACATATTGTTGTGAAAATTCTCCCCCTGTATATCAAAAAATTTGCATATTTTACTACATCATTCTGTAGAGGACATCAAACCCTACAATTTGACACCTCAATCATCAAAATCCGACCAGTAGAAGCCGAGATATTCGCTTCCGAAATTCCAACACCAACGCCGGTTATTATCAAATAATATTCAATAGGCGACCAGTGGAATAACCAACCTAATTCGCGCGATCGCTCACTTGTCCCTTATCTGGTCCACACGAACGTGCTCTCAGAGCTCTTTCAAACACCCGCGCGCACCCCGCTACCCCCGCGGCTGTTTAAAACCAATGCGTGATTTTAGCAAGCCTGTTCGCTCCATTTAGTCCAGCGCGGAGGGTGATATGATTAGGTATATTTAATATTTTCGCGACTTTTTTACGGTGCTGCGAGTTTAACGTAAAAACAATAATATTAGAGTGCGCGTGCTTCTGTTTTTGTGTATTGTTGACAATTTATATAAACTCTGTGTATTATGGAGGTGGTCTTTAATTTAATTAATGTGAAGAGATTCTTTAAATATTCATACGAAGAAAAGATAGAGTTAAAAGCAAATGGTAGGCCATTAGTAGATATCACTATTGAAAAAACTGGTGTAAGTAGAGGGAAAAATTATACACGTAAATTTAGTAGTGATATTTATTCAAAAAACGAATGGATTTGTGGATGCAACAAAAAAAATGCTTTATATTGCTTTCCCTGTTTACTTTTTGGTGGCGATAAAGCTTGGACGGAAATAGGGGTCATGGATCTAGAGCACTTGAGTTTGAAAATAAAAAGACATGGGAATTCTAAAAGCCATCTTCATAATTGTATGGAATTTGCGTTACTAGGGTCAACTAATATTATTGCTCAACTAGATTCTGCTTATTGGGTAAATATACACAGATATAATGAAAATGTGTCAAAGAATCGGTATATTTTATCAAAAATTATTAATTGTATAAAATTTTGTGGAGCTTTTGAATTGGCCCTTCGGGGACATGATGAGAGCGATACTTCCGAGAATCCGGGGATATTTCGTGGACTTATTAATTTTTCGGCTGAATTAGATGCAACTCTAAGTGAGCACCTAAAAAATTGTTCGGTATTTAAAGGCACTTCCAAAGAAATACAGAATGATCTGTTACAGTGCATACTTGAAGTCTGCCAAGAACAAATAATTGAGGAAATTAATAATTCTCCGTTTTTGGCGATCATGGCGGACGAAACAACGGATGTTGCTGCAAAAACTCAAATGGTAGTTATTTTTAGATATGTTCGTGATGGTGAGCCAATTGAACGTTTTTGGAACTACGTCATTCCTGAAAAATGTGATGCAGAAACACTTAGCAAACAATTTTAAGTGTCATAGATGCTTTAATTCAAAATTCACTTAACAAACTGATTGCACAGAGTTACGATGGAGCAGCGGTGATGAGCGGACAACACGCAGGCGTTCAAGCATTGATTAAAAAAAAGTACCCTTTTGCGCACTATGTACATTGCTATTCCCATCAATTAAATTTAATTATATCTAAAGCTGCTTCTGCAAATTCGCAAGTACGCGTATTTTTTGGAAATCTACAAGACATTCCCGGCTTTTTTAATAATTCACCCCAACGAGTAGAAGTGTTAAACAAGATTGTAAACAGAAGGATCCCCCACGGCGCTACAACCCGTTGGAATTTTAATATCAGGACCATTAATGTTGTGTACGAAAATAGGACCTCTCTCATTGAGTGTATGGAAGAAATAGAAGAACAATTCTCCAACAACACAGTCTGTAGTGCAGCCGCCTCTATTCGCCGTACATTAAATGATCCGATCTTCAATTTTTCCGCATGCTCCTATTATCCCACCCTTGATAAAGAAAGATTACGAACTGAATTGTCTGTTATTTACTCAAGAACTGATTGTAGATCTTTAAAAGGCGCACTACCTCTTCTAAAATTTTTAATAAAAAACAATCTGGGAGATACGTTGAAGGAGACTAGAAAATTATTAGAAATTGTAATAACAACTCCCATGACAACATCAGAGGCCGAACGATGCTTTTCAACACTAAATCGAATTAAGACGTTTCTCAGAAATTCAATGACCGAAGATCGTTTAACATCTCTTTCCATGCTATCGATCGAAAAAAAGTTTACCTCCGAAATAGACAATTTTAATGACAAAGTTATAACAAAATTTGCAAATCGAAAAGAACATAGAATAGATTTAATTTATGAGAAATAATTTGTTAGTAAAGTAGTGCTTAGTGACTCTTATTTCTTTGTGTGACAATTGACAATCGTTCCAGAAATCCATTACTTCAGTGCGGAAGGCGAAGAAAAAAACATATCGTTACGTATGTTACATTAACGAAACCACTCCGCTGGTAGTTACCGGCTTAAAATCGTGCCAAAACAAAAAAAACATTCAGATTAATTAAAGACGACATTTCTGAAATTGAACAGTCTGCTATTGTTGCATACCTGCCTATGCCTACCTTTCAAGAAGGGACTGAATTGGTCGTGTTTCCACACGAGATCAATGTTAATGAGGTTTAGAGCTTAAGAATTTGATTTTCTGTGTTTTAAAATGTTAATTTCAAATACAATTATAACTAAAACATTATTTTTGTCTATATCAAAGTCACGCCAAGTGTTTTAAACAGCTTTATTAAAAAAACCTGCGGACAGATTTCAATTTGTTTTTAAATTTTATGTTCATTTTGGGTTTACTTTCAAATGACATGGAAATAAGCATGGTGTATAAATTTGATCAAGTGGTTTAATTTTTTTTTCTCAAAAACTAAATAAATTGATAATTTTTTAAGTTAAGTTTCTGGTAGAAGACAAAAAACCGACATTTTGTTTTTTTTTTACGTATTTTTCTGCCAATTTATACAAAAGATACAGAGTTTTTAAAATAAAAATTGATCAAAGTAACCCCATTTTACGGTACCTCTAGAATAAACATAAAAGTTGACGTTAAAATATTGAATGTTTTAAGTAATGGTTTGCAAGATGTTCGCTACTCATACCGATCGTATTTCTTAGGGTTCGTTTTTGCAATAAAAATATTCTTAACTAAAGGTTAACGACCGCTAAAATAGCAACCTATATTTAGGTCTAAATATATACTTTCCTGGACCAAATCTTTTAACTTATACTATATAGTAATACATAACATTTAAATGGTATCTTAAACTCTAAATAAGTTATAAGTTCCTTGACTTAATCCACTATACGTTCGATTCTAAAAATTATCCAATTAGTATTTATTTAATCGACTACAGTGTACTTTATTCAAAAAATATTTCTTGCAATAATTGAATCTAGGAATAAAGTAAGTAAATGAAGTTTCCGTTACAACTTAATGTTTGTAAGTCATACACTGAAGTCACTGTATTAAGATTGCCACCCGTAAACCACATAATATTAATTTCGTAAACTAAAGAAGAACATAACATGATAAACAGTAACAGATCAAATAACAATCTTTGTGGTTCACCTCTTCTTAATTATAATTGACTTAAACTATGTCCATTAATATTTACAACTTCTACGCAATTTGATATTTAAGACCGAAATCAGTCACATACTCTATACTATACGAATTCTTTAATCGTAAGAAGAGAATGATTTACTATCTCCAAGGCTTTACTAGGATCAATAAAAGATGTTTTAGTAGAGCAACGTTAATATCGTGAAATTTCATATGATACTTGGCAAAATCGCTGCTGAGATTTATCTGTGATTAAAAGAAGTATGTATATGGCAATGAATATTTTCGCGTACGCAGATATTTTAGTGATTTAAGCGTTTCCAAGATCGCCAATAAGGTGTTGAAGTTGACGCGCGCCTGGAACGCCCTTCACATCAAAAATAGATGAAAATATTTAAAAATCGGTAATTTGTTCTGATCTGACCGCCAGTTAGCAATTCTTGCTGAAATTGACAAAGAATGCGTAAAACAAATTTCACATAAGAATTTCAACATGCACAATGTGTTTGCGAAAGTAGTGCCGAAAATGCTCACAATCGAACAAAAAGAAGCTCGTGAAAACATTTGTACTGGTACTGTCAGTGCCATTTAAAATGAACCAAACTTCTTGGAAAAAGTGATAGCATGTGATGAATCTTTGTTTTTCACCTATGATCCACAAACTTAGCATCAATCAAATCAGAAAAGCGCGAATGGGTAAATCAAAATTCAAAGCTATAATGACTGTCTTTTCCCATATCCATTGGATTATGTATGCTAACTGAATTTCTGAAGGTCAAACTATTAATCAGCATTACTACCTTGAGGTTCTTGTTCAACTCCGTGAGAATATCAGAAAAAAAAGATACGAATTGTGTAAAAAAAATCATAGATTCTTCATCAGGACAACGCACCAGAGCACGCTGTATTGACGCCTGACCTGTCACCATATGACTTTTATTTATTCCCCAAGGCCAAATCTGCATTAAAAGCGACAAGATTTCAAACCGTTGAAGCTGTGGAAGAAATCGCGGCGCGCGTCGTGAATGAGCTCACAGAAAACTTCGAACATTGTTTTGCACAATGTAAATTTCGAATTGGGCGGTGTAGGAATAAAAGATGGATGTATATTGAAAGATGTAACAGCATCAGTCTCGTTATTTTGTAGCCACACCTCGTAATTACATAACTAAATACAGTTTCAATACATTAAGAACACAATTCTCTAGTGGAGTGATTTATAATGAAAATTAATAATTATTTTAGGTTATTTTCATTCCAGAAGAAATAGTTCGCTCGCGTGTTATGTAATATTTGTGATACAAGGAAAAATATAAACAATATTAACGAGTTAACTGATTTATGTAAGTTAAACACTGTTCAGTTTAGGTATTTACTAATGCTTTACTCCAAAGAGGAAATACGTAAAGATTAATGATTTAAATACTCGAAGTAACACAATATGTTGAAATGTGTTGAAAGCAGCAACTACAACTCATAACATAGCAAAGTAAAGTCAAACCTCGAGAGATTTGCAGGCAGATTAAATGTTAATCATATTACAGTAATACGGCAGCCTCGTGCCACAGGCAAAGTCAAAAAGTTGGATAAGTTGGTACCTCCGTACACTATAAATTTATTAAAAGGATATTCTCCACATAAGAAGTAATTTCGATTATTTTATAGATCTATTAGTGCCATGTAATGAATAATAGATATTATACAACAATCGTAGAACATCTCATTTGTTAGATAAACACAAGGCCTCATTATATTTGATTCTCTACCAAGAATGAAGGCATAAGAAAAATAGATACTCCTAATTTATTCAACAAATGCACGGTAAATTGAAAATATTGCGTCTATTTTGTTATACATAATGCCAGAGATGTCATACGTAGGGCAACTAAAGAAAAGCCCATGGCAATACCAAGTGTTTGGCTGTAAAAAGAATTTTTGTATTGAAAATATGTGAAATGTATACCTCTAATAACTATCCACCACAACTTATAGAACAAAACAATTAAAAAACGAATCCACCAAATTTACAATACTGCATACCCCCCCCCCCCCCCCCCCAAATACCCCAAAATAGACAAAGCTGCTTTATTTACACACAAACTACAACGTGATCACCATTTCGATTTTGAAAACATACAGATAGTCGATAAAGAACAACACACAATGAAAAGGGAAATTAACTAAATGATTAATATTAAACAAGAAAACAATTAACAATAGAGGTGATATAAAAAATCTAAGCAGTATATACTATAATCTAATAATGTAACGATCTGCAATTTACCATCATGAATATATGTTTCTATTATATAATTATCTATCATATGTTATTTAAATATCTATACACTGGCTTATTATTATGTTTGCGACCGTGGAGTGACTTAAAATCTTAAGTCGCTCCACGGGCGCAGACATAATAATAACTCATGGCTTGCCAATCCCCCATAATTGACGTTTTGCTGTTTAGTGATCTGAACCATGAATTATTATTATTAAACTTGAATGTATCTTTGAATATTTTAATTTTATCCATGACAACTACAGATATATAAGTTTGACATTGATATACTGTCATATATATTTTTAATTTCTTTGAAAAAGACACTATGTGTCGAAACATGTAGGATTGCTTTGAGTGTATGCATATCGGAGTGATCCAGACCTTAAATCGCCGACTAATTTAATCTACTATACCATAAAAAGGTCAAGAAATAATTATTTATATATATATATATATATATATATATATATACATACATAAAAAAGGGTTGAAATTTATAAGTAAGTAATGCCTTCATACAAAAAATTGTGGTCCAATGTTTGCGTAGTAACGAGAAAATTATTTTTCTTTATTCGAGTCCGGCCCTGTCGCAGGTAAATATATGGGCTTTCACCTCTAATTCATCAGTAATTATGTTTAGCGACGAATTATATAATTCTATCGGTGTTCGTCAGTACCACCACCGACCTATGTATAAATAGTAGTCTAACCATACATAGGTCAGACTAAACAATATTTATACAAAGGAATACAAACCCATAAATACCCCAAAATAGACAAAGCTGCTTTATTTACACACAAACTGCAGCGCGATCACCATTTCGATTTTCAAAATACACAGATAATCGATAGAAAACAACACATAATGAAAAGAAAAATTAAGAAAATGATTAGTATTAAGCAAGAAAAAAATTCAATTAACAACAGGAGTGACATAAAAAATCTAAGCAGTGTATACTATAATTTAATAATGTACAGTAGCACTCTGCAATTTACCATCATGAATATGTACATATTGCAGTGGAATGTGCTTTTGATTGCTTATTAATTTTTTTTTTCGTTCACACTACAACTTAATCTTCCGGCTGTTCAGTCTCGTAGATTTCCTTGAGCTCACTTCTCTCGGGTCGATCCTTACGGATGCAGGTTATATCATAAAATAAAACACGAGGTGTCAGATAAATTATACAAACATTTTCCCCCTTACATTTATATTTAAAAAAAAATAAAAAAAAAATCAACTTTACAAAGTGTAACGTTGAACTGTTAAAGACACAGCAAATCGAGGATAAAAAAGGCTTGGATATCATATGAAGATACAAACCATTAAAAAACCTCACTATGACAACTCACGAGCAAAGATAACAAAATTACTAATATCCAAAAATTTATCAGATGTCAACAATAATATTAACCCAACAATTTAAACGTCAAAGTAAAGAATTGTTTACTCTGCGCGCGAAATCAAAATCTGACTGTCATGAATGCATTCACATGACATCACACAAACTCGTCCCCACCTTCCTACGTATTGAAATATTTAAAGTGAATAAAAACACCCAAACTTCACAAAAACCATCTAACAAATTTTCTAGATATTATTCTGAATACATAAAAATTTCACAAAAATTTACAAGTTAATTATAGCGCTTTGTTCAATATATTAATAATAATTATAAAGATACCTACATTAATTAATGCATCACAATTAAACACGAGAGATTCCCTTTCTTTAGATAGGTGTATCAATTAAATCAAATTACAAATATAAAAGATTTGTAAATTCACGATAAATTACTTTTAAATCACATACGACGCACCAAAACTATAAACGAATTATCCAAGATTTTAAATATATCAGACAAAATTAAGTCGTGTCTAATATTCACTTATACCGACCTATCTTAAAGGACATTCAAATAATCTCTAAAATGAAGTTCCAGGAACCGCAAGGGCATCCCCACCTAATATATAAAATCAAGATAGAGAAAATATATACACCTTAGTACAATATGATATCCGGAGTGGCGGCGGCTTTAAACATCTGACTAACCTAAATATACAGGGATGGATTAAAAATTCAAACATAATAAAATTCATCACTTAAAATTAAGTATATTTATATCGACCCCCGTCTGAAATAAAATAGACACCAAAATAAAATACATGAATTTATAAATGTTCTTCACAAAAAGTTCAATATAGTTCTGTTATTTTTTTCTTTCTTCTCCATGGAAAAGCCATGGCAATATGTTATATAAACATCTAGACTTGACCGTATAAATTGAATAATGTAATTTTAACCATGACAACATCACATATATAAATATGACAGCAAAATACTGTCATTTTTTTATAATTTAATACTCTTTGAAAAAGGCAGTAATTGCCGAAATATGTAAGAATTAAATTATTTTAAATATATACATATTGAAGTAAACAGACCTTAAATCTCCGACTAACAATATCTCTTATATATTAAGAACTATCGTAACAATGATACGACAATACATTCGCGCTGGAAAATATATGGATAGTTCTTGAGATTGTTTATGAATAAATGTAATAGACATGTGTGCTATCAAGAAACGCTAGTCGTTGACAGAAGTGCCTTCCAGCAGATCTAAATGATTTCGATTAATCAATATTTGTTTTTAGAAACTAAACAGTTTTAGATTTCACTCAACAAATTCATTATCCCAATACAAGAAAATAGGTAACATTACTAATATTGAAACAGGGTCAATATAAATAAAATTCACGGAGGTACAATTTTAAAAAATTGCAGTTTCCAATTTATATATGGGAATAGGCTTATTCTGATTTATTTCGTTTGCGTAATTTCTACTGATTTACTAGAAGCCCCTCTCTATATATTTCTTAAATCTGCGAGTCTCTTGCTGTTAAATAAACATTTAGCGTTGTATATAAACTTTTTACAAATTTACTTCTATTTACCATAAATGCCGCAGACCGAACAACCAATTCATTATATTTAGCGTGAAATGTAATATCTATATACACAATTGTATTGTAACTTTCACAAAAAAGATAAATTACATCAACTCTCTGTTTTTATCACATAGACAACGTTGTTATTGAAAAAAGAAGTTCTACAAAAGATCTCGATGCTACGTTTAATTTCAATGAACATATTAAACATTACTAAATCTGCTGTTAAATCTCTAGGTTTTATCATTAGAATGATTCAGAATTTCACCAAAGTTAGTACCATTAAATCTCTTTATTTCGCATATGTCGTTAGCAAGTTGGAATGCGCATTGACCGTTTGGTATCAAATCTATAACATAAATGTGAATCAAATTGAACGCGTTCAGGATAAATTTTTGAAGAAGCTGAGTTACAAATTGGACTGTGTTTATCCAGAACGAAATATAGATTACGGGAATGAAAGGGCGCATTACTAATCATGAATCATCTAAATAATAGTATTGACTCAGCATTAATTTACGAATAAATTTATTGGTACAACAACAAGAACTAATGTTTTGTGAAAGGCCCCCCCCCCCCATTGATGCACTCGTTAAGGAACGCAAACCTACTATTTAATGTTTTCCAATTTTTATGAACATTTTTAATAAATATTTGAATTGTACATCTTTTCTCTAACTCCAAACGCCAACTAAACTAACGAAAATGTTTCGACGAATTTTAGGTGTTTAGTAGTACTTCATATTAATTAGCTACAGTAAAATGTTTTGTACAGACTGCCACAAAGTGCTACTACTGAGAGAAATATTTCAATTGTACACAAGATAGAAAATCGATCGCACATAGTTTTGCAGTAGTTTATCTAAAAAATATCTTCAAACATATCGGGTACGTAAGCATAGACCATTTAATTATCGTTATACAGCTGGAATACCATAAAATCTAATTCGATTTAATGCAATAAAATCAAATATTAAATATGTATAAAGAGAATCGTTTTCTTTCTGGAAACACACGACCTATAAAAATATCATTTTAATAAATTCCGCTCTTAAAAAATATTTTTTAAACAAAATATCAGTTCGGTCACGATAGTATTTTATAAATTCAAACCTTCAAGTATTGAGGATGCAAGCTCTTTTATGTATTTGTATAATTTACACATTAATGCGTGAGCTTATACATTACACAATATGCCAAGCAAACCTTGCGAAGTACCAGATTAATTCAATACGAAGACTTATCTCTAATTTCTGAATTATCATTTGTCGCTTCTGTTAGAGAATATTCTATGTATAATTATACAGGACAGAGAAGTTTAAAATCGGAATATTTCTTAGAAATTAATATAACAGAAATTCAGCTAAATATGACATTGCTTCAGAGAATAATATTTCTTAGACGTCATGAATACAATAACATTAATTGATGTTGTAGACACTTCTTGGTGAAACGTTGTAGTAAATGACTTATTGTTAGATTAAATGTTGAGAATAAAATGCTTGGCTATATTTCACTAATTTTATTAGAATAACTCTAACATATCTCCCGGCTATTATGCCATTATCGAAGAGATTATCTATATCTATACAATGACATTGCATAGATATAAATCATTATTTAATATAGATTTCAAAATTTTACACATTCAAGATAAAAGTAAAAAACTTAACTTGTTAGAAAACTTTGAAATTAATAGGTACAATATTTTAGGATTAGCTTTAAATGACCAATTAGATTTAAACAACTCCCCTCTATAGTCTATTTTTAAACTAAGAGGAGCGTTTTAAATTAATCGCGCCAAAATTACTATGCGTGATTGGTTGCTTCAGAGGTAGGATTACGTTATGCAAAAATTGCGTGTTGACCTATCGATGTCAAACGCTTGTCAAATTTCGTTTTCTGTTGTGTTCCCGTTGTTCTATTCAGTTGTATTGTTGTATTAACGTAAATAAATCCGTTCTTTTTAGAATTTGCGAAACCTTTAAGATACCCTTCTGTAGTTATCGATAATTATTCAATATTCATATAAATATGGTACTGTTGCAACAAGTTCAGCATCATTTTCACCTCCGAAAAAAACGCAAACGTTTAGATATAGGGCATTTATCTGTTGCTGAAAAGCAATGTGTTTTAAATATGTATAAACAGCTGCGAACTGATGAACCGAATCTTAAAAAAACTGTTATTGTTTCTAAAATTAGTAACACCGTGGGTAAGTTTTCATGGATTGAATAATGTAACCAATTTGATAATGTTCTGCTTTTAGGCGTTGCACAATCGACAGTATATCGCACCATAAAAGAGTATAATGAGACTGGTACAGTTACTGCATCTAAACACTATGGAGGACGACCTGGTAATGTTGCTGCATACGATGAAGTAGTTAAACAGTCTGTGCGGCAAATAGTGCATGCTTTCTTTTATAAAAACGAATTACCTACGTTGGACAAAATTTTGATGGAAATAAAGAAACGTCCAGATTTACCACAAATGTCCCGTTCGTCATTGTACAAATTTATGAAGCAAATTAACTTTCAGATTTAGAATAGATTATTTTGTTAAATTTTTGCAAGGAACAAGTAGTTAACGGAGCCTTTGATTTCTTTAAATACTTTATTTATGTTATTTTTGTGTTTAATGTAAATAATTTTTAATAAATGTTTAATTACGTTGTGACTTTATTGATGTAGAGTTTATATTCAAAATTAAGCGGGAAATAACGCTAAATTAAATGTTGCCTTTGAGCTCAATTAATAAAGAAAAACTAATAAAATACGAAAATTGAAAAAAACATTCAGAATGTCATTGATTTGGTAACTTTTACAGTGCAAATGTGGCTTTTCCATTTACTCCTCTTAGTTTAAAAATAGACTATAGTAAATTTAAGATTGTAAAATTTTTTTTCACCAACATTTTCTCAATAATTTGTACATACGTAAATATTCAAACTTCTATTGTAAATATTCAGTTTTTCATCCAAGTTTTTCATCCATCAATGAAGCCATTGTATGGCGAAACAATATTGTAGTGAATTTACAATAAAAGAATTTTTGAAATTAGAAGTTTAATAAAATTAATAATAAAATTAAAACAAAGTTATTGTTTTATTTTATTATTTAGAAGTTTAATACTTATTTCTTATCGTTAATTAATATATTGTTTGAGGTAATTTGCCTCACAACAATATACAAGTGTCCCGTATTGTTATGTTCAATTCCTTCTTGAAAATATTGGTATAAACTCCGGTGCCTGCTGTCCGAGAAGGTTTTGCTGCTTTAAGGTGAATGCCGATGTAATAATAACTCATGACCTGCCAATGTCTCCTGTATTATTGTTATTTTCTTTTGGTAATAATTAATATCATCTTTGTAGAAATTCACATATTCAAAAACTACTCAATTAAACAATAAGACGAGATTAAACTTTGACATATGCCTAACATATTTTTAAGGTACTCTCATTCTAGAAACCAAAAACTACTACAAATTTAAATATTAACTTGATATAATTAACGAAAGTATTCAAATGTTCGTACTTAATTTTAAAAAATTTCTTGACCCTTAACTAGTCTGTTGGGGTGCGAGTGGACTCTGAGCGTTTCTATTATATTTTCCTCATCAGTAGATGATGTTTTGCGTGGGGAAAGAGTTACTACAGTAATAGTAAAGATAAATTACAGAATATCATGTAGGCATAAAACCCACCTAACCTTCAATGTATTATTTTTTTGAATAAATTTGTATTTGTATTAGTGATGTCAAAAAGGTAACTATTCCGTACATTAGTATTCGTTACACGAACAGACTTAAAGTAACGATTACCTATTTGAAAATGTAAACGTTACACTCGTATTTGATTATTTTCGTACATATCGTTAAGTTCGTACATATTGCTATGGATTTTTAATTAAAAATAATTTAATTTAAAAATGTACAGATTTTTTGAACATGTTTGTATTTTGAAAATGTTATTTAAATGTGCGAATATAAAAACTGGTTATTCGAGGTCGATTTGATGTGTAAGTCGAAGTAATTCTGGGAGAGACCAAATTATAGCTAGAACTAGAAGGTAGCTTGGTGTGATATAATTAATTATATTGAATTAATTCGGTTATTTGTTTGAAAAGTGATTTATTGATGTATTACAGAGTTGTTGAGTAAATTTCTCGTTTGTTATTTGATGTTTAAATTGAATAAGCACCTTCTTGGTTCGTCTCCACACATTTTTTTTAGTAAGTAGATTTTTTATGATATCATAAAACATAAATTAAAATTATAAGAATATTTCTATTGTATCAAAGCTTGTTAATTAAGAGATTTAATTATTATAAATGTAGATACTAAAGCTTACCATTAACATTTCTTTGTTAATATTATAATTGAAAAGTTTGTTCGAGAGGATTAAAGGGATTTTTGTGTGTGTCGTTTGAACAGTTAGTTAGTTTTGTACGTGTATCAGAATTTGATTATACAGTCTGGTTCTCTGGGGAAGAAATTAATAGTAAACTTGATAATTTTTAGATAAGTTTGTTCGGAGTCATTAAGAGGAAGTTTTCCATTCATTTAGCTGTCAATTTTACAGTGAATGTTTTTACCTCATGTATTTTTGTATAATACAACATCTTTATATTTTGTAAAGATAGATTTTTTTTGGATTTTTTTAATTTTTGTATTAAATATTCAGTTTAAATTTTATCCTGCTTTTGTTTTATTTTAATACCAATATTCCTGTTCAGGCTTAATATATATAAGTAAATCAATTTTTGTGAACGTTTCACTGGCGTCCAAATTACTTTTAGTCTGTACATGACTTTCCTTATTGGAATCCGAGAAGTTAGAAGAATATTTGAAAATTCACCGGCTGAGAAACCTAGTTGGGAAAACTAGTTGTGGATGGTGGCGTGTTAAATCTTCAAACCACTATTCATAGCAATATGTATTATATCTATATAGTATAAATCCACTGATAGCAAGATGCCATATTCATTGATTATCTATACTCTATAGTATACTTGTTAAATATAGACATGTCTAATGTGAACAAAGAATGATGCAATTGAATTTACTTGCGTAATTATAAAATTCACATTTATAGAATATGCAGCCAATTTAATTTATTATATGGAAATAAATTTCGAATAAGCTGAACATCTTTACCAGTTATTATTTTTAAATTAAGTATATATATGCTAATAAATACGAAACTGTAACATAAACAAATACGATACACAATTAGGATTTAAAATATAATTTGATTTGATGCGATCTCGGTTAGAAATTTGGTTGAGAAAAGTTGGAAATACTCTCTTAATTGTCTATTTTTAGCAAATATTTCGCCACTAAATTAGTGTGCTTTATCAGAGTAAAGTAACGGTAATTAAGTTGTATGATATTATATAATATATATATACAATAAAAGTATACTTACAAATTGAACTAATGTGAGGTTTTACGACAGCATACCTATAATAAGTAAAGTGCCAACAAATACAATGATGTTAAAAGATGATGAGGTTAAACATATTTCTTTATCCGTAACAATCAACATCATCTTATTAGTTTCCATTTTACCTGTTGGTACATGCTGTGCGAAACGTTTATATGTAATGTATTAAAGTTTAGTTTCTTGTTTGCCTATATTTTTTTAAATATTTCATCACGAATTATATACGCTATATTACAATAAATATATTATAATACAATTTGATAAAATCTATATAGTTTGCTTTAATATTTCCGCAAATTCAGTGAAAACCAGCTACATATACCATTACTAATTCTGCGAAGCAAATAACACCGATTACTGATATAATATGGCCAATAAGATGAATGCCAGCACCGAAAGTTAAACTCGTACTTACGAATATGTATACGAATCAAAGTAATCAAAATATCAAAGTAATCAAAGTATCAAAGTAATCAAAATAATCAAAGTAATCGAGGTAACGATTCAACGATTACTTAATGTTTGAATAAAGAATAGTAACCATTACTTAAAAGTACTGAAAATCGACATCTCTAATTTGTATTGTTTTTTGGTTCAATATTTAATAACATTAAACGGCATGCATGACATACTTTAAATATACCGATATCTAAAATTATCCTGGTCAAAGGAGGTCTTGGTAGGAAACATATATGTCTTAGCTTAATATCAATTTTACTCTGAATTGTCAAATTTGTTTGAACACTTTCCAGATTTAGCAGTAATTCCGAAGGAATGGGTGCCTTTCGAACTGTATTAAAGTGTTTCGCGAATCTGGTTCCGTACTGCATAAAAAGGGGGCTGGTAGCCCATAGTTCGGACGGAAGTGTTTGTTGTAAACGTTCGTCATCGTATAGAGATGGAACCAACAAAGCCATTGAAACGGAAGTCGGACTTATGGTACATGGTACAGTATTTTAAAGAAGGACTTGGACATGCATCCATATAAAATGCAATCTTATCAAGCTCTTTTGCTGGCAGATCACAACAGATGTCTTACTTATTGCCAGTCGCTTGTCAATAATTTAATGAATGATAATTTTCTGAATTTTACTTTCATTTTCGATGAAGCGCGATTTCATCTTTCGGGATACATAAATTCACAAATTATGCGGATGTGAAGCCATGAAAATCAGCTTTTTTTTTGTTGAAAATCTACTACATAGCCAAAAAATTGGTGTTTGGTTAGCAGTTTCTCGGAGAAGAAAAGCTGGACCAATATTTTCAATTTCACCGTCAACGCGGAGAGATATACAAATTTAATTTTAAACGAATTTATTCCACAACTTCATGATGATGAACTTCGACATGAGTATTTCCAAAGTGATATTTCCAAAATGATAAGTCTTCGGACCGAAGTTGAATTTCCTCCAAAGTCACCTTGCTTAACAATTATGGACTTCTTTGTGTTTCCTTATTTAAAAAATAGATTTTTTAGAACTCCTGTGAATAATTTACTGCTGTAAGAAAGAATGGTTAACCATAACGCCGGAAATGTTGCAAAATGCTTTTTACAGCATGAAGAGGTGAGTACATTTATGCTTTAAACAAGGTCGACATTTTCAACAGTCCCTATAATTCAGCTTTTTGTTACTAAAATCGTAATTAAATCCCTTTAATGTTTAACCTTGCAGTTTTATTATTTTGACATTAGAATAAAAACATCATATAGACTGTCAACTTTGACAGATTATCTGAATTAATTTATTAGGATGATATATGTATAACTAAGGTAAGACAGACTTTTTCCTTGCCATGACCTTGCCACATAATGAGAATATTTACGAAAATTGTTTAAAAAATGTTTCAGATTGATCAAATAAAGTTTTGTGTTGTCTTATGTTTTTTATTTAAATAAAAAAACGCAGAGTAATATAAAGGCATTTCATCCATGAAGCCATTGTATGGCGAAACAATATTGTAGTGGTATTTACAATAAAAGAATTTTTGAAACTAGAAGTTTAATTACTTATTTCTTAGCGTGAATATAAAGGCACTAACTGAAACATTATTTCAACAGATTAGGTAAGAATTAAAATTTATAATTAAAATTATCTACAAACTTCAATAGAAATTTTACATATTAAATAAGTGATGTCTTTTTCACTAATAATCGACATCATTGTTAAATATAATTATATTGTTATACCTATGTATATATCCATTTAAAGTGATTACGTTATCGGCGAATAAAGAGGCGACAAAAATGTTTGGTTTTCCTTTATGATTTTTTGTCTATTTATCACTTGTTCAATTTATAAAATTAAATAAGCATATAAATACACATTTATTATTTATTACTTTCACTTTAAATTATATACCAAATATAAGCTTAAATACGAATGCCTTACTACACAAAACATTGCATTAGGAAGAAGTTTTATTTATTTAACACAAATAAATTTAAGTAAATTTAAGAACAACACATTTACGATATTAAAATATTTATTTAACGTAATTACGTTACACTCAATGTTTGCTGTAAGATTTATTATAAATGCAATATTTCATTTAATTGCATATCTGAAAAGTATTTACTTAAACCACGTGAACTGTTCCAAATATTCACTCACACATATCCACTTCTTTGAGCAAATACATTTGATGTTTCACAATGTATTCACCCTCATTCATATACACATATTCATTTATTACAATCAACAATCAAAAGAAGTAGAATATTTAGTACCATAGAAAAGGGTGACTTTGCTCCACTTATTTTATTTTTATGCATGTTGTCGAATATTTGTACCGATAAATGAACTAAAGCTGTAGAATTCGTAGTTATTGGACTAAAATGTATTTATTTGAGATGTATTAAGAGAAAATTGTTAATTTTTAACAACACTACGCTAAAGGTAAAAATGTATGCTCATACGACCAGGGTACTGCGCCACATACTTAAAAATAAGAACTTTCTTTAGTATCTAGTGCATAAGTACAAAGTGAGAACATTCGCAATAATAAAATACTCCATTAACATATTTATTGTCATATACACGTGTAAGAAGAATTTGTGGAAATGTAAAATCCTTTATTGCTAAATACAACTACCTAATAAAATTCAAACAAACACCTTTAATAAATAATATTTATTATTTCCATGATTTCAATGATCTTTCCATAGAACTTGTACTTCCTGCTTCTTCATTAACACTAATGATTTTGACAGGATGAATGTTATTATCTTACATAAAAAGAACGTGTTAACAAAAGTAGTAAGGTTACATAAATATCTGTATGCATGCTTTCTGACAGTGTTTACTAGTACAAGGTGAGGCATAATAACGAGCGATTTTTAAAAGGCTGTTAAATAAAAACACTTCGTTTAAGAAAATTTCTGATTTCATAATATTAAAATAAATGAAAAAGCATTTTCTGCAATAGTAAAACGTCGGTTATTTTTTTAAGATAACTCCGGTAAGATGCCTTCCGTTTAGAGGCACACATTCCTCCAGCCGGACCTTGAAGTGATCCATCAGATTGCGTAGCATTGCCAGTGGGATTTGAACAACTTCTTGTCGGATCCGCTCTTTCAGGCCTTCAATTGTTTGAGAAGGGTTATCTTGGTAAACTTTACTTTTCAGATAACCCCACAAGAAAAAGTCACATGTTGTGAGGTCCGGTGAACGAGAGGGCCATGCAATATCCCCATTTCGGGAGATCACATGATTTGGAAACAAACGATTGACAATATTCATGCTTACTCGAGCAGTGTGGGATGTTGCTCCGTCCTGCTGGAAAAACGTCTCATCGCTCACGTCGTAGTGTGCAAGTTGTGGAGTAAAAAAGTTTTCCAACATTTCTGCGTATCTCTGCGAAGTCACTGTTACAGCATTGCCAAGGCCATCTTAAAAAAAAGTATGGCCCTATTATCCCTAATGAAGACATGGCGCACCACACAGTAACTTTTGCGGAGTGCAATGGTTGCTGATGCAGTTCTCTAGGATTAACGTCACTCCAAAATCGAAAGTTCTGCTTATTCACGTAACCGGAGAGATGGAAGTGCGCTTCATCCACAAACTGTTTACAATGTCCTCGTCTCGATTAATCAAGTCCAAAAATTCTAAGCTGAACCGGCGTCGGCGCACATAATCTGGTTCCTTAAGGGCCTGAACCATTTGGATCTTGTAAGGATGAAAGTGCAAATCTTTGTGTAAAATTCTTCTTACTGTTCTGTTTGAAATCCCAAGTGTAACGCTGTGTCGGCGAGCTGAGCGACGAGGGCTTTCGTCAATGGCGACTCTTACACGTTCAATGTTTTCAGGTGTGCGCACAGATATTGGTCTCCCAGTTTTCTTCCTTGTCGTTCACGACGTCTCTTCAAAGTTCTCAACCCACTTTTTAATCGCACAGGCAGATGGCACTGGCCGATTTCGATTAATGTTGAAGTGGTTGCGAAATGCACGACGTGCTAGCTGGTACGAACTACCGTTTTGATAAAATGCTTTCACAGCGTACGCACGATGCTGTGAGGTCCAACGTTCCATTGTGACTAAATGCTATTTCGCGCCGAACGTAACTGACACTATCCCCTCCACGTCCCTCCGACGCAGCTTAATTCGCGCGCTTTTTAAAATCGCTCGTTATTATGCCTCACCTTGTATATAGTATCTACTTATTTTTCTTTGATATCTTCTACAATAATGGTTATCAAAGTATCACCTTTGTCAGATACATCTCGAATTAATAATTCACCACTTGCCATCGTTACTACTACATTCTCTAACGCTTTTGTGTTTCTTTTTTCCTTTTCTTCTTTTATTTTATTTTTTTCTAAATACTTAAAAAGCATAGCACTTTTGTTATAAGTGAATCTTGGAATATCTGCTAAAAGCTCATTTACGTTCAGTGAATAAAAGTTACATGTTCTAAAATCGGTAACCAAGTTCGTAGCCCCCTTATCCTTCCATGGCAGATAATAGATGTAGTAGCATTGGAAAATGTTTGCATAGAACTCTACTCACACAAGTAGTTTTAGTTTTTGCGAGGAGACTTTGCGCCATTAAGTTGCTGATGTAAAAAATCGCCTTATTAGCCGGCGGTGTTAAATATCAACCCTCCCATGCTGAATGCTTTTTTATTGTTGAGTATGTTGTAAAATGTATAGATAAAAATTCAATTTCTAAGGAAGATATGTACATATACATTATAACGTGTGTTCATTTGAAAAGTCAATGTAGGTTACTTTGAAATTTTGATAGAATAAGACGCAAATATATTAGTATGTGTTTGTTGCTTCGTAAACATATACGTAAACGATTACATACAATTTAAGAATACTTTGGATAGAACTTTAAAACTTTTTTCTGAAACTGGTAGTAGTTAAGAAAATCAGGCAGCGGAGCTGTTAAGAATCGTACACCTCAAGTTGTCAATCGTGTTGAAGAAATAATGCAAAATGAATCACAAACATCTGTTCGACATTTGAGTCAACAAATAAACCTTTCTGTTGGTACAACTCACAAGTTATTAAAAAAAGATATGCAACTTTATCCATACCGTGTCACAGCAGTACAAGAATTGTTAGAAATTGATTACCCACATAGACTACAGTTTTGTAATTGGTTTGTAAATATGAACAATAATGGAGAACTTTCGCAAAGAGTCATCTTTACTGATGAAGCATGGTTTTATAAAACGGGATACCTAAATTCACAAAATACAAGAATTTGGAGTAGTGAAAATCCAAATGCAATTAATGAAGAATCGCTACATCCAGAGAAAAATGGTGTTTGGGCAGCGATAAGCCAAAGGCGAATCATTGGACCAATATTTTTTCAGGGAACGTTAACTGCTCAAAGGTACCGTACGGAAATTTTACAACCATTTGTCAATCAGTTGCATGATGATGAACTTCAAAATGCATATTTCCAACAAGACGGAGCACCTTGTCACTGTACTGCAGAATCTTTGGATTTTTAAGAGAATTTTTTGATGAGCGTATAATTAGTCGAAATACTGAAATTGCCTGGCCTGCACGTTCATGCGATTTAACACCTTGCGACTTCTTTTTGTGGCCTTATCTAAAAAATAACATATTTCGAACACCTATATTGAATTTGAATGATATGCTACATAGAATCGAACAGAAATGCATGGACATTAATAACAATCCAGTAATGTTGCAGAATATCATGAGAAATTTTGAACGGAGGATTTTAAAGTGCATTGATCTTGAAGGACAACATTTTCAACATTTGTTATAGTTTTCAATAAATACCTATTATTTGTTACTTATTTGTATGTAAGAAACTGTCAAAATATACGACTTTGTTGGTTAAGTAGTAAATTTTAGTTTACGACATACTTCAAAATGTTCTCAGTAAATCACATGCTACTAGATTGACTTTTCAAATGAACACTTGTTATTATACGATATGTAAATATGTGTAAAATGTGCAGATACTGGTTGAATTAAATACAACTGTAAAAATTATTTAAATGTGCTGCCTTTTTCTATTGACGGCTGAATACTAACGAAGGTGCATCTTACTGTTAAGAATTGGCATTGAATTGCAGCATTAATATTGTTTCGTTTAGCTTTCTAGGATGTGGTGAAAATACATGCTTGTACTGGGAAAATGTAAGTAATATTTGCGAATTTAGAATACTCCTCCTCATAGCTTTCATATTCGTCAAATTGTTCAGAGACGATTTCATATTATCGATTATGTTAAGCGATTCCGATACAGATAATTTACGATTTTACAATTGTTCACGTGATTCCCCAACAAAAGATTACATTCCGAAAATCTCCGCTATATTTGCTTCAACTTAATGGTTCGAGAACAATTATTGACTTCTTTAATAGCTTTCGAATCCTGAGGTTTCAACGTGAAAATATAAGATTTGATACTCTGAAAATGTTTACTGTAATACAATACTGCTTCAAGCCAGGTACCCCATCTGGTTCAGGCAGTAGTGGAATTCCTAGACAAAAGTTCTTAAATTCGCAAATTGATTTAGTGGATTTGAGAAAAACCTTCCTTATGTTAGCTATGAGAAGGTCTACTTTTGAATAGCTGTGTCTAATGGTATCTACCATAAGATGAAACGCATGCAATAAACATGCTACGTGAAGGAGAAGCGGATAATATGTCTTAAGTAATCTCCCAACTTTAACCATGGTTGCTGCTCCAACACTGGCAAGCATTCTTAATTGGCTTAGTTGTATACCAAAGATTTGAATAGCGTCTTTTATCACCTGCACTATAGTTTTTGCCTTCGTATTTGGAAGACGCTTGCAGTGCAAAAGAAATGGTATCGATGTGCAGTCCGACTTTAAAACACGCACTAAAACATTTATTACATTGTTTTTGTTAGGATCTGTTGTTTCATCCACGTTTATCCATACTTTCTCATTTTAGGCTTTTGTTTGGTAATTTCCAAGCAGGAACAAAATTTTTCCAAAATGTACAGAACACCTTCTGCTCCATATCGATTGGTATTACACACATTTAACATGAGTATAAATTCTGTCAAGAAAGTTCAGTATGATACTTCATTTTTTACATTTGCTCTATGTCTCGCCAAGTGGTAAGCCATTAAGTTCACATTGTAAGCGTCACATTTTATGGAATTGCCGCCGTATTTTGAATCGGAATTCCGATGTATATGTGTATTAGCTTCCTGTAACCCTTGTAACTCGTTTTTTACGTAATATTTTCACCCACGATACACACTCGAGAAGAACTAATACACATGAGGTACTGATCATTCAACGTATGAATGGGTCTTATTGAATTCTTTGTGCTTGGTAAATTACAAGAATTGATGCTATTAAGAGTCGCCATTCAGATTTTTATTAGTCATTTAATATATTTAAATATTAATATTAAATTTAATATTATTCAATAGTACACTCTAATTTAAACCAAAGTTCTAAGCTCTAATACACACCTCGCAAGCAACTAGTACCATTCAGCGGCCGTGCTACTGTCAGCTAGCAAAAACTACCATGTCTAGTAATAACATAAACTACGGCACTTCTTAAATTATTACGAACATCTTCTAAATCCTAAATTTATATGTACAAAATTTGTCACTAAAAACAAGAAAATTATAATTTTCATTTATGATAATTAGCAACAGTTTCCTCTTTAGAGTGTCAAATTTACTATCAATCTATAATTTTTATCAACACCAATAAATGTGTGTATATGATTTAGAGCAACGGTTCTTCTTTAGGAGCAATAGTTTACGGTATCTAAAATATATTTTACTGGTTTGGCAGCTAATTAAATGCAGATTTTTTTAAAGAAAATAAACAATTTTTGTATAAGACGAAATATATTTTTTTAATAATGTAGTAATATGGACATCATACGACTCTGTACCAAGAATAACGAGCGTGCCTTATCTCAATGAAGAAATAGACGAATTAGTTTGTAAAATTACTTGTGAAATGTTTTCATACGATTAATTCAGTCGTATTGTAACTCTTGTTTCGAATTGTAATAAAATTATTGCCTTTTCAAAACAAACTTTGCGTGTTCAAACCTAAAACTTGTACTGACCATTTTTAATAATAACCTTTCACGATCTTTTAATCAACATGTTGCATATTCTGGCCGTTTTTCTTGAATTACATCGTTCAGTTTTATTAGTTAGTTTTTAGATCGTTTGATTGCGTGGTAAAATTTTAAAGCAAACAATTCCTTTATGTTCCCATCGTAACCTTCTTTCCACAAATATCAGCTTTAAATGTTGTTCTTATCCTTGCTTCATGATATATGTCAATTGGCATTGTTGTAAACATCCCATTAATCATCGCCCGTTTCAAAATGGACTATTTTCGTTAGGTTTCGCATATGTTAATGCGTTGTGTTAAGTGAATATTTTAAGCCTATGAAAAAACATTTTAACGTAGCAAGTTATTTTAAATACTTTTTAATACACGTACCAGATACTATCCAGAAATTCCTGGAGTTTGAATGGGAATGGTAGTACAAGTCTATAGCGTTAGATGGTGTGAGCTACGTCTATACTAAGTCAGTCTGTCAAACGATACTTTGCTAGGTGGTGACAAACAGTTTTCGTGTTTATATTTGTTGAGTAGTGTTTAAGTTATTCTGCGACACTACAATGTCTGATGCAAAAGAGCAAAAAATATGCATTCATTTCTGCTTCAAACTTGGTGAAACGGCAGCGGAAACGATGAAAATGCTTAACAAATAAGAGTTTAGTGAGGATACTTTAGAGCAGACGCAAACTTATGAGTAGTACAACCGGTGTAAAAATAGACGTGTGTTGGTTGATGACGATGACCGTTCCATTTATTCTTTGACGGAAAACACGCCACAAAAGTGCGTAATGCCATCCTGCAAGACCGAAGGAGAACAATCCATGACATTCGTAACATTGTCAGCTTGTTTTGCAGCGTTTATCAGCATATTCTCTCTGGCGAACTCAATATACGGCGTATGGCTGCGAAGTTTGTGCCAACGTTACTCAGTATTGAAAAACGGCACCGTGTTCATGTGTGCACAGAGCTGAAAGAAACTGCCGAAAGGGATGCGAACTTCAGAATCATTGCTGGCGATGAATCATGTGTGTATGGGTATGATCTCGAAATAAAGCAGCAGTCATCGCAGAAAAAAGCACGGCAAGTTCGAAGCAACGCAACGCAACGAAGTCGATAATGATTTGCTTCTTTAACACTGATGGTATCGTGCACACATAATTTCTCTCACTAAGTGACACAGTTAATAGATGATTTTATTGCGATGTTCTTCGGCAACTAAGAGAAAATAATCGACACAATCGGCTTGCCAAGTGGCACAATAATTCGTGTATCCTACACCACGACAGTGAACCAACTCACGACTCACTTGTTGCACGTCAGTTTCTAGCCTCAACGAAGACGGCAGTACTACCTATCCTCCCTACTTCCCAGACCTTACCCTTTGTGACTTCTTCTTGTTTCAGAAGCTGAAACTGAAGCTCAAGGGGGCGCAGTTTTGAGACGATTGACGAGATACAGACCGAATAGCAGGCAGTGTTGAACACGTTAACACGCGAAGGCTTCCAGCACTGCTACCAGTCATGGACAAGTCACTGGAATTAGTGTATTCATGTGGCAGGAGAGTACTTTAAAGGGGATGTTAGTGAATAAGTTGTAAGAACAATTTATTGTTTTTTCACATTCCGGGAATTTCTGGGTAGCACCTCGTATGTGATACATCGTCCAGTCTTAGGTGTTGCTTTATAAAGATCCGCATCAATACATTGATTTGGTTATCAGCGTCATTTATCTTACATGTATCATATGTACATGATAAACACGGATATGACGTTTCCACCGATGTGTGGTCGCGCGCTTCCTTAATAACACAAACTTTAGCTGGAAAATCCATCTAGTGATAAGAGGGAACGAACCAGCAACTTCGGATAAATTATCGGGTGGATGGGTCAAATTAGTCAAGAATTACATGATAAACACGAACATGACGCTTTCAACGATGCACGGTGGCGTACTTCTTTAATGAGAAGTCACAAAAACGAAATGATATGGTCATAGTTTGATAATTATTATTGTCAATACAAAGGCTTCGTCGGGTAGATGATATAGGTTTATTTTGTAAATATACCTAAAAATTCACTAAAGCCATCCATTAAAGAAATTCGCAATTACTTAATTAGCAACCTAATACAGGGTGACTTGCGGGAAACTGGCGGTTTTCAAATGTACATTACTCATTTGTTTTTCAATAAAGAAGAAGTTTATTTTTACAAAACGAAAGATTAATATTTACCATTTAATGTAACATTGTTATTTATGGAAAATTATATCACTCAAGTGACGGCCGTCCGCTTGAATACACATTTCAAGTCTCTGCCAAAATTCATTCACAACTCGTGCCAATAGCTCTTGGTCAATCGCATGCACCTCTTCTGTAATGATATCTTGCAACGCAATTACAGTACGGGGTTTGTGAACATAAACACGTTCTTTCAAGTACCCCCACAAGAAAAAGTCACAAGACGACAAGTCCGGTGATCTTAGGGGCCACGGCACGTCACCGAAACGAGAAATGAGGCGCCCAGGAAACATGTTTCACAAAACTTCCATTGATGCATTTGCAGTGTGTGCTGTGGCACCATCCTGCTGAAAATAAACATTTCTCAGGTTTATCTGTCTTCTTCGTAGTTCAGGTAGAAAAAACGTATTTAACATGTGAATGTAACTCTCCGAATTCACGGTCACCGTAACGCCATTCTCATCAAAAAAATACGGTCCAATAACACCAAAAGCCGCAACCGCGCACCATTCGGTCACACGCGCGGAGTGAAGAGGCCTTTCACGGGTAATGCGAGGATTTTGTGGGGCCCAGTAACGAAAGTTTTGTTTATTTACTGAGCCATCTAAGCTAAAATGAGCTACATCGCTCATTATCACTATTGGGTTTTCCTCAAACAACACTTGCATACGTACGGCGAAGTCTTCGCGTTCAACATAGTCCCTCTCGTTGAGCTTCTGAACAACCTGCATTTTATATGGGTGAAATTTCAAATCCAAAACACAAAATTCTTCTCACAGAATCACGGCTTAACTGCAACTCACGTGCATGTCGCCGTGCAGATCGACTTGGGCTCCTGTTCATTGCCTCTCTCACTGCGTCGATGTTTTCGGGCGTTCTCGCTGTTCTTGCAGGGCCTGGCGGCTTCTTCTTTGCAATATTCCCTGTTGTTCTCAACGTTTGCACCCATTTCAGGATTGTATTGCGGCTTGGAACCGCGCTATTCCGGCGGATATTGAAATGCCGGCAGAAAATTCGTTGTGTTATGATAACTGATTCGCCATTTTTGACAAAAGTATCGTACGCGAATATGCGGTGCTGTATTGTCCACTGCTCCATTGTAACTGAAACGGTAAGTCATGCCGGCGCGTATGACCCCTCCACCTTCTTCCTCCCACCACTAACGCCTTTATATTATCTATTTTAAAAACGTCAGTTTCCCGTAAGTCACCCTGTATATTTCTGATAAAATCTAGCAACATATATGTCGTTGTTAGGAAGACGTTTACTCCCCATACTTGAAAGTAAGTAAAAATTGCAAGGGATGATATCTTGGCTGTTTAGAAAACGACCTTACCTATAGAATATAAAATTCTTGCAAAAAGTTTTTATAGCAGCGCCTGGCATTGCATTATCGTGATGCAACAACACCACGGTACACAGTTTCAAGAAAGACGCATGTTAATATATGATCGTAGAATGAAAATTATTTCACCAATACAGAGGTTTCGTCAGGTGAACTACCAAAGAACCAAAAAGCTTGTTTGAACATCTATATATAATTGGATTGATTCGGCTTTTACTTGATAAATATACATTATTTATTATTATCGATAAATTAACTCCTATATAAAAATGTCCATTTGATGGTGACATTTTTGTCACTTTGATAGCGATAAAAAGCTACATAGCTTTTTATCACCGATAAAAATGCTTCTTCCTCAAAATTGGATTACATATCTAGTAGCCCTGCATCACTTAATTTATTTTGGCAGCTGTCAGTTATAATTATTAAGTATCGTTGAACGTAAAATGTATGAGTCGGTTTGGGGAAATTTCAACAAATATCAAAAGATCAATACCGTAATCTACAAGAAATACAAGATCGTCAATATGGAGACAATCTAAAGAGTTTTATTCATGTCGTTAATTTATCTTGCCAAAAAAACACTCGAGCTTTTCTTTCACGGATAAATTTCTTTTTAACTCAAAATTTTTCCAATCAGTAATTTTGCTCGAAAAACTTACATTAGACAAAATCGCTCGACCTTTCGGTCTCGCGATTTTTTCATGTAAGTTTTTCTCGTCAAATTACTGATTGGCAAAATAATTTCGTTACAAAGAGAAATTTATCCGATAAAAAAAGCTCTTGTGTTTTTACTTATGATAAAATTATCAATAAATCGCTGAGAAAATTTTTCTCTTCGGAGTAGTTATGCAAGAAGTATTTCATAAGTCGCCTGTAAACGGGGTTGATGTAAGTGTAGATAAAAATGATCTACATTTTTAATGATATGTCTAGTAATATGGTAAGAGAGATCTAGTTCTTACTGAAAGTGTTGCACAGAAATCTGTAGATGTTCGTTAATTACTTGCTACGTCGCTTAACATATATTTTATTTCTAACAAGTGATCACTAAATTTTCTGCGATCCACCATTCCTCTTTTCCCAAATAGCTGTACAATACGGAGATAAGATATACTTAAATGAATGATAGATTCACACGCAAATTCCTATAGAAAATCTTCACATACGTCTTTTACAGATTCATTTAATTTTCTACCATTTCTTAAATAAATTTGCACTACATATCAAAAATATTTAAATAATATCAAAAGTATTATTAAAAATCGGGCGTGGAGAACACAATACAAGTTCATATTTGCGTGAATATTTCTATCCAATGGAGACAACTTTTTCTTACACATGTCATGTGGACGGCGAAGACTGGTTGGTTACATGTTTGTCATATTAACATTACAATATGAAACAAACATGTAAATAAATAATTTACATATCTGTAACTATGCACATGGACAATACACCTCGTATTTTCAGCATTTACTTCTGCTTAATACATATGTTTCTGCCATCTAGGCGTCCTCAGTTAAGCTAGTGAAGCAATGTATACAAATTAATACAAACCTGTTATAAACAACTGGTTTGTATCTGTATTTAAATTTACTAAAATAGCCCGCATAGATCAAGCAAGTTCCGTCCTATAAGAAGACAACTATTTAATAATTGACATCTTACGAGCGAAAGAGACTTTGTCTGGAGGGCAGATATGTAAATTATTTATTTATATGTTTGTTTCATATTGTACAAACGCTTTATACGTGCTTAACGTATTGTCATACTTAAACAAAACCTTTTTGTATATTAACATTAGTCAAGGAGCGTTGATGAGTGTCCTTTAATGCTACCTTTTATGACTTATTTGAATGTACTAAGGTAGCATTGAAAGTGAATTCTGCCTATCCCAGAGTCATTCCCTAACAAGTCTATACCACGACGAAACACGTGACTCCTGCCTGGATAGCAATTCTTACACAAACATGAGCTTATATTGTATTCTCCACAGTTAATTCTTAATAATATTTTTATATTATTAAAAAATTTAAAATGTTTTTGTTTTATACCAAAATGGTGAGGTTTTGTGTTCCGAACTGTTTTTTTTTTGTTGTTCATTAAATACGAAACCCATTATTTACTGAAAAATTTCCAGAAATAGTAGACAAATATTCTCAACTTATAATTTGGTTTATAAATGACAGTTCTCAATCAATTTTTCTACATATGTGAATTTAACTCATACATGACTGCTATATCTGTCTTTCTCTTTTATAGTTTACTCTGAAAAAAATTTATGGTTCAGTCATTATATATATATAGTAGACTCAATTAGTTGTCGATTTAAGGTCTGGTTTTACTTCAAAATGTATATATTTAAAACATGTTTCGGCATATGATGTCTTTTTCAAAGAATTTAAAATACTTTATATTTTAAATTCTTTGAAAAAGGCATCATATGCTGTACATCCGTTTCTTGTCGTTGAATTGTAACGCAATTACTACAATATTCAACTTAAATTCCTTTCTTAATGGCCATAGATAGAAGCGGGAGGAGTTTTTATAGTTTGTTTTATTTATTAGTTTATATTTCGTAAGATAAATAAAGTACGGAAAGTTAGTTTCTTTGGTATTAGGAATTCAAAAAACAAGTAGTCAAAAAAGGTCTGAGGAAGATGCTGCTGTTAATTCAGCCTTAATTAATTGGGATGTAGAAGAAAAAGTTATGCCTATGTGTTTCGATACAACAGCAGTTCAATTGAAACTTGTACAATACTAGATGAGAAACTAAATAGACAGCTGTAGCATTTTGCATGCAGATATTATGTTATGGAATTATTGGTTGCAGGTGCATTTCAAAAAACCATAGAACCAACAATATGGATCCAAATATTTTGTTGTTTGAAAGATTTCGTTCAACATGGCCACAACTAGATCATGATAGTTTTGAGCCTGGCATAACAGATCCAGAAGTAGCTAAATATTTTAAGAAAAAAGTCGAATGAAATTATTTATTATATTTAACAATTTTATTAGAGACCAAATTGAAAATAAGGTTGATGGTCATGATGGTAGCATCCACGAGTATATTGAACTTTTAAAACTAAGTTTGGTATTTCTTGGGGAAGTAATTTTTGGATATAAAATTACTAAAGCTGGTGCTGTCAGCTAATAGGACAACTGTGGTATCTAAATGAAACAAACATTGCTTTGTCGTTTTTAGATGATGAAGTTAGCATTGAAATGAAAAGAAAAATGGTAGAAAACTTAAATGTTGATGGGTACCCGGTCAAGCCACAAAGAATAAATTTGCCAGTAAACAAAATCATTTTTTTTAAATAAATATGTATTCGCTTATCTACAGAATAGGCTTTCCAGAATAAATTTTTCAGTTTTAAAATTTGCACAAAATTAATTTAAAGAATAAAAGTCATCCAAATTTTCTTAAAAATATGAGTTTTTGGACCAAACAGCATTAAATTTCGCCTATACACCAAAACTTTCACAGAACGAAATGCTCGTCTAGTTATGCTGAATAAAAGTTGACTCTTGATTATCAGCGATAAATTCAATATTAAACCTGTTACGGATAGTTTAAGCGATGTACCGTTTTAAAGCTTATTTTGTAAACTTTAATCGAAAACCGGCTGGGTTTTTCCCCTTACACAATCTCATTTTTCTTTTAAGATCTTATTTTTTTTGCCTATATTTTACGAAAATGGACGGGGAGCAAAAAAAACACAACTTTAGACTGTTTACGAGTTTAGGAGCAAGAGTTGCAGCTTGCTTCTATGTGCCCAGTAAATTTAAGCTGTATATCAAATAAAACACCTTGATCTTTAACTACTAGTTTCCTTGGAAGAGCTGCGTGTTCAGCAACATAATCGTAAGAAATATGTTGCGCGTTCCTGGAATAAGTGATAATGGCACACTTGCGAATAACTTATTTACATGGCACCGGGGGTAATCATATTGATATTTCTTTGTAATGTTTTACAGTCGGAGATAGTATCGATTTAAATTTTTTTCTACATCATCAGCATACGCAAGAACTCGGCAGTCGATTTTGATTGACAGATCATTTATATACATTATAAATAATAAAGGCCCTAGATGGGTCCCTTGCGGTACATCAGAAGACGCAGTGAATATCCTGGAATTATATCCATTGTAACAAACATAGGCCGATCTATTGTGCAAATAGGGATCAATTTTAGTGATCAGTATATGTGATCAATCGTATCGAACGCTTTAGCGAAATCTGTATATATCACATTTACCGGCTCTCTTTTGTCCAAGCATTGACTACTATACTGTGTAATTTTAACCAAGTTTGTTACTATCGATCTTCCCAGTTTAAAGCCATCTGGTATGGGGAAATGTAAGCTAATACCCAAGCATATATTTTCAAATATAAAACTTTGGTGCAAGTAGATACTTATGGGTCGATAATTATTCATAAAGCTCTTATGCCCATGTCTAAAAGTTGATAAAATACGACTTAGTTCCCGAAATTATTATTAGTTATGAATTCATTATTTTTGCATTTTATACTGCTTTATACTATTGTAACTAAATATGAATGATTAAGATAATATCGAAACGTTAAAATGAGTATTGTTTATTGGAAGAATAATTTATCAAGCTGAATTCCATTTTTAGTTAAGAGAACTACTAAGAAAAATATAAAATATATGCTGTTTCGACGTTTCGATAACATCACAGCTATCTTAGTCTTGAGCTTCTCGCGACGATAGGTGAACAAATAATACAATACTCGTTTAAACAAATACAAAAGCACCTTAAAACCAAAAAAGAAAATTTATTCTACTACTGCAATAAAATCGCTATTATCTCATAAATAGTTGCGGATTAAAAAGGTTAACCTTATTTTCGACTGTACTACATGCTCGCATTTTAATGCTTGTTTTAAAACACCCTGAATATTTTTGTGTATATGTGTGATTTATGTGCATTGTAGTAGAGTATTCATGTCCAGGCTTTTGCTTCCAACCTGTGTAATATATTATTACATCTGACGTAGATTTTAATGTAAGTACACAGAAATTGTTTTGCACGTTCTATACCTCAAATCGATCTTGGTTTTTACGTCATCAGAGAAGGTCTGAGTCTAGTAATTATTTTACAAAGTTGCGATATTATTTTCTAGGTAAATTGGAAACCTTTCTTTTCGAATAACTGAAGCACGACAACAACATATATGACGTAATCGTAAACGTTAATTAATGAATTAATACTGCCAAAATCAATTAATTAACAAGAGATGGAAAATGATTTCAATCTTACACATAAATATTTCTTTTCGTGTCTAAAATTAACTCTTCATTAGGACAAATTATTGACAATCAATACAATAAATATCTAATGGAAACAGAATACAAAAAAATACGTTCTTCAAATTGTAAATACACCCTCGCGAAATCGAGTTTGTCAGAGAAGAATTATAAGTAAACAGAGTCAGAAAATTTGTTTATAGAGCTTATTGGAAATAACAGAAAACGTTTACGAGTTTCAGAAATCACATTATGAAGTGAAGTGACGAATACGAACATATTTAATTGTTAATAAGTCAGCATAAATGACACTTCCATTTTAAATATCTATTTATAAGAATAAACGTAATCATTAAAATTATTGATGAAATAATCTTACATTAAAAATTTACAAAATCCTGCTAAATATTGTTACAGTTTATTTTTCTTTCCTTTAATAGTTTAGCGTGGATTAAGTTATACCGCCCTGTATGTAAATTTTACATTTAAAATTTAATACGTTATATTCTTTGATATAGGCGGCGCCATATGAACAGGTTTGTGTGGACCTTCAACAAGGCCTCTCCTCGCGGGGGCGTCTTACGAACATCACTGTTTGTATGATCGAAATATGTTTCACGCCTGTCTTAAGTATTTTGGAAATTGACGCAGTTGCGGATTCGACTAGGGCGCGGCGAGAAAATTTTAAAGAAAGGTCATTACCGTATTGAGTAATTGGGCATCTTGGACGGCAAATAGGCTGGCTTCGAGCTTCTTTTTTGTCCATCCATTTGCTGTAAATTTATAATATTTGGCATACGAGGAGAAAAACCAGATAACCAAGCATTCAACGTGTTAAGGCCACCTCGATCTTGCCAGAGCTCCTGTCTCAAGACCCGTATGTCATTTGTTTGTGGATCATGCCATCTGCATCGTCTTACAGCCGTTGAGGTATGTTGTACAAGACCTTTTTTCTTTAATGCATTGAATTTTAAAATTCTCGCCGATATTTTATTTGCCATAATTACGATTCCGACCGCAGTTCGACCGCAGATCTGTTGTTAAACCTTACATTTGGTATTACACATACAGTATTTTACAAGTATAGTAATAAAATTTAATAGAAATTACAATTCACCGAGATCTATGATACGCAGGCTTATGATAACGTAATGACAGAGAAAAAAAACATTCTAATATATATAACTCTAATATCTCACAAAGTTGTTGCGAAATAAAAAAACTAACTACTTAAATGTGTGAAATCAACTAATCATCCAACAATTAAAAATTCAAAATAATTATTCCGCGAAATCAACTAAACTTCATCATTAATTTAATACAAAATTATTTTAGGATTAGAATCTTTATAACGAAAGTTATGAACGTGAGTTAATTTTATAAATGTTTAAATATCAAATATATGAGTATGGATTATTTTGATAAATGTACAATAATGAAATATTTTTTTACACCTTACGTAAATTGCTTAAGAAACAATTTAACGGAGTTCCCAAATACATATACGAATTAAACTAAGATTAAATACGATTAGAATTAAAATTCGGAATCATAGTTATAGCAAATAAAATATCGGCGAGAATTTTCAAGTTCACTGCATTAGTTTTGTACATTATACTTAAACGGCTGTAAGACGACATAGATGGCATGATAAAATAAAACCTCGAAGCCTACATACGTCTATTTGCCTCAAAACAAAAGACGTCCAATTACTCGATACGGTAATGAGGTTTCTTTTTAAATTTTCTCACTGTGCCCTAGTCGAATCCGCAAACTGCGTTAATACTTAGGGTAGGCGTGAAACATATTTCGATTATCGAAGAACGCCAAGAAATAACAATCTTACTCACCGGTCGTGTAAACGGAAGTGTTCGTATGACATCCACGCGAAGAGCCGCCTTGCCGAAGGTCCACACACACCATACAGAGAGCGCAACCGATATCAAAGAATATAACGTACTAAATCTTATATGAAAAATTTAAATACAGGCGGTATAACTTTATCCACGCTAAACTTTTAAAACAAAGGAAAATAAACTGTAACACAACACATGAAAATCGGCATGAAAATCATGAAATTCATAAACTACTATTCGATTTTTACTAATATTACATAAATAGTAAAATATATAAACTAAGAATGGAAAGTATTTTAAATGCTGTTTAGGATAGATTTAATAACCTGTCGTAATATTTTAAATTTTTTATTGCTAAATATAAGTAAATTTAGGATATATAATTCAAACAAACATTTCCAATTTTATATATATTTAGGCTCACGATTCTTAAATATGTATGTGCCATAAAAGTTCCATTAGTGAACAAAGGATTTAATTTGGATATTCCTTGTTAATATCTAATATCTTAGATATGTATAATAAATCTTATTACTCCGACAAGGGACGATCCGGAAATGCATTCTTAAGTTTATGACACTACTAATACTAAATTAGTAATGACATTTTATTATTTATTAGTTAAGATTAGATCTTAAAGACAGTATCGTCATTATTGCTTGTAGGCATAATTTCCGGATAACACACAAAATTTCCCGTTATCACGTAAAATAATATACTATTCTAACAATACGCTTTTAATATGTAATAGATAGGGGTAGTGGCATATTTTAACCTATTTGTAAAACAGAACAGAAGAGATCAGTACAAACTCAACATCAGTATAAAACACACAGTCTTACAGTATCGTTCAGAGTCTCACACCACCAACATTCATATCAAACAGTATGACCTCAAACACAGCATTAACATAATAATACAATAAAGTAGGTATTATATTAGTGATTATTAGCTAATAATGGCACTCATAATTCCCGCAGGGAATAATGAAATGCGAGCGTACTTATTCGCAATGCAGGGAATAATGATAACGTTATGTCTCATTATTCCCTGCGTTCCGCCACTAAAACATAGTCTTGCCAAAAACAAGAAAACCAGAAAACAAGCTCGTACATTCTAATTGTCAAACGTGTCGTCGATACGATAAACTTCAGCGTTCTTTTTGAATTTGGTGTGTTAGTGTTAGTTTTATCGGTTTTATCATGGATAGTGATACAGATGAATTTATATTATGTACACCCCCAGAAATTAAGCTTAAGGCCGATGTAACTACGCTTTGTTTATAGCCCGAAATAATACCAAACATATTAAAGGTTCTAATTCGAATCCAATAAATATTACTAATTGTAGCCATTTTAATATTTATATAAATGAAAACTAATTGTCTATTATAAATTCGTTAAATTATTTTAATTTGATTGTAATCCTCAGACAAGCGCAGCCATTTTACTAACTGTCAAAATGTCAAGCGCCAAACCGATATTAGATAGATAGATAGTATAATGTTTGTTTTTCTTTTAATAATTTTCAGTTAGTCGTAAATAAAGTAGTGTATACTAATTCACAATAATGACTATTATTCCCTCGAGCTAAGTTACTCGCTCGCCGCTTCGCTCGATTCGTAAATTCAGCTCACAGGAATGTATTATTATTTATTAACACATTGTTGACCAGTCACAACTTATCTCGCCAAGAAAATAAAAAAAAATGTGTAATAAGATCTTAAGGTGATACTGATATTGAAGACGATTGGATTGAAAATGATATTATAAAATTTCTACTAGAAGATGCCAGGGAATTGGTAACTGCTAATTGAAATGAATACAGCACAGAAGCTGGTTCTTCTAGTACTTCGAAAAGAGCTCCTTACATTGATTCACATTTCAAGCTTTCGGAACAACCAAAACGTGGTCACGTTTTACAAAAATTAGTTACTGGGCTCAACTATACCTGAGAATATGTTGTTCAAAAGAAAGCACAGCGAGACGATATTAATGTTTGTACCATTGCACGTAGGTGATTGTTATAGTTTATCATATAAAAAAAAATAAGTTTATATAAATGTGAGCACGTTAATGCGTACCTTAATATACTTGGTGCTTAATTCTCATATGTACATTATAACTGACGTCTGTCAACGTTTTTTACGAAAATGCACTGGGGCTCCGCTCGAGCACGTCCCATGGTATAGTTGTATAAGACTTCAATCTTTGGGATCTCCTAAAACAGTCAATTTTGAAGCTAGAGGGTCGCGGGTGATACTAATCGATTTTTTCAGCGAGATACAATTAGGTATGTCTTGACTATGGATAATTTTACAAACCCGTAGAAAAGATGTTTCAAAAAATGTACCGAAATGGACCTTCGTCCCGCGACTTCTTTTCAGGGAAATGGATATTGTTCTACGGCGGTATGATTTTCAGAATTTCCATGATCGACTGAGCGATAGCGTTGGACATATTTTTCGTATTAAAAAAGCATGTGTGTAAAGAGATATACGCAAATATATGAAAATTTAGAAGATAAAATTTATCCGAATGAAGAATTCTGGCCTTTTTAAATAATAGATGAAAATTTTCTTTTTAAAAATTTTTATAAAAAGCTGAACTACATACAATTAACAATTTTCACGAACTGCCGCTAGAAAAATTTTCAAATTGTGCGGGGTCTAGTGGTTATCACGTTTGACTGTGGTCTACATGATCCGAATTCAAACCCATTGACCCGCTATTTTCTTTATTTTTTGTTTTCATGTTTTATTATGTAAAGTGAGTCACAGATTTCGAATTTTATATTATTTTGCTCTCCAATAAGTTTTCGTTAGATAAAAATTAATTAACCAGTTGTAATTATCAATTTATTGAAACTTGTAAAACCCATAAATTAAACCCAAGTATGTGTCAGCATGAATTTAAGAAAGCTTTGAAACTAATAACATTTCTTTGTCAAAGTGCAATGTATTGCCAAAAAATATGGACTAATTTATTGTAAAATGCCCCGATGGAACAGAAAAAAGGTAAATAGACAAAGCGTTCGGTAGGCACTCGTGTTGCTGGATACGAGCATTGTACTAGGGTGCGCGTAACCGGGTCGGCACTGGCTGAACATAGGTGGAAACTGGACACTAAATTCAATTTCAATCTGTCCAGATTCTATCACACAATCCCAATTACTTTAACCGTAAAATACGTGAATCCAGAATCCCAATAATATCAACCGTAACGACGGATACCTTCTACACAGTATCTGGCAAACTATTCTATCTCAAAAACTCAACCGTAACTGTGACGCTTCAGTGACGTTGAACAGTTCCTGATAACCCCGTCCAAAACTAACAGGCTTTCAATTTCAACGCAGCAATAGTAGTAGCAGTCCTGAAGATGTAACAGTGGGCGAAACGTCTGAGAAGAAGAAAGCAAGGAGAGGAAAGTAAAGATGCGGTTCTAGTCCAAAATCGCAGAAACAATAAAATTATATTGTAGTTGATTTATATTGTTTCTCCTCACACTAAATTAATACCGTTGACATGAGATAGCGTCTGTATGAAAACGGTGTGTCATTCATATATACTGATAACCAAATGTAAAAAGAAAAGTGTTAATATGACAGATTAAAGTAAGGTATGAAAATACATAGAATAAATTAATTGCAAATGGGAACAATTCTAAGTATACAATGGCGAAACAAATCCTAATAGACGAGAAACCGCGTATCAAGTTAAAAAAGTACAGAAGTTAACCAATTTGATGTTGAAGTTAATGTTGGTAACAAAAAAACATTAACGGAGTAATACAATCTTCTTTTGAGGTTTGCCATATGCTTGTTATCTACATTTCACTGTTCGTACTATCAGTTTGATAGAAAAACTTGGCGATCACGTGGCGAAACCTGGAAGAAGTACTAATTGAAATAACAACTATGAAAAAAACTCACAAAATTTCAAAACTGGAAAAGATAAGTAAATATCAAATCAACTAAAATTACAATTTATAGAATGATGACCAGATTAAATGAGTGTACCATGTAAATTCAAAAGTTTGCCACTTAGAAAAAAGAATGTAGAAACATGGACGTATATATTGAAAAAATATTTGGAGAATATTGAAACAACCTAGAAAATGTTAGCCTAATGATACATATTCCAAAGCAGAATATTAAGACAACTGAAATTACAGAAGAGAAACCGAAAACAAAATGACCAATCGGGAAAATAGAAAAAAAAAATAAATCAACCCAATTATCTCACTTCGACGAACGGAACTACTGCAATATATAGTAACATCGACCTTAGTGTTTATGTCTTCACTTTCATTTGACAAATTTGACTTCAAGCTAGTACGGTATACGCCAAAAGAAGGACACCGAAACCTAGAAATCCATGAAATATAAATGCGTCAAGTGATGTATGTGTCAATAGTTGTAACTGAAACTCGACAATATATTTATTCGAATTTAATGTCAAAAAAATTAGAACTGGTGATAACAAGGCAAAAAAATATATATATTTTAGCATATCTTGCCCTTATACGTTGATGCACAGGAATCGTTAACATAACGTAAAACTCGTTCCGGTCACAGGCGTCTCTATGAACTTTCGCACTTCCTCATAGCTGGATAGATTTGTTCTAAGCCTCTTATACACGGTACGATTTGTATTTGAGTTCGTGTAAGTCGATACAGCTCAACATACTGCCACGGCTTCCGGTGTGATTCGCTGTTTCCTGTGTTCCCGTTTCGGCCACCATATCCCGGGGTACCAGTCTTCTCTTGGTGATGGTCTGACCTGGGCCTTGACTAGCTGCCTTACCATCAGGTACTGTGACCACTCTACTCTAATTTTCGTGACCGCGGCTAATCTCTTTAAGAACTCTTGTAGAGTGAAAATACCTAAATCTCTTTGAAGTTGTTCGTTTCTAACAAATCATGGAACGTTAGCGACCAGCCTGAGAAATTTATTCTGAAGTATCTCCATGGTTTTGAGGGCGTAGGATTTAAAAAATGAATTTTAGCCAGAATTTTCAAGAAAATAGGGAGTTTTTCATATAACATACACATCAGATAACGTTTGAATAATACGAGAGTTGTGTACTATGCTTCAGTATTAGCGATGGTTTACGATGATCCAAAGTTCCCTTCGAATGTATGATTTTCTGACGACTGTCGTGCCCATCGGAGTTGATTTGTCAATCTACTGACAACTGATTTTCTTGACCGATTTCGTGAAAAGATAAACTTGTGTCGGAAGAATGCAGCAGACTATTTTTAGTAACATACGAGGGTCAACTTTTATATTTTTTCAAAATCTGAGAAAAAAACTAAATTTTTGGAAAGAAGCTATTTTATTGTTTTTCAAAATATTCGCCTTTATGCTCTATATACTATTGCATGCATACGAACCAGTTCTCAAAACATTTTTTCCACTCTGAAGGTTGTATCTCAGAAACATGATTTTCAAAGGTTTCGACTGCTTCTTGAGGTGTTTAAAATCGTTAACCAAGCATTTTTTGTTTGGAAACAAAAAGAAATCATTCGGCGACAAGTCAGATGAATATGGACAATGAGGCATTATTTCAACACTTTTGTCCTTTAAATAGTCAACTGATAGATGTGCTGTATGGAAACTCGCGTTGTCGTGGTGAAGAATAATGCGACGTTTTCGGTTGTTCTTCCTGATTTCGTCTATAACTTTTTGGCAAACAAATGACTGTATACCAATCAGCGCTAACAGTTTTTCGATCCTATAAAGGAATTGTTGCGATGTGTCCTGTACAGTCAAATAAACAAGCGACCATTTTCTTGGAAGTGCTCCTTACAACAACAAATTTTGTGGGGTTCGGTTCGTCTTGGAACACCCATACAGTAGATTTTTGCTTGGTTTCCGGTTCATACGCATATATCCATGTTTCGTCACCTGTGACGATGTTGTATACGGATTTTGCGGTTCCTACGTCGAATTTGTTGGGCATCTCTTTACACCAATTGACACGAACTGCTTTCTGTGCTTCGATCAAGTTATGTGGAATCCATTTGGAACATATTTTTTTTATAAAATAAATGTTCATGTAAAATCGAATGAATTGCAGTCTGCGATATGCCAAGAGATGCCTCTACCTCACTGTGAGTCCCATGTCGATCGTGTTCTATTATTTTCCGCACAGCATCGATGTTTTTTGGAATGACAACAGTTTTTGGTCGACCTTTACGTGATTCATCACTAACTGAGGTACGACCATAACGAAATTCTGCAAACCAATTTTAAACTCTCTTCTCTGATGGTGCTTCATTACCAAAAGTTAACCGAAGCAATATAATGCATTCGTGTAGAGTTAGGCCTTTTTTATAATCGTAAAAATCATCCAACGAAAACCTTCACGAGTAATCTCCATTATTTTATAAACTCACTGTCTTAAAACTGCCACTGTCAACACACTACTGACTCAATTTTTAAGCTATCGCGTATTTTTCATTGACAAATGTTAAACTTTAAGAATATAGTGATTACATATGTCAAAGGCACCATTTAGTGGTCAATTGTAAAAATATAAAAGGTGTCCCTCGTATTTAACAAACTTCGTACACGGTACCAGTACTGCATAAAATGCAATGGCAAGCATATTGAGCATATTTTATTTCTCATAAATGCTGAAAATTAACCTATTTCCTTATAGCCTTTAAATAGCTGAAATTATAATGATTTGAACATTTAATAACGTCTTAGTTTTCAGTGACTTTTATTTTATCGTATCCAGTATTTATAATTGAAATATATTATTCGTCCTTACAGAATTCTCTTCTCATTGCAATTAATTGAATTCTTTTTTAATAATTCTACCAACACGAGTGCTCACAAAATTTTTGTAAATATTAAATATGAAGATGTTCAATATCAACGGTAAACTCTCCAATAGTAATGGACATTTATATGATGTATAAAAGTAGTATATTCCTTTATTTTAATGAATTGAATGAAGCTTCTTAAATTGCAAAACACACTACTTGAATAATGAAATGTATGATTATATTTACACATCAATATACATAATTACAAGTATATTACAGTTACATAATTGTGTAACACAGCTACATAATGTTATAAAAGTTAACGTAAGTGTCTAAAATGTGTGATACACCTGTATGAAATATCAGGGTGAGCACGTTAGTGCGTACCTACCCTAATATACTATACCACTATACTATATAGAAAATCTTATAGATGATGCCAAAAAAAGAGTTTATTTTATTCTTTTTTTTTTGGCATCATTTATAAGACTTTTCTGGGACATTTTTTGGGTCTTGAATCCACAACTTTTATCAGGTTGACACCTGCTTAAAGACTCAAACACATGAAGTATATTTACTTATGTATTATCTTCTGTCCCATCGGGGTATTTTCCAAGAAACTAGTAGTTTATATGTTGCTAGTAACGGAGTTTATCACAATAATTTAAATATGATCAAATTTTCAAACGTCGACTTCGACAGGACGGGCGAGTTTTATTCAAATCATGTTTTTGGTCTTTTCGTGTTAGTTCAACATGTAAAACGAATCATAACTTGCGCAGTTCGTTAGAAGTACCTTACAATATGAGTTAGATATACTAATCAATTACACGCCCTTAACAAGAACTAAATATCCTCTACATGTACAAAATTGATTGGCAATTACTGACAGCGTAAATGTTTATAATTAATAACGACGACATTTATTAATTCGATAAAGTACACTTCGGATGCGGTACAACGAAGTGGAATTTTCATCGGATACGGTAAACTAATATTGTTTTAGCGAATACGTCGAACATGTGATGTTCAATTTTTATTATGTTTTCATCACTGCAATCGCCATACAAAATCTTACTACTATGTCCATTTAACCGACTTCGTAGCATCAATAACAAGAAAAGTAGCAATGGCGCGCTTTATGCTCTATCAATGGAATACCTATATACAAGGCGTCTGTAAAACGTCTTTACAAAAACCTACTATATATTTCTTACAGCAAAATAAGCTGATTTAGGACAACTTACCTTACAACAAAGTTGCTTAGTTTGGGCGCTATACGGCGCTGAAATTACACCTCTGAAATCGTTTTTTTATTATAAATATAAAACAACTAGCTCGATTTTACTGAAATTTGGTACGTTGACATGGCCTTATGAGACAAAAAACTCCATATCAAAATTATGAACATCATTTTATATGCGTAGAAATTGCTTTTTTTTTAATAATTGCGCATTTCAAATTTCTACGCCAATGGTTAGCCTGTTTAAATAACATGGGAAGAGTGTCTCTCTCTATGTATTCTCTATTATCTTATCGTTATTATTGTACGGCGGAGCTGAAGAAATAGTTATTTATGCACAAAGGGCGTTATGGATTTTATATTGCCCGAGGTCGACGTTAATTCAGCCCGAGGGCCTCTGGTCCGAGGGATGAATATCGACCGAGGGCAATCTAATTGCCATAACGCCAGTGGTTCATACAAGATTTTATTTTTCTTTTTTTTTTAATTTCTTAAGCGGAAAATTCAAATTATATTGGAAAAGTTCCGAGATTTCTGTCAACTCTCATGTCGTTACGCATCATTATGAATCTAACATGGCTCCTTGAATCAACGATTTAACCTTAATTTTATTTTAAATGACAGTTGTTGACACTTTGAAGTTTTAAAGTTGCCAATGTTTAGATACTCTTAATTTTAATAAAGAATGCTAAAGTTTTGGTTCTTTCTTTAGACTTTCTTAAAAATTCAAATTATTAGTTCTGTAAAATGTATATTCTTTCTTCTCGGGCCTCATTTATACTCACACAACATTAAAAACTGTAAATAAATTAGCGGCAATATGAGCCATATCGCCCTGTTATAACGTTCAAGGGCGATATGACCGTGTTTATGGTAACCGTATCCAAGGTGAAATGAACAAATAATACTTAAGTGAAAAATAAAATAGTATATGTATACAGAGAATTTCATGTAACTTGCAATATATGAATGTAGTAACCATAGATACGAAAATACTATGCACTTGCACTGTCCCACATAAAATGCAATATGTAATAGTTATGATCGATATGATATCCTTCATGGTTGTTTTGTCAAATTATTGACAGTAAAGCCTATTTAATTCAATGTAGTGTTTTAGGATTAAAACTACATTTCCGATAAATATCGTTTATTGAATTGAATCCCGAAAGATACCATGTCACTAACTGAGTTCTCTCTTCCTTTGTGTATATCATTTAAGATTGATACTAAGCTAATATCGAAATAGAAATACTGCTACTTTTGACTTAACTAATGTCAAATTATATTGATATGTTGCATTTTACGTGGGACAATGTAAGAATGTATTACCTAGTTTCTATGGAAATAAAAAACCTATACATGTTTGTATATTGCATCTTAAGTGAAATTCTCTGTATAATACCCGGCAGCGAAAGCATATTAATTGCCTCGCACATATTCTACTGCCTCGGCTAGCGCCTCGGCAGTGAACTATATGCACGGCTATAATATGAACTTTCTGTACCTGGTCTATAATATACTATTACTCGCTGCTATTATTGTTTTATTATTTTTTCATATATATTTCGTTTGCAGTTTATGACACTTTCATTCGCATTTGCTTCCTGAAGTTCTTAGTAAACCGTAAACTCTTTGTTTCTAAAACTTCTTTTCATAACTAAACTAAACCTAAACTACCTACATTTAAAGTTTTAATGCAAACAATTTACATAAAAAAATAAATATATTTAAATAAACAAGTCACACTTACACAAAGAACATAATATTTGTAAAACTTCTTAAATATACAAAATACTGGAAATTTCCATACCAAATAAGATCTTGGATTTGATCGACAAAACATAGTAGTAAAGCAAGTGTCAAGAACAGTTACATCAGAATTGATAAGGAAGTAAAATTAAAATTTTTAATTAAATCCATTCATTAAAAATTTATATAGAAATTCCGCCCTAACCTTTTCATGTTAATACTATAACAAATGAAAGTCATGTCTCCTCGTTAACGGAAAACTCTACATTAAAATCTACGTAGGTTTCACTTAGTTTCGAAGAAAGATACTTCGCACTCGATAGAAGTTTTGTGTATAATAAAGAAACTTGACTAAAAAGCATATTAAATTTTATCACAAACTGCTGTGTAGTATGAGGTTGTAACAATATTGGAATTATGAAGTTGTTACAAGAGTTTAATTTATTTATTTATTTCGTATGAGAAGCGAAATCGAAATTTAGATATTAGTGTATAAGTCACTTTTATGACACAAAAAAGGGTCATAAAACTAATTTATACACTAATATCTAAAATTCTTAACCTGTCGAGAGCTGCAGGAGTTGCCTTGCTCAGCTCGTGGATGCCATCAGGGAAACTTCTTCTGAGGCAATCGTTTACTGTGTGGGCCATAGTTGGTTCCACATATCCGCAGTCGTATGGGCTTGATGTTGTATAAATGCATACTAGCAGATACTAATCTGCTAGTATGCATTTGTACAACATCAAGTTGCATCTTCCGGGGCCTGTGCGGAACCTATTTAATTGAGGCCATTGCCTACGTGGGAGGGTTAAGTCCGACAGAGGTTCTGAAGCATTATAAATTAGATCTCTATTCCTCAATTCAAAGTTTTGTTCGAGGAGAGCTATCCAGCAATCATTCACATTGATGTAATTCTGAACTTCCAGCCTAATCAGTCTTCTAACTTTCGGCTAGGTCCTGGAGACGCTCTTCAAATCATCGTGTATGGGAAGATCAATGGTGTTGGAAATCTTCATTCTGTGCTGCAGGAGACGTCTGATATCCGGCGGGACAATGTTAGAAACAATCTGTAACCAGAAACTAGGCATGGATCTAAGAGTACCGGTGACGATCCTCATTATATCGTGAAGTTGAATATCTACTAGCTTGATGTAAGAGCTTCGATACCAGACAGCAGCATAGTATCCAGCATAAGAGTAAGCCAGTGCAATAGCTGCTGCCATTCGCAAAGTCTCCCCATTCGCTTTCCATGAATTGCTGGAAAGTTTATGTAATATATTATTGTGGGTATTCACCTTTTGACTAGTTTTACATAGGTGCTGCTTGAACGTCAGAGACTGGTCAAACGTTACGCCCAGATATTAAGGGTGGGGGTTGTGGTTAATGCGACCACGACCAAATTCAACATTCAGCTCTATGTTGACTTCTTGTGACATAAATGAATCGCACATGATTCGGATTTTGGAGGGTTTGGTTGTAAGCGACATTTCTTATACTTGCAGATCTTCAGCAAGTTGTAATTCTCCATCGTCTAAATTCTTGGTTCAGGTGCATAAAGCCAGGTCATATGTATATAGATATTTTCGTGATTTTGTGGGTGGAAGATTACTTATGTAAATGTTGTACGTTAGTGTAGCCAGAACCAAGCCTTGAGGAAGGCCATTCTTCAAGGTTTTGCCATTATTAACTTAATTGTTTAGCCAGACTGCGATTCAGAAATTACTCAGCATATTCTGAATAAGTTTACTTCATTTTTTTTTAATTTAAAAATCATTGCATTCTTCCAGACTGTATCATAGGCACTGGAGACAAGAGCAGCGGATGATTTTAATGTAACTTGAAGTCTTATATGTAAGCCATTGCCATTGTGTGAGTAGTGGGGATAGAAATAAATTCTAACCTGCAAACAGAAATTTCGGGTATCTCATTTTAGCATGCAAAGTTTCATTTTCCTATGTAGGGTCGTTGAGTAACAGTGTTATTTATCATGAGTTCGATTTCTGAGATGTGTACCAAACAACGATCCGTGATACAATTTTTGACGCTGAAAGACTGCGCCCCCAACGAACTTTACAGGGTTTTGATAACTGTTGATGGAACAATTGTATGGATATGAATAACGTTCGCCAATAGGTTCGGCGTGCAAAACTCTGTCATAAAGGCGAAATGAAGGTGTTTGAAAACGATTAGGTCGACCAGTAACAGTAACACATGAGAAGAATCAAAGACGAGTGAAATACACTGATTCAAGTAAATAGCTGAATTACCCAAAACAAATTGCTCGGCCATTAGGCATCAATAAAGAGTCAAGTACATTGTTCAGACGTTGAATTACAGAAAAATTTGCACCAGTTGGGTCCTGCGATAATTAACGAATTACATGAAAAATAAAACATTTGTCAAGAATTTTTTAACCAGTATCGATGTGAAGGAAATGATTTTCTCATGGACATCACTATCGGGGACGAATTTTGAGTTCGTCACTATGAGCCCGAAAACAAGTGGCAGTCAATGGAATATCTCGTCCTGATTCTCCACGTGTACGAAAATTCAAAAGAATTCCATCAGCGAAGGAATATATGCTCAATTTCTGAGATGAAAAAAGAGTAATTCATACCAGAGATCTGCCGAAGAGATCAACAGTTAATTTATTAAGATACCTACTACAAAACATAACAATCACTAAACAATCATATCATATGATTGTTTAGTGATTTACTCTACACATATGATTCATATGTGTAGAGTAAGGCTGGAAAGAACGAATTTTCTCTTGTACCACGACAACGACAGACGTTTAAAAGTCTCCAATACTCGTATTTTCAGAAACAAAAAGGGAAGCAATTAAAATATGCGATGTTATTATGCAACAAATAAGAGCTAAATTTATTTCTACTGGGTTACCAAGAATCAATCTTTATTTGTTTCTGGAAAAAAAGGTTAAAAACTGAAGGTCAGCTCATTTATAAGAGAAAAGAATTGTAAAGTGTCTCTAGAGACCTTTTTCTTTTATATTTATGATTTTGCAAGAGGAGATACGAGGTATTTCTCAGGAAAGGCACAAACTTTTGGAAGTATTAGTAACAACGTCTTTGTCACAGGCAACTGAAGTAGGAACATGTTTTTTCATGTTGAAACACATCAAGACATTTCTTCGAAATTCAATGAGAGAAGAGTTCATTAGGAATGCTGTCGTTAGAAGTATTTTTTCTTAACAATATCGAAAACTTCAATCACCAAGTCATTGACTTATTTTACGATACAAAAGAAGAAAAGATGGACCTCAATTAGAGTACATTGTAATTTTTAATATTGAACTGTTTCAAACCTTTCTATTAAATGGTGGAAAGAAGATTGGTCCTATCTCTCAACACTGTCATGAGCTGCCACTGCTATGCGCAATCATAAAATTTTAAATCGATATATTAAAATTAAATTATCATTATTAAAAGTAAAATTCTAAGGGCAAATCAAATTTGATCAGCATTTTATTTTCTTTTTCTGAATATAATTGAAGAGATACTGCAAGTGGTATCGAGGTAGGTATGTTAGGTAACGCCATAAACAACTGCAACTTGATTGTACCAATACTGTTAGTTGTATTAACAATGTCGTGCAACGATGTGTCAAATTCTGTTACACAACGTACAATTATTAAATTTCTTTTCAATAAAGGTGTAAAAGCGACAGATATTCATCAGAGACTCCATTAAAAGTGAAAGTAAGTGGAGAAGAGTGTTTATCACTTACAACAGTCCTTAAGTGGTGTAAATCCTTCCAAAATGGTCATGAACGCGTATAAAACTTAGCGCATGCTGCGCGTCCAGCCTCTGCTGTGGATGTTGGGAATATTTAAAATGTTTATCAGTTAATCCGGAGCAATAGGCGAATATCTGTGAAGAAAATTGCTAGGATTGTAAAAACTAGTGTTTGTAATGTTGTAATTTACAATGATGATAAATACTATTGCCTACGGCAAGCTTAAATTTATTCAAGTTAATGCCAGGTGGGTTCTAAAACAACTTTCTGCGGAACAACGGCACAAGCGACTTCAAGTTTGCAGAGAACTCCGGCTTCGCTACAAGCATGAAGGCGATGACTTTTTGTCACGTATCATAACAAATAACGAGACCTGGATACAGCATTATATCCCAGAAAGCAAGAATGTTAGTATGGAATGGGCTGAAACTCATCTTCACCCAAAAAATTCAAAGCACAACCATCGGCGGCAAAGTGATGGCGACTCTGAGACGCTATTGAAAATAATTAATTCAGTTATTATAGTGAGCTTCTTGCAAATGTTAAGCTGACCATACAAACAAAAAGATGCCGTCTCCTATCCAAGCGAATTATTCTCCTATGCAATAATACTCCCCACATACAGCCCATCTATCGATCCCATCAACATTGGCTAAATAGTTTTGGGAAGTACTCCATATTTATGTTATAAGAACACTTATCCATGCAGAAGACCCTTATATTTCATTAAAAATAATCAAATCTTGTAGGCCTTGTAATATGGATTCTATACAAGTAAAGCATACGAATATTTAGATATAATAAAACACAGTTGTATAGTTTCAAAATAATATATAATGTTAACACACTACATATGTTTCACCACACTGTGGCTTCATCAGGTGGATGAATATACTAATTCAAAATATCAATTAGATCTTATATATATATCAATACAAAGTACAGAACTAATCTCATTCTAAGAGGGGGTGGACATGTATGAGTTTTAAGTTTAGCAGGGGGGAGTTATTTATGTCTAGTTGGTCATTTAAAATTATACCTAATTTATTATATTTGTTAATTTCTAAACTTTCTAACATATTAAGTTTTTTACTTTTATCTAGAACATGAAAAGTTTTAAAATTAGTGTTGAATTTGTGATTATGTTCTAGGCAATGATTGGCAAAAGTTGAGTCTGTCTTCTTATCTCTGTGGCTTCTTTCATGTTCTTTCATTCTAATATCAAATGTCCGTCCTGTTTGTCCGACATACACGTTTTTACAATCTTCGCATGTCAACTTGTAAACCCCTGAGTTTAATCTATTGTCCGTTTTATCTTTGTTGTTTTTTATAGCGTTTTATAAGGAATTGTTGGGCTTTGAATGAAATGGTCTCTTCTTTACTTGTTTTTATTAAGTTTCCTACTTTGTTTGAAATTGTACCGATGTATGTGATAGAATTATAACTAAATGTTCTATTGTTTTTTACTGTGGGGTAAATTGAAGATATCGTTTTAGATTTCTGTAGTTTTTTTAGAATATTATTAATTAAATTTATGGTGAAACCGTTATTTAGCGCTATAACGTGTATTCTATTTAATTCTATATCGAAGTTTTCTTTACTCAACGGGACGTTAATTAGTCTGTGAAGCATTGATTACATGGAAGCATTACACACAAATTATCTGCTTATCAATCAATGCTTCACAGACTAATTAACGTCCCGTTGAGTAAAGAAAACTTCGATATAGAATTAAATAGAATACACGTTATAGCTCTAAATAACGGTTTCACCATAAATTTAATTAATAATATTCTAAAAAAACTACAGAAATCTAAAACGATATCTTCAATTTACCCCACAGTAAAAAACAATAGAACATTTAGTTATAATTCTATCACATGCATCGGTACAATTTCAAACAAAGTAGGAAACTTAATAAAAACAAGTAAAGAAGAGACCATTTCATTCAAAACCAACAATTCCTTACAAAACGCTATAAAAAACAACAAAGATAAAACGGACAATAGATTAAACTCAGGGGTTTACAAGTTGACATGCGAAGATTGTAAAAACGTGTATGTCGGACAAACAGGACGGACATTTGATATTAGAATGAAAGAACATGAAAGAAGCCACAGAGATAAGAAGACAGACTCAACTTTTGCCAATCATTGCCTAGAACATAATCACAAATTCAACACTAATTTTAAAACTTTGCATGTTCTAGATAAAAGTAAAAAACTTAATATGTTAGAAAGTTTAGAAATTAACAAATATAATAAATTAGGTATAATTTTAAATGACCAACTAGACATAAATAACTCCCCCCTGCTAAACTTAAAACTCATACATGTCCACCCCCTCTTAGAATGAGATTAGTTCTGTACTTTGTATTGATATATATATGATCTAATTGATATTTTGAATTAGTATATTCATCCACCTGATGAAGCCACAGTGTGGTGAAACATATGTAGTGTGTTAACATTATATATTATTTTGAAACTATACAACTGTGTTTTATTATATCTATATAATGAAGTTTCAACAAGTATCTCCTTCGTCGATTATTAATTCATACGAATATTATTGTTAAAAAACAAACAATACTAAAAAATCAACTCGGATGGTTTAACAGGTCAAATTATGAGTTTGCGTCGATGTATGAAAGCTTGAATTGTCATGATGCAGAATGGTTCTGCGTCGCTGGTTGTTTTTCTTATTTCTCCCAATACCTCAGACAAACAAATGGTTTTGTACCATTCAGAATTGACCACTCTACGATACTCTAGTACTACTGTAGTCACATCCCCATTTTTTTCTGAAAAACAGGCGACCATTTCTTCGAAATGCCTCTTGCGTGAACAACTTCTGTTGGGTTTGGCTCATTTTGAAACGCCCACACCGCCTGCTGTTTACTTACGTGCTCATACACATAAATCCAAGATTCGTTACCTGTGTATCGATCAATATATCGCCAGTATCCCGCCATAACTGTAGGTATTGGTCATGGCACAATCCTCACTATATACAGTAATCACACAGACAACGTTAAGACAAATTAAATGTATGGATGAGACTGATAGGACGGCGCTTTAGGACTTTTTTTTTTGTTGAGGAAACGTGACTGCTGCCCAATATTTAAATTTTTGCAATTTGATTTGGTGCCACCAGTGGCAGCTACTTTAATTAATAATGAAGATGATCAGAATATTTGGTTTCAAAAAGATGGAGCGCCTCTTCATTTTTGCATATATAGGCGCGTTAATACCTTGATAGCCCGGCGGGGAGCAATTGAGTGGCCAGCGCGTTCCCCCGACCTAACGCCCTAAATATATATTTATGGGGTTACTTAAAACCAAAAGTTTTCATTAGACCCAACAACTTGAAAGATTTACAACAGAGAATTCGTAATGCAATGCAACAAATTGGGCCAGATATTATTGAGCGCAGAATAGAAAGTGTGATCAATGCCAAATAGTTGGAGGGGGGCACTTTGAACATTTGCGTTGTTTTGTTGATTAATTTGTTTCATATTTTTTGTATGTTTGTTTTTTGATTACTATTTTTACTAAATTGTAACCATTGAAGTTTTGAAATAAATCTGTCATTTATTCAAAAAAATTGTTATGTAAAGTACCAATTCTTGTACATCATCGTTTAAACACTCAGAAGGTCTAACAAAAATAGAAAAAAAAGTGAAAGTTTTCATTAAAAAAAAATATGATGACGTCATTGTGCAGAAACCAATGATGCCATTGAAAAAAAAGAGCATTTTAAAAACAAAAATTGACCTGTCCGAGCGATTTTCTTAAAACATAAAACGCTTTTATCAATTTTGTTCCAAACTTTATCATCACACGGTACATATAGGCAAATATCTTAATAAAATCCTAACGCGATCCAGAATTTTTAAAATTAATTTCAGAATTAGGATGCAAAAATCCATAAGAGATTAGTGTATAAGAGAAAAATATTGTACTGACTAGTTAATTGAATATCATTAGAATGAATAACGGATGTTAAATTACACAAAACTGAAGTTATGTTATAGTTACTTTGAAAGCTCTTAACTAGAATTGTTTATATACTTTTTCCTAAATCATTTTTCTATTTTCCAGGTAGATATACTATTCATTTTTGCAAGCGCCTTTTATTTATTTATTTTTGTTTATTGGATTTAGGTGTTACAAACATTTTATGCCTTCTTATTATGATCGTCTATGGTTTGCAGTCTTGTATTTCCATTTGTTACCATTACGATTTCTGACTTCTAGAAGAGAATTTTAGTTTCCTAGTATACTAACGTCTTGTTCCAGACTTATATTGCCTTTTGAAGTTTGCTTTTGCAGCGAGACAATAACCTGAAACATCTGTATACAGGAAGTATTTTATTCCAACAAACTCTATATGTTTATAATGTGCCCTAGAAGGAAAATATCAATATGTCTGGGAGGTGTTCCAGGCCGAATTGTTTGCAGCCGCAGCCTGCGCCGAGGAAATTCGAAAGCCGGCTGCGCAAACAAAAAAATCAACATAATGACTGATAGTCAGGCAGCTATTAAAGCCATTATGAATCTATCTACCAGATCTAAACTGGTGGAATATTGTAAACAGGCCCTCAATAAACTGGCACAAGACAATACAGTGTCGCTGATTTGGGTGCCAGGACATGAGGGAATTAAAGGCAATGAGATTGCCGACGAACTGGCCAAAGAAGGTACTAATAGGAATTTCATAGGACCAGAACCTGTATATAGAATCGCTAATGATTCCGCTAAAAGGGAGATCTGGTTATGGCTAGAAAGAGAACATAAAAATAAATGGAGGTTAACGGAAGGTCAACTCCATACCAAAACACTACTAAGGGAGCTGGACGGAAGGTTTTCAGCCAACCTAATTTGTTGTAACAAAAAAGAAATTAAAATAATTACTGGCTTAATAACCGGGCATTGTCCTTTAAGGAAGCATCTGTACCGCATGGGCTTGGTTAGCAAGCCCTGGTGTAGGAGATGTGGAAAAACAGGAGGAAACTAGCCTTCATGTAATATGCACGTATGAGGAACTGAAGGAACTCAGACAGAAATATTTCGGGAGAGATCTATTAGATCCTACGACTGTACTCAAACTTCCCCTGGGGAGGATAGTGGCTTATATCGAGGACACAAGACTAACAGAGTGCAACAGAGAGATCTATTGGAGATAGTACAAAGAGCAGTGTGCTCAAGTTCCTGGACGTTCTGGCGTCCAACCCAAAACAGAAGAAGAAGAGAAGTTCTATATGTTTGAATTCTGCTATAATTATAATTATATATTCCTCAGTCAATCACCGAAAAACTTTTCACTCAACTCACATAGATCGGCTGAGACGGCTGGTTTTAATTTGTATCATAGGACGATAAGTTCTGCGATTATTTTGTTACGTTCCCATATAGAAAATGTCTTTCCTACTAATTATTAATTTTTCTAACTGTGGTTGTTTTTATTATTATTGCCTCCTGGATATTAATGTAAGTATGTGTACCTATTCTAAGGTTTGTAAATAATCCAAAAAGCGATTTGTTTAGTACCCATCGCAGACACCACAATCGATTTTATTGATACTGTTTCTTGATTCCAAAGCTCTTCTAATCCATTGCAAGTGGTGTATTATGTATTTTTTGTTATGTATTTTTAATATTAATTACCTTCACATATAACCTGCCTCGATCGAAATACTTGCGCGAATGAAAAGAATCACATTTCATTCGTTTTAACTAAATAATAATAAATATAAAATATTAACAACAATGTTCAGTTTCGTAAACAACCGCATAAAAAAACAAAATAAATTCAAATGTTTACAAAGCTTGGCCTGAGAGAAAAACAAAAATATGTGTATATGCAATATCAATAACATTTAAAAATATACAAAGACGCAAAATATACGAAAACATGAATTAATAAGTATGTATAACATAGTAAACAAGTAAAAAGGTAAGCAAATAAAAAGGCACTCATTTAAAAAAATCTTCATTGCCGTAGCAATATTTGTGTACTAAAACTCATTTTGTTTTCATTTCACCGTTATTAAAGAAATGATTTTTTCGGTAAAGTGAAACCTTGGCTTACTAAGGAAATAATAAATCTTTATTTCTCGTATTATACTAGTGTACAATTATATGGTCTTTCAGACTGTTTTTGCCTTACGTACAAAACATATTGGATGACAAATTTACATGCATTCATATTTGCCGTAAATTCTAGAATAAAAATCGCAACTGGTTATCGGTGCATAGTGGAAATATTCTTTTATTTCAGAGCATTTAGCAGTTAGATTTTAAGGCACTGTCCCTATTCATAATTGCCGCAATGTTATTAAATCTGGATTTCTATTAAAAACTGCGCCTAGCTCTTGCCGAAGGCCACATTCGAAGTGACTTGGTATATTTTTCAAATTATTAATAGTCACATCTAATGTTGTTAATCCATCATTTAATTTAAGATTTTGATTTTCAAAATAAGTGATTAGTTTTGGCAAATCTCCAAAGTATTCCTGAAGAAAGTACAACTGATTTTTTAGATTTGGAATTTGTATTAGTTCCTTGCACTCAGAAATATTTCAAGCATCGTCATTTAAACATGTAACGAAATTTTGTAAGCTATTGAAATTCTCTGTAGCTTCCAATCATGTTCCCCATCTAGTTAAGTTTTTCCTTGTAAAGAGTGCTCTTAATAGTGCTTTTCTGAAAACTTTTTTAAACGCGGATACAAGTCTATCAAGTTCCGGAAAGGTGTTTCTGATATATTCACAGATGCTGTGGAGAGCATGTGCTACACAAGTAATATGCAACATATTAGGATATAGTCTGCCTATTTTTAACATATATGCAGCACTGTCATTGACAAATACAAGTATTTTTTCTTTGAATGCATATTCTCGTAAATGGTTTTAGCTACTGTTTCCGCATCAACTGTATTTATGACTTTTGTTGCTATTACATACGGGTTATGTGGAATAGTTGAATGTAGTACACCAGCTACAACATTTACCACACAGCGTCCTAATATATCGACAGTTTCGTCGGCCCTTATCCATAGGTACTGACTTGAAAGATGGTTTCTAATGCGTTCTACTACTTTCGTGTAGCACTTAACAGAAACAAAATATTTGGTGGATTCATCAGGAACATTTCGATCACTATCTTTTTGGAGAAATGTTTTTAAGGTGGAATTGTTAAGTTTATTTAATGGAATATTTGCCGCCATTAAAGTTTCACAGAGTTCTTCATTAAAATTGTCAGATTCCAACTGGTCTAATTTCTGTGTTTGTGTTTGCGATGCTAAGTGACGTTTTACATGCGATTTCTTGGATATTTTACAGACTTTGCAATAAATCTCGGAATCACTGGCAATGGACACACAACCAGTTTGACCCTTAATCCAACTCGCCATTGTTTCACGATGCCATTCTCAAGGTTGTTCCATATCATATCTGAAAAAGTGACTTAAACAATGTTCTATATCTAAATAAATGAGAATTAAAAATGTATGCGTAAGTTATTGAAACTTAACGAAATTCACTGGACACTTACGTCAAAATAATTAGGAGAAGTAGATTCGATGAAACGATATTAAACAAGATCTATTACAAAAATTACGAAGTATGTAATTAACTGTTAAAACAATGAAAAAAAGAAACTAACTCACCGTACTTTATTTATCTTACGAAATATGGACTAATAAATAAAATAAATTATAAAAACTCCTCACGCTTCTATCTACGCCCATGAAGAAATGAATTTTGCTGTAATATTGACGTAATTGCGGCACAATTCAACGACAAAGAACAGATGTGCGGTTTACCGAATGAATAGTGCTATTCAATAACTGCGTGTTGTACTTAGCGATGTTATAGACTATTTATATGGTCCATCCTGATGCGTCCGGTCTCTAATAATAATGCAACTGCGAAAACCTAAGTTTAAAGTTCGAGGTTGTCGTTATGCAATGAGACGTAGTCCAGTTGCATAATCACCCGAGATACTTTAAGCGTTTTCGCATGTCATTTTTTCTGTTGGTAAACTACGTCGGTCACCAGTCGCTATGGGTATGTTGTTTATGAATTGTTTATTTTATAAACGAAAATGCAAAAGTCAAATGAAATTCCTGAAAATATTTTAAAGAAAGCGAACTTATTGCTGGAAAAATAGTTACCCGTGAAATCTAAAGCTGCTTACCAGGAGGTTTATTCAAGTTTCTGTCATTAGCGAAAAAATAACAAAATCTCCTCGGTAACAGAAGAGGTAATTCTCACCTATTTAGACGAAAAGATAAGTCTGCCATTATCCATTTTCTTTAACATAGTTTATAATTAATTTGATTTGTAGCAAGAAACGTTGTCACATGCATCACTTTGGCGGTATTATTCGACGCTGAAGTCCTCTTTAAAAATGAAAGAAAACCTGTAGACCTGTAGAGATCCTGCAGACGAAACATACTTATTTGTGGAGGTATTTATGTTTGGTTGTTAAACAAAGAAAGGTGTTCCTCATTATTTAAGAAATTTTTAGTTTCATGTCAAATTCTTACACGCTCTGCTTTTTGTCGTTTTGTATCGCATCACCTTATGCGGCACAAAACGACTTACCTTTTTTTTAAATACATGTGATCTATGATTGTTTTAGCAGTTGAGGATCTAATCTTGAGTTGATGCTCTATTGCGGCATAAGTGGCTTTATTTTCCTCTTCAATTATTTTTTTTAGCAGGAGCAATATTTTTGTAGGTAACAGCCGTAGGAGGACGCCCTGCTCCTTTTTGATGCTGAACAGAATTCCTTATTCCATCGGTAAATTGTAGCCAAGGAAGGTGCTTGTTATCTAAAAACTGAATCTAAACTGTCTTTGCACTCATAAGCAAAACCTCTTTCAAAATCATTAAAAAAATGATTCGCGAGTGCTCTCTGGTTAAATACATTTTCTTTTACTTTTTAAAAATAAGTATCTGAGTTATAACGAACGTAACCTCAACAACAAAACGTCAAATGACAGATAAAGAGTTGCTCTAAATAAACACTGTATGATTGTTTTTCACAGTCTACTAGATTTGATTATTCTCAATAAATTCAGCTTATCCCTCCTATTATGAACTAATGGAAGAAACTATTTTAGCAGTCCATTTCACTTCCTAAAAAGGTTAACAGAAACAAGAAATAATTCTTCACATATTCCTGTTAGATCTGGAAACCTGCCACGCTTCATTCAATTCCAAGGAATGGAGATTCTACGGTAGCAGCATTATATACAATCGAATTAATTGAGTTGAGTTCATTTTTCTTTCTTACATTTTTGCTCATGTCAAAATGTACATAACAATGTATAATTGCCTTTATATGAGATTTTAGTATTTTAATTTGAATTACGTGCATACATATTTCGAATTACCGCTACCGAATTAACACTAAATTTCTAATATATTTAATTACTAATAAAATACATTTTGGAATAACACGATATTATATATTACACAGTTACATACTGTTAATTAACTCATGAAACTTTTAATAACTCACATCCTTGACGGGAGCATACGCATATTACACACAGATGCTATTTAAGTATACGAATGTAAATACATATATTTTACATACCACTCTGAAATCCACACAAAACGAAATTCAAAAATAGTCTTCTGCCATGTTTAACATATTTGTGGATTAGTCATCAACTTCGGAAATGGCATATGTAATCGATACAACGTTGCCATGATAAACAATTTGTAGTTAAAATAAAATTTATGGAAATTATATTATATTTTGTGTATATGAGTACCTGCAATAAAACGTGTGATTCATTCCACAATATTAAACAGCACAACCGACAAAAAGCACTTTTGAAATAACAATTTCATCATATTATACCATTAACGTTTAGGCAAATATGAACTGGATATTTAATAGAAACACCGCTACGCAAATATGTTAAAACTATTTGTTAAACAAGGACTTAATCTGAAGCAGAAACGCGTACTTTTTGTTTTACATAGCGATGTATAAGCCTAATAGTAATCATTCTTACTTGGAAAAGAAATTAATGTATTTATTTGTAACGAAACAGATCTATAATTTAAATCTGAACGTATTTATATACAATGTGTCCGGGAAAATGTGGGAAATCTCTCGGATTCAGATAGAACATTAAAAGATAAGATGACAAGTTCCCATATTTTTTTTCCTAGCGGCCCTCCCTACGGAGATACGGCCTCCTAAAGGACGCCACTGGAAATCAATTTTTCTTGAATAACTTTTAAACTACATATTATAAATTAATGAAAATTTAATACGATAAGCAGTAGTAAGGAACTCTTAAAATACTGCCCTTAAATTTAAATTAGCTTGTTTAGTTTACCAGGGGCGGACTAGGTTGTACATTTTAATGCTTACATTTTTAACACCCTGTATGATAAGGAGTTAAAAGAAACAAATTTGGATACCTTGAACATTAAGCTAAAGAAAAGGTACTCTTGTTCATTGTCGATAAAATGAACCGTTTTCGAGGAAAAAAAAATAAAAGAATTAATGTTTTATTTCTATTAAAAAGAACCATGTTTTTTATTTTTTTTTGTCTGCAACAAAGTGTGATACAAAAGTCATTCCAGGAACAAAAAAGTTTTAGTTTAGGTTATTTAATACGACAAAATTACAAAGATTCTTAGAAATGCAGTTTTGTCCCAGAAAGGCACCTTAACAAAAATTATGTTTAGAAATGTACTCACTAAAGCTTGCAACGATTGAACCTAAATACGCTAATTAGAAATAATCAATTAAAAACTTCATATGTGGGTTCAACATGGGCTCCGTGAACTCTGATACACTCGCGGGCACGAGGAATAGAGGACTGTTGTACTCGCCACAACAACACAGCATTGTTTCCTATCACATCACAATGAAATGTGATTCTCTGTAAAAGTTCCTCCCTAGTATCAACCGGAGAGGAATACACCAAGGTTTTGAGATAACCCCACAGGTGAAAATCCATTGGCGTTAGATCGGGAGACCGTGGAGGCCAGGCAATGGGACCTCCTCTGCCTATCCAACGGTTTGGATAGACGTTATTCAGGTGGTCGCGTACAGCAACGCTAAAATGAGGTGGGGCCCCATCATGCATAAAATACATGCTTTGGCGGGTTGCAAGTGGCAAATGCTCTATTGAATCCAGAAAAGCGTTCTGAAGAAACTGTAAATAAAGTTCACCATTCAATCGTGGCGGCAATACGCATGGTCCAATCAAAAAATTGCCAGTTATTCCAGCCCAAACATTAATTGATTGGAACTGATGTTGTCGTTTTTGACGTATTAAGCTGCGCGGCTAATCTTCGAGTGCTTATTGAAGGAGTATCACCTACAGTATCCAAAATATTTTCCTCCAATTGCACCGTACGTACTGTTCTTCTCACACCAGCATCAGTACTTTTTTTCGCAAAACTTCCTAAACCATTAAATAAAGTCAATAATGTTACCTTATTAACTGGAATCGCCCACCAGTCTCTCTTAGACGTTGGTCAAGTCGCTGAAATGATTTGGAATATTGCGATTAGGATATCTTTCTTCATACAACCTTCTTGCTTCCAAAGCATTGCAAGATGCAAGACCGTACAAAAGATGCATATCTGCATACTCACTAAATGTGCATCCCATTATCAAATTAAATTTACCAAGATATTAAAAATTCAATAAATTAATATCGAAGTAAAGGATCAACATGTTAACAATATGAAAGATTACAAGATTTAAAATTTACACGTCAATGCAAGATATTTATTAATTCGTGGGTACCATAGTAACGTTTGTAAAAACAATGCGTTTAGTACTGAAAACAGTTTTATTTCAGACTTTCTTATCACACTTTGTTGCAGACAAAAAAAATTAGAAATCATGGTTCTTTTTAATAGAAATAAAACATTAATTCTTCTATTATTTTTTTTTCTCGAAAACGGTTCATTTTATCGACAATGAACAAGAGTACCTTTTCTTTAGCTTAATGTTCAAGGTATCCAAATTTGTTTTTTTTAACTCCATAAGGTATACATTCGCTTATTTGGAACAGTAATAATGAGAAATTTAGTTTTATTTTATTAAAGTATTATATTTATCGAATTTAGAGACTGTTTTTTACTTTTTAATATAATTTTACATTGTAAATTTCCAATACATGAGCGTTACCTGCCATATTTTCTGTGTTCAAGACTCTTAATCTGTCTTAATGAGAAGTATGAAAATTAGCAATTAATTGATAAGTAAATTTGCTATACAAAAAATATTATTAATCTTTACACTTTTAAACATTTTATGTTTCTTATGAATTTTGGTTACTTTATCTATATCAAATATCATGAAAATTTATGGAGAACTTATTGATTCTCATGTCTCTATGTACAGTTACAATTTCACAAGATTAAAATATATTTCTTCCGCGTATTCTAAAATCTCTCTATACGTTAAGAAATATTTTGAAATATTGACGACCTAAGTGTTGTCACTAGCATAATCCCATTTAATATCCTCATTTAGTGCGCGTCATCACCGCCATTTTTAAAGGGACTAGATGTACACAAAACATATTTACATTAGAAATTATCATAAGAGATTAGAAAAATATAACTCGCACTTAATATAACAGTAATTAGTACTGCTGAAGGTACGTATAATATTTGTGAAGTTGTCTATTACAAATATACCACATTTTTTCCTTTAAATTTTTTTTGTTTTCTTGAAATTCAATAAATGTTCACATAACTTCAAATTTTGTTTCAAAATCAATCAATTTTCTTTATAGGTCGAAAGCCAATCGGTTATTAAAATTTTATGTTATTTTTTCTAGTGTATCGAAATGAAACTCATTTCTAGAGTGGGCCAGCGTATCTGCATATAAGGACTAAATTCAGTACGTATCACCGCGCGCAACGCAGAAAGAGAAGCAGTCACATTTTGTGTTAGTTCATCTTGTGTTTTGACGGGAGATAGTCGAACGTTTCACCGTTACCTTTTACGCGTTCTAAATGTAAGTCATAGTATGTTGGGCATACAGAAGTGGAAAAAGCGGCCATCGCTTGATAATGTAAAAAAGTATATCGGTAAATTTCCGAATTTATATTATGATGATGCAAAATTAGTGTGTAAAGTTTGCGATATACTGTTATTTCAGCAGTCTTATCCAAATTGTGCTACGTAAATAAGGCAAGTGGGCTATATATGATATTTATAATTAAATAAATAAACTAACATTACTCTTGCCCGATATATACTTACGTTAATCCCTAATCCGAAGTCACTTGGAATATTTTTCCAATTATTAAAAGCCACATCTAATGTGATTAATCCATCATTTAATTTGAGATTTTGATTTTCAAAATAAGTGATTAGTTTTGACAAATTTCCAAAGTGTTCCCGAAGAAAGTACAACTGATTTTTTAAATTTAGAATTTGTATTAGTTCCTTGCACTCAGAAATACTTCCAGCAACGTCATTTAAACATTTAACGAAATTTTGTAAACTATCGAAATTCTCTGCATAAAAAGTAGTTGCTTCCAACCAGGTTCCCCATCTAGTTATTACTGGAGAGGGAGGCAGTGACAAATATAGAAGTTTTTCTCTGTAAATAGCTACTCTCAATGGTGCTTTTCTGAAAACTTTTCAAGTGTATCAACTTCCGGAAAGGTGTCTCTGAGGAAACATATCCCAATATTCTGCATATTTCTTGCTAGCACATGCTCTCCACAGAATCTGTGAATGTATTAGAGACACCTTTCCGGAAGTTGATAGACTTGTATTCGCTTAACAAAAGTTTTTAGAAAAGTACCATTGAGAATAGCTCTTTACAGGGAAAAACTTCCATCTTTGTCACTGCCTCCTTCTCCAGTAATAACTAGAAGGGGAACGTGGTTGAAAGCTACTAGCTTTTATGCAGAGAATTTCGATAGTTCACAAAATTTCGCTACATGTTTAAATACGATGCTCTGATGGATTAATCACATTAGATGTGGCTATTAATAATTTGAAATATTCCAAGTGACTTCGGATGTGGCCTTCGGCAAAAGTTAGACGCCGATTTTTAATAGAAATCCAGATTTAATAGCATTGCGGCAATTGTGTATGGGGACAACTGCTAAATACGCTGAAATAAAAACATATTTCTAGTATGCACCTATAGTGCACCTATAACCATGCAAAGAGAAAAAATTTTACAGAAGAGAACCTTGAGAAGGTATCGCTAGATAATATTAATACTCCTTTACTCAACTTGAACTACAAAATGAACAAACAAAAATGTATTTCGTATTTTATAGACCACCACCCGTTTGTTTTCCAATTAATAGTTAAAACAATGAAAAAAATAAAGTAACTCATCGTACTGTATTTATCTTACGAAATATAAACTAATAAATAAAATAAATTATTAAAACTCCTCACCCTTTTATCTACGTCCATGAAGAAAGGAATTTAACTATAATATTGTGTCACAATTCAACGACAAAAAAACAGATGTGCGGTTAACCGAATGAATAGTGCTATTCAATGACTGTGTGTTGTATTTAGCGATGTTATAGATTATTTATTTGGTCCATCGTAATTTCGGCCTGATGCGTTTGGTCTCTAAATATCATACACGATTTTCATTATCTTGAAGCTCTTTTTTAGACAATGGTTTTGGATACTACAAACAATTTATTATCTCTTTTCTTTAAAGAAACTATACCATGAGCAAAATCAACTGACTGTAGTTGTCTGCATTAAAATCCCTACAATCAACTACACAGAAGAATACATAGTATAGGTTACTACGTTTGTAATATACCATACTAGATATGTATATAGTTGTAATAAAAAAATACCATGTTATTGTAGTTTCTAGAACGTAGTTGTGGTAAAATAGTATAATAAATGGTAAAAAGGACGTTATACGTCGTAGGCTTTCTTAAGAGTTGATGTACAAAAACAGTACTAATGTATATTAAATCATCTCTGTTTCTTTATTCTGCTTAACCCTTTTTTTACTTTTCGTTGGGCTGAACGAACGGAGCTGTAGTATCATTTTTATTACTGGTCACACATCCACCAACAGTCCACGGTAATGTCTGCTTTATTACCTCAGTTGCGTACTGCTATCTTGAAGACAGATCCGTTTTGTGGATTCTCAACGATAAAATTATTGTGACTGGTTTGTGAGTGGCTTCATGATGCAGATTTGGATTTAACCTTTTTCTCTGATGAAGCGTCGCTTTATTTGTCAGGTTATGTCATCTCTCAAAACTACCGCACTCGATCAACAGTCCTCATCATTTTTGTGAGACATACCTAAAAAGCAGAAAGCGTATTATAAGACCTATTTTCCTTATTGTTACGATAAATGTTGATTGTTAAAGACAAATGTTTTTAGAGCCGTTTATTCTAATTAGGTGCATGATGACGAAATAAGAAGTGGGGTTTTCCAACAAAATGGAGATCCACCACTTACTGCACAAACTACAATTAATTCACTGGTCAATAAATTTTAATTTTTTATTTTTCTTTAGAAACTATGCACAATTTTCGTTTCTTTTATAGTTCTAACAATAGTAGTAACAAGAAATTTATTTTTACACGTCAGGTTTTGGCAAAAATATTGAAAAGTAAATGAAATAATATTAATTAGGTATGTACATTATATGGAGCTGTATTGTATCGTCCTGTTTAAAATGTTTTCTTTTTACTTTTCTATAATACTATTCTTCGGCACTTTCTAATATCAATATCCAACAATTATCAGCAAGCATTTCACTGTTCTACTTATCCTGATACGTTTCTCAATAACAGAAACGCCTTGATGGAACCTTTCGCCGTGTTCATTACTCGCACGGAGGTTCGGGGGAAAGAAATCCACATGCTAGTGCAAAAAATGTATTTTAAGGCTCATGTTACAGCCCAATTTATGCTAACTTCTAAGAAGTTCATTAACAAGTGCTATATAATTGTCAGATTTTCTGTATCATAGAATATTGTAGGTCACATTTTTAAAAGTATTCCAAGCAATACATTTCAAGTCATTTAAGTTTTCTTTAAATTTTTTATCTCGTAGAAGCTTAACTTGGGGAACGACAAAGTTTTTCATCTGAGATTTTGAGAAATTTTTGTTTAAGCTACTGGAATCCACGGCCATCTTGATCCAGTGCTTTCACGAAATCTTTCACCAAACCTAATTTTATGTGTAATAGCGATAGAAGTATTTTATCAGATTCAACTAGTGAAGTACATTCTTTTGGCCAAAATTTACTGAGCCCTGACTGGCCAGTCTTTAACAGTCCTAGTTGTAAACCGAGTAGAATTGCTATAATTTTGAGGTCTGCGCTGATATACCATTTTTACATTTTGTAATTAATTCTGTCTAGAATAAAAGTCATATGTTTGTGCGTTTCTTTCAAGTGGATTGCGTAACCAACGAGTATGAATAGATAAACGTTTCCTATGTGAAAAAGGACAATTTTCGAGCTCAATTTTGAAGCATCGATAAAATGACTCCATTCTTTGGGATAGTGTTGGTGTCCTAACATCAAATCGTCGAAATTATTGCAGTATAAAAGACCCTCGTTGGTGAAAAATACTGTGACAGTTTTTTTTTGACAATTACGATAAACAGGAATATGTGTGCCTGATAACATAACTTTTCTATTAAAGGCGTAATATTTCGCTTATGCTGGTTTGTAGTGAATTCTCCACATATATAATCGTAACTGTTTGGATTATTTATACACGTATGAGACATTATGAAATAAAAAGACGTTCAGTTATCACAAGCCGACTGACTTTGAATCGAAAGAGCCGTCTGTAGCTCTTTATATCCCCACATAGCCAGATATTTACTAATTGGTTCCAGAGCAAAAATGGGCGTGGTTTAAGTGCACCGACGTAGGAAACATTCAAGGACATGTTCAGACATGTCCAAAGAACAATATTTTTAGTAGTATCTTTCTTATTTAAAGCAAATTTTAAATCAGATTCAAAATCGGCACGACAAAAGACATAAGCTACACGTATTGATACACGTATATGAAAGCGCAAATTTGTTGACCAGTGTTATTTGTAACAATTTTTGTGATTTCAGACTTAAGGACTAGCTTGCGGTCATGGTTACTAATTTACTAGAGTTAACAGCTTCAGATTTTTTCTTATTTGAACATTTGAGGGACATTGTATTTCAAAATAGACTTCATAATTTAGATAAATTGAAAGCGATTAAAGAAGTCGTATATAATATCTCTACAGATGTTGAACAACGTTTTTAATAATATGAGAAGGGGTACAAATCTTTGTCTTGATGAAGTGTGGATGAAGATCATTTTGGGCATCTTTTATATCGCAAAATACTTTAGATGTGCAATGCGCTGTTTTTTTTTAATTTTTGTGTCAAGAGTATAAAATGCCTTGTATTATTAAATTGTCAATTGAACAACTTACAATACTTACATACATTATTATGACAGATTGATTTCATCACCATCCGTCAGATATGACCAATGTCAAGAAGGGTAAACAATATAGCCAATATTTCATTGATATCAATCTAAATATTCTACTGCCAACTATGGACACATGATATAGCTCACCCGAAATAAAATTATATTTTATGCACAAGTAATTCCATCATTAAACTGATGAACAGACATCATGTATAATTAACACAATATTCTCCAATTAAAGGCCAATTAATTGCATTGGCAAATACAAAAATAATAAGATTTTATTTTTCGATAATAATTTGAATATTGTGTCATATTAGAGGATTGTTCGGAAAATATGTGGCCTAATACAGAGATGCCGCGAATTCTTTACCATTCTGTAGAATCATTCCTTAATAAGTTAAAGATGACAGTACAGAGAGATTTGACAGTTAGTCTGTTTTTGACAGGACGCCAAAGTGAACGTCACGTGATTTTGTGAAAATTGAAAAAACTGGTTGCAAGCAATGATAAAATACTTTCATTTGAAAGGCTTAACACCAACCGAAATCAAATCAGAGTTGGATTCAACACTATTAGAATCCGTTCCCTCGTTTTCAATGGTTAAAAAATGGGTTGCCGAATTTAAGCGTGGTCGTATGAGTACAAATGATGAACTCCATAGCGGATATCCAAAGACTGCTATTGTTACCGGATATGATTCACCGTATCGTCTTGGATGACCGTCGAGTAAGAGTGTGTGAGATAGCAAACATTGTAGGTATCTCAAATGATAGTGTGTACAGAATTTTAACTGAAGAATTGGAAATGAAAAAACATTCGGCGCGTTGGGTGCCGCGGTTACTTATACTGGAGCAAAAACTGAATCGTTTGAGTGTACGTCGTTTATTACCGTCGATAAAACCTGAGTCCATCATTACACTTCCGAAACCAAAAAACAATCCAAACAATGGACAAAAAAAGGTTCTCCGCACAAAAACGGTTTTGTCAACAGAAAAGGTTTTTTTTTTATTCTAATGGAATTATGTTGGTCGACTAACGTATGGAACATAAGTTTTGAGAAAAAAATCAAAGGTAAAAATCGATTAGTAGTAAAAATTTTATTAAAACATAAACATTGGGAAATTATTATACACTATTGCGTCATACAAAAACTAAATTCACAAAACTGATATGGTTCTCAATGGCGCGCAATTTTGATAGAATTTTCCCAATCATTCTCTGGACGACGTTTATATTCACTTCTCGGATCTTCTGGAATATTCTGGCAAGTAAACAGTTCTGAGTAATTCTAGCATAATGGCATGAAGCCAGATCGGGCCAGAATATTACATCATCATTTGGATGATGAGCATGAAATTTATCAATTTAGATAGACATTTGAATATAGACGTTTGCATCAACAGTTTCACCTTTAGCTCTCCCAACGTAAGGTCTTGAAATTCCTACTTGAGAAATAGCGCATCAGACCATAATCTTGTCGGCAAATTTCGCTTTCGGCTTGAATTTTACGTTGTCAGGACAATTTACAATATTGGACGTGTAAAAACCATCGTTACCCTTTATTTACGAATTGGATAATGTAAAATATTTCTCATCGTCTAAAACAATAACTCTGTTGCCAATAAAATGTTAAAGTCATAATGTTCGGCAGCATCAGGGATCCTCTCTAGCTATGTTGCGGTATATTTGGGACACTTCCTTCTTTTTCGATATTTTAATCCATTTTTAGTCAAAATTCTGCCAAAAGTCCTATGCGCAATTTCAAATCTACGGCCTAAAGTGCGCGTAGACGTCCTAACTCTGTCTTGAGCAGATTGAATGAGTCTGTTTACTTAATGTGGGGCCAAAACTGGAGGTCGTTCACTTTTCGGTAAATTCATGCATGGCATACCTTCTTCAAATTCCTTAATTGTACTTTAAATGGTTAACAGTCCAATATTTTGGTCTCGAAAAATGTTAAGAATCTCGCGTTTAGGTACTCGTCCAACTAAATTATATAAAGACTTTCGTATCTCAATCTTGTATGACATCTTTCAAAACTATTTCTGACAATTCTAACATGTCACCATAGTAACTAACAAACGAGCATCTTTTCTAGCCCAGTGGTAACTAGTTTGGACCATTTTTGTTAATAACATTCCTCGTCAAAACTTTTTCTCAAAACTTATGTTTCATACGTTACCTAGAAAAAGATAAAACAATAAATGGGGAGTATTATGGCAATTTGTTGCAACAATTATGTAACAAAATCAAAGAGAAACGGCAAAGATGTACTTTTCCATCAGGATATCGCACTTGACCTTAAGTCTGCGATGGCAAAAATTCATGAATTTGGATTTGAATTAGTGCCTCATTCGCCCTATTTCCCAGATTTGGCTCCCAGCGGTTATTTTCTGTTTGCGAATCTGAAAGAATGACACGGCCGTAAGAGATTTTCGGTTATTTTCGAAGTAATCGCTGCTGTAATTAGCTGTTTCGAGATATTGGATTCATCGACCTACAATGGAGTTACTAATTTGGAATATAGTTGGAATAAGTTTGTTGAGCAAGCAGGACTCTATATTGAAAAATAAAATGTTTTTTGATAAAAAAAATTGCGTTCTCTTTGTTAGGCCACGTAGTTTTCGAACCACCCTCGTAAATAAATATTCAGACAAGAATATGTGTTTTTATACTAAAACTGTTGATTAAAATGACCGATAGACCAGTGGTAAGTTACTGGCTTTTGGTGCCGGGAGTACCGGTATTGAATTCAGGGCTATCTGTCCGCGAAGGTTTCCGTGGTTTTCCTTGTCGTTTAAACTGAATGCTGATGGCCAAATATTTTAAGTTACACCACAGGCGCGGACTTAGTAAAACTCATGCCCTGGCAATGCTGCCTGTAATTGGCGTTAATATTTTAATAATATTTTAACATTATTATTATTAAAATTATGTATCGATTCTCCATATACGTTTCATAGGTATTTCTTTAGATGATCGGAATTAATCTCTATCGCCTTCGATTTTCCATGAAGTAATAAAAAGCAAATACATATGTCGAAACGTTCGCCAATGCATTTATTTCGCTCTACTCTCATCAAGTCTGCTTGATCATTTTCTCCTTCAAATTGTTAAAGCTTTCCTCCTTGTTACGCAGTCAAATGCTTTAGATAAGCTTGCACATGCAATTCTATTATCCATCCAAACATGAGATTCTTAATTATGCTAAATAGAGCGGTATCAGTACTTTTCTCATCTAAGAAACCATGCTGACATTCAGTAAAGAGATTGCTTTTTGCAAAATAGTTTATCAATCTACTGCTGATAATGAATTCAAAAACTTTAGCAAACACTGAAAGAAGAGTAATTTAGAAAGAAAAAATCCGCATATAAATTTAAAAAAATTGAATAAATAAGATTTATAATAGTCATGCCTGTTTCTTAAGTATAATGAAATTTATCTCACCGTGACCAGCCGCCATCAAGTAATTTATCTTATGGTTAGCGTTAAGGATTTCAACTTCCTACCATGAATGGAGTTACTAATTGAGATATTAAATTAATATTTTTACTAATATCTTTATAATTGGTGCAATTAAAATCATTTTCCATCAGAGAGAAGAAAATGCTAAAATCACGCTTACTCTTAACAAGAATTTTTATTTTATTTTCATTCGGCGATAAAAATGTACTGTAACATATATGTAATGTATACAAATATTTTTAATATATGCCGTAAACGAAATAACATAAAAAATAGACGTACCTAAATAATTGCTTTTGAGAATTATTAATGTTGAATGAATTAGACTACCGATCTCTGGGATCATGACACAAAAACCAGGTTCGGCTTGAGGTATGATATATGAAATAATAAATAATAATTAATATATGAAAATAATTTCATTATATTAAACACACATGTAAGTACATATTGCTATGAACTTTTCTCCACAAATATTTTGAAAAGTTTAATTATTTTTGAGTGTATTATTATTTTGAATATTTGTAGTTATGACTTGCGCAGTTTGAGAATGCTATTTGTTCTGCTGTGGACGTTTGTAAAACTGTATTTTTTTATGCGAAGCCTGCATGCTTGCTGTATCCTCAGACACAAGTGTTCAGTGAAGTAAGAAAGGTGTGTTTATTTAAAGATAAATCTTTATATTTGTTTTAGTAATTTCGGTTTTTGTTTTTTGATTTAATGTTTTTTTTTTGTGCTTGCTTAAATCATTACCGATTTATTTACGAGTTTGTGAATCTCGTATTTGATTTTTTACACTTTCTTACTCATGTGTTTCGAGTATATGAATATATATATTTTTACGTAAGTATATATTTTATAAAAGATATCTTATTTTTATATTGAACGAATTGAATATTGTAAATTTTCTATTATATTATTATTATCGTTTTTAGATTTAGTCTTAGATATTTGATATAAATAACAAGGAAGGTTTTTAAAATTTCTAGTAAAAAAATTCTGTAACTGTAAAATTTAGTACGTTGGTTTATCAAGTGCATTTATTACATGTGGGTGCACATGCGTTAGAGCTTGTTTCGGTCTGTCAAATAGTTTATTTTGATTTTGTTTCTTGTGGGAGAAATTAAAAAGCATCTTTGTAATTTATTAGTTTTAATTTTGATCGGCTGTCATAAAGGAAGTTTTGATCGCATGCTGCGGTCATTTCCATGCGTTATTTTTACCTTTATAATATAGTTTAATGAGGAAATATTAATCTTTATACTTTATAAAGATTATGTTTTTTTATTTTTTTTTATTTTTGTATTAAAGTTTCTTTTAAATTTTATTGTGTTTATTATTATTAAACCTTATTTCAAGAAGTTTACAAGTAACTTAAAGAAATATAATTATAACATTTGTCAATACTCTTTTACTGGCGCATTATAAATTTTGTAGAAGAGACAACCACTTTTCCGATTGGAACCCTGAGAGGAAAGCAGTCCCATTTTTTTAAATTAAATCGACTGAGTATCCTAGCTGGATAGATTTGTCGTGAATTGTGAATAAGCAAATTTCAAAATCACAGTTCATAGCAATATGTTGCACTTACATTAAAATCACATTTAATGATTCAGAACACAAGTTATAAACAAGAGTCTGGACATGGAAAATAATTCAACAGAAAGCACATAACAATACAAACAAATTCATATCAATTGCGTTGTTCGAAGTTCAGATTATAATAAAAGTATTTTAATCTCAGTTCGAAAACAATGTTGACCGCATCAAAAATTTCTCCGTATAAATACTTATGACTCGTTTCTTTGCCAGATTACAAGTGCTTTGTGTACCTTTCTTTTAGTCGAATGAGGATTGCAAATGAACACCGTTGAATTATTTAAAAAAATAGTATATATAGTTGAAATGGTGATATAAACATCTTGAAACACCTTTTGTGTACTTGCTACAGCAATTTATTGACGAAGATCGAATGTATCATGTTCTTACAATGGCAATAATAATATGAACCTATCTTTATCCATGCACCCCAACCGCAGACTCTGGAAGTAGGGACTTGTTTGAAAATTTTCTTTAAATGGTGCCTTTAATAATGCTTTTTTTAACATTGGAAATGAGATTGTTTACATTCGGATAACATTTTCGCACTATTTTACTCATTTTATGGAGATCATGAACCAAGCAAGTCTAATTCAATAGTTCATACTTTTCCGCTAAAATTCGTTCAATTCTTAAAATGTTGCGATACCGTCAGAGACTAAGAGTAACAATTTACATTTATTTGTTTCGAATACATAATCCCACAAATATCTTAAAGTATGTCGCTAATTCTGTAGAATATGCATTTGTGCTTTGTAGCACTTTTGAGGGTATTGGATGTGATCACATTTTCCAATGCACCTATCAAAACATTGGACATTTTTTTTACACGAGCAGTAATACTTTCATCTACACTTACCCACAACTATTTGTCTTTGAAATATTAAAAAATTATTTTTTATCGTTTCACAAATTTCTAATAAATAATTTTACCCATTCACGATTTTTTAAAACAAGATTATTTTACATATATGTAACTATGCACATGGACAATACACCTCGTATTTTCAGCATTTACTTCTGCTTAATACATATGTTTCTGCCAATATAGGCGTCCTCAGTTAAGCTAGTGAAGCAATTTATACAAATTAATACAAACCTGTTATAAACAACTGGTTTGTATCTGTATTTAAATTTACTGAAATAGCCCGCAAAGATCAAGCAAGTTCCGTCCTATAAGAAGACAACTATTTAATAATTGACATCTTACGGGCGAAAGATACATTGTCCGGAGGGCTACCTATCGTTCGAACAGCTATGCTGCTACGGGAAACGATAAAATACGTATGTAGATGTAGTCCATTAACAACCTGCCAGATGGCGGTATATACGAAAAGGTTTTGTTTAAATATGACAATACGTTAAGCACGTATAAAGCGTTTGTACAATATGAAACAAACATGTAAATAATTTACATATATGTAACTATGCACATGGACAATACACCTCGTATTTTCAGCATTTACTTCTGCTTAATACATATGTTTCTGCCAATATAGGCGTCCTCAGTTAAGCTAGTGAAGCAATTTATACAAATTAATACAAACCTGTTATAAACAACTGGTTTGTATCTGTATTTAAATTTACTGAAATAGCCCGCAAAGATCAAGCAAGTTCCGTCCTATAAGAAGACAACTATTTAATAATTGACATCTTACGGGCGAAATATACATTGTCCGGAGGGCTACCTATCGTTGGAACAGCATAGCTGTTCGAACGATAAGTACCTAGTAGGGCTACGTAGGGCTAGTAGGGATAAGTAGGGCTACCTATCGTTCGAACAGCATAGCTGTTCGAACGATAGGTAGCCCTCCGGACAATGTATCTTTCGCCCGTAAGATGTCAATTATTAAATAGTTGTCTTCTTATAGGACGGAACTTGCTTGATCTTTGCGGGCTATTTCAGTAAATTTAAATACAGATACAAACCAGTTGTTTATAACAGGTTTGTATTAATTTGTATAAATTGCTTCACTAGCTTAACTGAGGACGCCTATATTGGCAGAAACATATGTATTAAGCAGAAGTAAATGCTGAAAATACGAGGTGTATTGTCCATGTGCATAGTTACATATATGTAAATTATTTACATGTTTGTTTCATATTGTACAAACGCTTTATACGTGCTTAACGTATTGTCATACTTAAACAAAACCTTTTCGTAAGATTATTTTATTGTTTCCTAGATATACTACATACTACAAACTATTGCTATAGGTAACGTATGTCCTAAAAGTGTTGGCATAAAATATAAATTTTTTAACAATCGAATCTACTCAAACACAAATTAGTTATAATAAAGTATATGCCAAACAAAATTTCAGTACATTAATGCGTTTAGCCCGCATTTCGCCTTTGTTACAAATCAAACACAAATGGACAATACACCTCGTATTTTCCAACGTTTACTTCAGCCAAAGATACGTGTTTCTGTCTTAATAGACGTCATCAATTTGGCAGGCGAAATAAAATTTGATGGATCGCACTTCAATTTGTTCTATCAGGTGGTACTAGATTAATCTAGTAACATCTGACGGACAAAAGAGACTACGCCGAAAGTAACGATTTTCTCTTATCCAATACGCTGGTACAGAAGGGAAAAAGATTCGTATATAGGTAAGTTCATTAACTCGATTCCAGGTGGCAGCAAATATACCAAACAAAATTTGCTACATACCTTGAAATGCGATCCATGCTTCACCTGCCAAATTGACGATGCCTATTAAGACAGAAACACGTGTCTTTGGCTGAAGTAAACGTTGGAAAATACGAGGTGTATTGTCCATGTGTACAGATACAGATATGTGTAATACGTATCTATTTCATTTGTATCATAAAGTATGTTCAACTTAATACTTAACTAAACTACATTTTTAAATTATATCAAGTAGCCCATTCTTCTCTACCAGACGCAAATTTCTGCAGATGTCTCTCACCAGGTGCTGGACGGATTCCAAATCAATTTCTCTCAATTTCATAAATTCGCCGTCTTAGTTGTACCTCATTTTGGGCTTCCCACTCTCCATGATAAACTTTCCACGATAATAAATCTCAATCCTCTATTGGGCGAGTCCGAGGCATGTTTGAAGTGTTATTGTTTTTAGGAACAAGAGGTATGTAGTGTTGTCGAAGCCAGTTTTGGTTATCTATAGAGTAATAGCACGATACCAAATCTGGCCAAAACATGATATTGTCATCAGCATTATGTTCATTGAAGAATTGAAACAATTTAGAAAGACAGTTATTAATATACCTCGACTGACACGGATTTTATAAGGGAATTTTGCTTTATGTTTGTACTTAACATTATCAGGGCATTCCACTCTTTCACTTCAGAGTTACTCAAAGTGTAATACTTTTCGTTATCTACAATAACAATTTTTTAACCGGCAAAATGCACTCGCTTCAGTTCACGGCAACATCTTGGTATGCGTAACATATATACATTGGTCTTAGGTGTATTTGGAGCACGTTTTTTTCGATATTTTAGACCATTTCTTTTCAATTCATAAAATATCGTTCTCTTCGAACTGCCGCATCGACGAGCCAGTGTCCTCACTGGCTCGTCGATTTTGTGTCCTCACTGACATCCCATTTGGTTTCTTGCATTTCTCAACAGCCACTCTACCCTCTGTCCGGGGTCTTTCACTTTTTGGCAGGTTAAGACATGGAATTCCCTGCTAGCATTCCGCTATTATGCGATAAATCGTTCTACGTGAAATATTTTCATTCTCTAAGATTCGAAATATTTCAGCATTGCAGGCATCCGCTCAACCAAGTTGTAGATACTTTTTCGAAGTTGTAATTTATACGACATTGTAAAACAACAACTTCAAATTAACTAAATGTCGACTTACAATAAACAATGTGAACGAACTTCCGTTACGAAAGGCAAGTTGATATCATTTCATTTTATTTAATTTTAATTTCATTTAAATCTATGCCGAAACTTTCAGGACTTACGTTAATTCTAAATTAAACAATTTACTTTAGATTTAAATTATTTCTACTTGTCCATGGCAGCTACCTTAACTGTAGTAATATGTATAAACTACGAGCTCTAACAACATAAGGTTCAGACGATACGATTTTTGATAAAAATTTACAATTTATGTATGTTCAAGTATTAGTTCCTGATTGTGAGCAAAGAATTGGGTATACTACAATATTAAGAACAACATTTGCAACAGAATGTATATTTATTTCTCAGGAAACGAAAACAATATAATCCAAGTAAAAAAATGTATAGATTATACTGACAATTTAATGTTCGGACGATCACTAATTACAAAATTTAATACGGAGTTACGTCATTTTTGGCCTTAACAACTGCTTTAATTCGATCTGGCATGGCTTCCAACAATTTTCTTTAAGTCACCTGGCGTAAATGTTTGCAATATTTGTATTAGTTTTGTCTGAAAAGCAATTATTGTTCTTTGCGGATTATTTCTCATGTACCTTTTCATATGATGCCACAAAGTTTCAATAATATTAAGGTTTGGACTGCTGGAGGACCATGACAGAATTCATATTGCTGTGTTTTTTCCCCGCAACATTTTGAAAAACATTATTTTATATTGTTGTACATTTATTTTGGATGCCAGTGTATAATTTATTGTTTATGAATGCAGATGTTATTTTGATTTATTCTGCCTAGCGTTGTAGTACGCCGGTCTTAGTTTGAGTAACTTCGTGATTTTTAATTAGTTTGGTGCTTTAATTCATTACGATTTATTTACGAGTGTGCTGTACTCGTAGTTTGATTTTTCTACATTCTCATAACTCTGGTGTCTCGTATAAAAAAGTTAAATTTTATTTATGTATGTAAAAGAAATTATTCTTATTATCTTTAGTATTATTTGCTTGTATGTAATTGATTTGTATTTTGCCATTGTGGTAATTTTGATATATATTTTATCTTAGATATAGATAGATGACAAAGAACGTATTTTAAAGTTTCTAAGTAAATTTTTTATAACGATAAAATTTTGCACGTTGGTCTGTCACATCTAGTTTGTTTACGTTTTATATTGAGGGAGAAATTGAAACACGTCTTTGTAATTTATTAGTTCTTAATTTTGATCTGAGTCAATAAGGATTTTTTATTATATGGTCCAGTCAAACTTCATATAATATTTTTGCCTTAAGAATATTGTTTATTGATGCAATATTGGTCTTTATATTTAATAAAGACATTTTTTTTTCTTTTTTTTTATTGTAATAAAATTTCATTTAAATTTTATTATGACTTTCCTTTTACCTGTGTTTAAACTCTTTTACTGGCGCCTGAAAAATTTTGTAGAAGAGAAAAACCACGTTTTCCAATTGGAAACCCGGAGAGGAAAGCAGTCCCATTTAAAGAAAGTAACCGACTGAGTATCTAAACTGGACAGAGTTGGTGTGAATAGTGGTACATCCAACTACGAACCCACTATTCATATCAATATGTTATGATCTACAAACCGATGTTTAGTTGATTCGGCTGTGTGGCAGGATGTGCCATCCTGTTGAAATATGAAATTTCCATCTGGTTAGAGGTTTTCTACACTAGGAAGGAGGCTATGACATAAAATTTGCTCATATTTGGTAGCATTAACAATCCCATCTATTATTCCCATTCTACCTACACCCTTTCCAGACATATCTCCCCTTACCATCACACCCTTACAAATTAGACAGTCCTTATGGAAACCTTCCTATCTATCATGAATAATTCGTTTTCTACAATCACTTATAGAGACGTCGAATTTGGATTCACCGCTGAACACGACTTTGAACCAATCTTCTAGTGTCCAAGATAATTTGGACTTTGCCCATATTAAATGATTTTTCTTTTGAATTTCCATTAACAGTGGCTTGTCTTTCGCCTTGAGTAAAATACTTAATATTAAATTTAAATCTAGTGAGACTAAAATAAATATTTTTTCATTTTTACCTTATAAAAACTGAGGCCGGACTTATGTACAAGATTCTCGTGAAATTGTCACATTAGTTTCTGCAATACAAATTTTTACGAGATGCTTTGTCATTCTGGGTATCACTTTCTTGGGTTGCCGTCTCCTTTTACCCCGAATGTCGTAACCGGACGTCTCGTCATAACATTTAATAATGTCTGCTACAGTTGGTTTTGCCAAATTCAAATGATTGTTTGCGATTGTGCGCATACTGTTTCCTTCATTATATTGTTTTATTACCACAATTTCATGTACTTTCTTCGAGGCGGCTTTACCACAACCCATTTTTCCGCGCACAAATTGATCGCGACAAAAAATAGTCCGCATCGAAACGATAGCTGTTAAATTTGACATACTGTCATGGCCGCTCTGATGAAAATTACTTCACAATCATAGTTGTCCGAACATTAAGTTGCCAATGTAAAATGGTTGGTTTTTCATTTTGCTCTTGTAAAATTGGTACGGTTAACATTTAGTAATATTTTTTTGTGTCGGACGTAATTTTACATTGTATATTCATGAACTTATAAATAAAATACACTAATTAGTATTTCTAGCAGAAATTGGGGACAATTACCTGTAAAAATTAATATCGTCTGAACTTTATGTTGTTAGGGTTCGTGACACCGTACAATCTGTAATCTATGAATCTAATGTCATTCTGGTAGTATAGACGGTGACGTCAATGAAAATTTTTTAAATTCTACTTGGAAACAAAACCTGTTTCTCGGCTGACCAAAAGAAATATGCATTTTAATGAATAATTAAATCTACGACAAGTTGCTATTATGTCTTGTGTACAGCTAGTGTTTGAATTAAAGCTTAAAAATATATAAATAGTTGTTATGTCATTTAAATAAAATACTTGGATTACGGCAACGATCCTTTTTTTTATTTTTCAACATATTCCCTTTAAACATTAATATACTTGGACTGGTGTGTGACTGTTGATTGTCATTATGAAAAAGCACTTTCTTTCTAACCGGGTCTTTCTCGGTAATGGCAACTTTTTTCGCCAATTTTCTCCTTCTTTTTTATTTAATGACTTCTTTAACCGCTCCAGGATTGAAGCGTAATATTTTTCAGAACTTCTTGGGTGGTGGTATGCCTTATTTATGCTATTGCAGGGAGTCTTGCTTCGACTCAGGTTTGTAACGATGATCCCAAATTTTATCCCCAGTAACAAGTTGACTCAATCCTTCATTACAGAGGCCTAAAGACGCACGGGACCATTCCACATGCTGTGGTTTTTGCGGCGGTGTAAGCATTCTTGGCACCCACCTTGCGCTGACCTTAATCATGTTAAGATTATCATGACGAATTTAAAAATAGTTGTATCGGATACTCCAATAATGCCTGAGAGTTGTGTCTTCTTTATCCGAGTATCTTTCATTATTAATGTTTCGACTTTTCCGACAAGTTTTGGAGTGGTCACTTCAATAGACCGTAGGTCGTCTTCAGGTGATTTCCTACCTTGCTTAAAAAGACTGTGTTGCCGAGCAAGAATACCCGTAAATCGATTACATATCCTTTAGTATGATTTGAATAGACTTTTCTTGCTTTGTAAAGAACTTTATAACGCCGCGATACTCGATTTTCTCCATATTTCACAGTTTCTTCCCGATTGAGTTGCTTGGCCGGCGATGGCTTAAATACTACTGACACCTTTATGATAAAAATGTATATACTTGGTGAAAAAACCCGAAAGATAATATCAAGTTTTATTAAACAGATTTTCTTGAATCGTTGAAGTTACAGTTCAAGCATCATTTTAGTTTTAATCACGAGTTTGTTAATTGTTTTGTGTGTGTATAATTTAAGTTAATAAAATCTAAATTCAAAATCATGAACCATCCACATAATTTAACCAATGATGAATGTGTAAGAGCTTCAACTTTTTTAGAAGAAGGACGTAAAATGCGTTATGTAGCTAATTTGCTGGGCGTTAATCATTCGACAGTCAGTCGAATGGTTAGAAGATTTAGGGAAGCCGGATCGCACTCGAGAAGACATGGTCAAGGCAGAAAACGACTCACAAGTGCGAGAGATGATCGTTTTTGTAACTGCAAGCTTTCAGAAATAATAAGCACATAACTCAGAAATCAGCTTGAAGTCGTCAAGAATTAGTGGAGGCCTGCAGCTAGACCATTACTTACCGCAGCACACAGAGTACCGCGTTTGAAATTTGCCAAAAATCAAGCAAGTTGGGCAGTTGCAGATTGGAAACGAGTTTTGTTTTCGAACGAGATTAGAGTAAGTGTAAAATCACCAGCTGCACGAACACAAAATGAGTCCTTTAGTGGTGGATCAAGAATGTTCTGGGGAGCTATTTGCTTTAACGCCTGCACAGGGTTAATCCCTATTTGTTAAAGGTCAATGAATGCTGCATGTAGTGCCTCTTGCACTATTTATAGGGAACAATTTCATTTTTATGCAGGATAATACGAGGCGTAACGTCACTAGACAAGTTTTGGGATTACTTACAAGAGGTTAATATTCAAGTCATGGACTGGCCACCACGATGTCCAGATTTAAATCCAATAGAGCACGTCTAAAAAGATCAATACAGAAATTGTAACAAGCCGTCCTTTTTTAGATTTTTTTAAGATTTCCAATAATATCGTTTTGTTTCTGAATTTGTAATTGAATGTAACTTATAATTTTTTCCATAAGTCCATTAAAAAAATGTAAACTTATCTCCAGTTCAATTGTTTCTTAAAGTTTAAAAAAATAATTCATCAGTCAAATAATTTTGTAAAAATTATATCGAATTATTTGAGTGGTGCCTTAATTTTGAACTGACATTGTAACGTCACACAAATAAGCTTATTTATTGCCAGTGGACAGATTAAGGAATAAAATGTTGTTTACTGTTGATGATTCATTTAATATCCTTTCGTAATATTTTAATTTCAATCATTTTTTATTGTTAAGTATAAGTAAATCTAGAAGATAGGAGATAAAATTCAAACAAACATTTCCAATTTTATAAAATATTTAACGTGTATTTTCAAGTTTAAACCACTGTATAATATACTTTTATTAGCCCATTATAAAAACGTTCTACAAATTCTAAAAAAGCGCCATCCTTTCCATTTGCAAGTCTATTTATTACCTAGGGTTATTTAATAATCGGCATCTTTTTCCAAATTTATTTATTGCCCTATACATCAGACCGCTTGTTTTATTGCCTTGGATATAGTTAATAAAGGCTTTAATTTGGAAATTCATTGTTAAGATCTCCTTTCTTAGATATGTATAAATTTTATTACTCTAACAGGGGACGATTTGGAACTACAGCCACATACTTAGGTTTATGACACCTACTCATACTTAATTAGTAATAATATTTTATTATTTATTAGTTAAGATTAGATTTTTAAAACTTTATAGTAAACCTTGTTATTTGTATTGGTATTGTAGTTTGTAGGCACAATTTCCACGAAATGGAAACACAAAAGTTCCCCGTTATGACGTCAAACAATACACTATTCAGCCAATACGATTTTACCAACTTGTAAAACAGTACAGAATAGAACAGTACAAACCCAACATCAGTACAAGACGCACAGTCTGAAGACAACAGTCCCTTCATAACATTCATATCAAACAATCATATTTTAACAAGAGACACCAGTCTCAACAGCAGTTTTATGTTAGTATAAGTCGTTGTAGATCCAAAATAAATGTATGTAGTGCAAATAAATATAGTTAGAGGAAAGTACATTTATTCAATTCAGTCACCGAAGATTTAAAAAGTAAAGTGTATACAGCCTTACAACCTGTGCACGGCAAAGCAAAATCGGGGTCGTGAATCTAGTAACTGACGTCAAAGCATCACCGCCAGAAACTGGATTCATCGCAAACAGTTTGGTCCACGACCCCACATCAACCATAACATTGGTACATCATACCCAACATTTACAAAAGAGAAAACTAGAGTGAATACTAAACATATAATTCTAACGCTTAAAATTTATTTCGTGACTGAAAGAAAAACTTTGATTTTATTAGCAAATATATATTATGTTTTATAATATAGACCATATTTTGTTCAATATTTTTTATCATATCGAATTTGAATTCTAAAATATTCAGAATAGGAAAAAACGTTTAACTGCAAGTCAAATAAAACACAAGTTGTTAGTAGATATATAAGCTGCTATAAAACAAGCGAATGTAATTTTAAAAATATATTAAGAAATTCCCATCTAGTGTACCGGAAGTAAACAGTAAATAAGTTCATATCATATATACATAGATTAGATATATTTATTCAACCAAAAAAACCGCAGAAGTATTTCCTCGGCATACCTAATATTTCCATGAAAAACCTTAATGCAATGAAAATTAAATTCCACAAGAAAGACAGAATAATGTGGTTTAAAAATAAATAGGATAGATTTATTCTAAGAAATAGTCTTAATTTTTGTAACATTATACATTATAAACGTCATATTTTAATTATTTATTTTAAGTATATGTCACAGATAAAAATAATGATCCAATATATACAATTATAAAATTATTTTTTTCATTTTGTGAATGAATTTAAACTTGCTATATTACTATAAACAGTTATAAGAACTTATTTTCGTTTTTAAGTTTAAAAACAAGAATTATTTTATTCTTATTAATTAATTTATTACAATGTCTCTAATTTTTCTTCATAGATGTATTAAAAATTTAGAGAGAGTTTATTCAAATTTAGGGTTCGCATTAATAAAATTTCATTTTGTAATTTTAATGAGCAAGGAAGATTCTTAGCTTTAATACTATCAAACACTGTAAACTGTTACTTGAACGAGATTTATTTTTCTTGGTGCCGGAAGATAAATATCATCTTTAGCTATTATTACAGTATTCGAACAAACAAGTTACATTTCCTTCTAACAGAAATTCCAGGTATAATTTTAGGAAAGCAAATTTTCACAGGCAACTATTCAAAGGAAATTTTTATCGTGTCAGGTGAGAACTGAACATAGAAATTTCTATGGCTTATAAGAATTGCCTTCAGAATGTACAAGCTGCTATATGTTCTGATCCTAAAAGTTTCTGGCAATTTATTCAATCTAAACGAAGTACTTCCAGGATGCCTGATAATGTCTATTCCAACAATACGTAAAAACCACAAGACGTGAAGGCATATTTTTTTGTATTCACAAATACTTGATATGATTACACATTGATATACTATTTTTGGTATGAGTCATCTGGCTATCAGTTAATGGAATACACAATTATACGTATTTCTTTCTCTCCTAGAAGTGGCCTAGCCGTTCGTGAGAAAGCGCTCATGCCGGCGGGCCTTTTTTGTACGTTTAATGTCACGAGATATCTCTTGGCAGCTAACAGCATAAGATTGTGCTTATTTTGCGGGAGCGCATCTTAAGACGTCGCTGCATAACTACCACAACTACACTGAGTGTCTAAAATAATTTTTGAAATTTGTAACAATGCTCTCGTGTTCCGAAATAGATTTGAATGTAATAAACGCGTAAAAAAGTGGTTGGGTTGAACAGTTAATTTATATTCGACTTGGCATTAACATTAATTACGTGTAATCTACCATTAATTCTTGTCAATCTTGTCTTCAGTACATCCGCATTGGTTTTAGATCTTATTTTTTCTTAATTTACATAAATGGCCAGCCTCACTGTTTAAAGTTCGCAAATGTTATAATGTATGCTGATGATGTTAATGCAACTCAATGCTGCCACTTTGGTTAAATTACTGGATAAGGTTCAATCTATTTATCATTCTTAATTAGCATGGAAGTCTCTTAACAGATTAATCATGCAAAAGAATAAAACTAATTCCGTTTTATATCATAATAGAATTACATAATATTAGAAACACAAAGTTTTTTAATGCTTGTGTTCCTTTAAATAAATCCATTAGAAAATTAGGCATAAAATTTATGGGTAAAAATCTAAAATTGCATGACCAAATTAACAATGTATGTACTTAATTATTAAGAGCTGGTTTCGCACTAAAAATTCTTAAAGCTTCTTGCAATATTCAAGTACTTGAAACTTTCTATTGTTCTAACTTTTGTTCAAAAATACGATATTGTATTATTCATTCGGTAGTAATTCTTCAGCGCGTCTTAAAGCTCTTGTACTGCACAGACTAGCATGTATTATTTATAATATACCATCTTGCACACCTATATATATATATATATATATATATATATATATATATATATATATATATATTGCTTGCAGTATATATTGCTTGCAGTATTTCAACGGACTGCCAATGAACATTAGGCAGTCTTCAAGCTTCAAACAGTTCCAGGGGAAATTAAAGGTGCCGCTCCTCGGGCAGGTTTTGTACTCGCTGGATGGGTTCCTTGCGGGATGACGTTGGAATCCCTTGCTTTTATTTTTAATTTGTTTTTATTTTAATATTGCTTTGATTATGTTTTTATTAGGTGACATGTATTTGTTTGTTTTGGCAACTTAATCAATTACTGTTATGTGTTTATACTATAATTGTATGTGTATATTGCTTACTGTCCACGTACTGTATGTGCTTATTGACAATAAAAAATATTCTATATTCTAAAATATATATATATATATAATAACTTCGTGACCTTGGTATGATATGGTAAACCTAATCAGTAGGCGATTAAAGGTCTGTATATTACTTCAAAATATATGTATTTAAAAAACTCTACATGTTTCGGCTGTGTACGCCTTTATCAAGAGAATACAAAATATGAATGACAGGATATAAATGTCAAGTAATTAAGTTGTTATGGTTTAAATTATTCAAAGATACATTCTAGTAATAATAATAAATCATGCCTTAGTATTCCAAAAAATAGATAACAAGGTGTGAACATATGTGTTGTTCGCTGCTAGCAATTTGTGTGTAAGTGTAGGGTTTTGTGCGTTCGTGCGTGTGTTTAGTGATCGGTCGCATGAATTTAGAGAGGTCGGATAACCAGCCGTTGCGTAGGGCCGCCAACCCTTTCCCGACAACTTCTTTACAATTCCGTGCAGTACTTCGACGGCCTGACCCCCGCCCCAACGAGGCAAGGCGCAGACAGGCGAAGCGCACCCTGTACGGGGTTGCTCATCGCTAACTAAGGGAACACTCTTAGTGGCTACCTCGGTCGACGATGGTCACACTTGTGCCATCTTAACGTTTTCCGCCGAAGCGGGGGCATAGCACACACGTCGAACGTGTGTGTGCTGTTAACGGCAGCCTAGCCAGGTTGCCGCCCAGGACCGGTCCTAGTGGTGTGTGCATTGCGCGGCGACGAGATAGCGCCGCGTAGCATGGTTCCTCACTCTTGCTGGAAAGGCGGAATGGCACCTGACTGCCCAACGGGCTGATGTGGTCCTCTACTGGGTTGTAGCCTAGCATATGCTCTACAAAACTCTAGGGGGGTCTGCCCGTTGGGCAGTCAGGTGCCATTCCGCCTTTCCAGCAAGAGTGAGGAACCATGCTACGCGGCGCTATCTCGTCGCCGCGCAATGCACACACCACTAGGACCGGTCCTGGGCGGCAACCTGGCTAGGCTGCCGTTAACAGCACACACATGTTCGACGTGTGTGCTATGCCCCCGCTTCGGCGGAAAACGTTAAGATGGCACAAGTGTGACCATCGTCGACCGAGGTAGCCACTAAGAGTGTTCCCTTAGTTAGCGATGAGCAACCCCGTACAGGGTGCGCTTCGCCTGTCTGCGCCTTGCCTCGTTGGGGCGGGGGTCAGGCCGTCGAAGTACTGCACGGAATTGTAAAGAAGTTGTCGGGAAAGGGTTAGCGGCCCTACGCAACGGCTGGTTATCCGACCTCTCTAAATTCATGCGACCGATCACTAAACGCACGCACGAACGCACCGACATACAAAACCCTACACTTACGCTCTCACACAAAACCACACACCCATAGAGAGACGCAAGCTGCCAGCAGCAACCAACACACAAGTTCATACCCAGAAGGAGACACAAATTGCTAGCAGCGAACAACACATATGTTCACACCTTGTTATCTATTTTTTGGAATACTAAGGCATGATTTATTATTATTACTAGAATGTATCTTTGAATAATTTAAACCATAGCAACTTAATTACTTGACATTTATATCCTGTCATTCATATTTTGTATTCTCTTGATAAAGGCGTACACAGCCGAAACATGTAGAGTTTTTTAAATACATATATTTTGAAGTAATATACAGACCTTTAATCGCCTACTGATTAGGTTTACTATATATATATATATATATATATATATATATATATGTATATAGAAAGGAAAATTCTTACTTTCTTTGATATGTACATTTTAGAAGTGTCATGTTTTATACACAGACATATTGCACAATTTTAGAAAACACCAGATCTGTTACCGCCGTCGTATTTCAAAAAAGCACTTGGATTGCAAATTTCTCAATTCATTGCCACTTAATATTAAATAAGTTATTATTTATAAAACTTTCAAACGTGAAATTAAGGAACCGTTGTCAAAATTACATTGCTATAGCATAAATAACTATTTTATGTTACGTTACGTTTTATTTCATATTTGACTATATAGCATTACAAAATCATGACAACGAAACAAGAGCAAATTCCCTAAATCATTTTTCAAGCAAGTCCAATATTAGGCTATTATATTATATTAGAGTTATTCGAGTCTAAAAGAAAATGTTTAGCCAGAAAATATAAATAAATCCAATTATTTCTTCTTTGTATTTCTTAAGACTGGTCTCAATACATTTTTTATATCTCTATATGTAATTTGACTAAAATGGGACACGACGACGTGAAAATATTTTTTTATTGATGCCAAATTGTGAAATTTGATACTATAGTGTTGTAAATTTTACACGGAAGGATCGGGCCTTTTATCTCTATGTAAATATGTAGAAAGCCATTCAGAAATGGATATGCTGAAATTGAAGGGCGAATACTGAATTAGCGAACTTTCCTTGGACATACCATTTAATAGAACCAAAAAGAATAAGTACGCCCGTAAAAAATCAAGGCTAGCTATCCATAAATAATGTGATCTTCAAACAACAATTTGTACCTTCATAAACTAGAGATGTCGGGAATAGTTACATATACCTGTTCCCCTATTATTAATAAATAAAAGTAAAAACATACTTGGTTTTTTATTATAGTTACGAGGGGAGATTTTTATGTTATCTACCTATCTATGAAAACAATATGGTATCGTGACAATGTTCTTACGTCAAGTTTCTTTAACATTTTATTTTGTCATCTCCAAAATTTGGTTCGAATCGCTTAACATTTTACCTTTACGTCCATTTAAAGAAGAGAAAATAAGTGATTTGAAACTTGAAACACAGAAGCGTCAAGAAATTTTTATCAAAAGAAAACAGTAACCCGAAGAATATTCATGATAGAATGGCGGCAGTGTGTGGAGAAAATAGCCCGTTCCATTTCCGAGTCAAATTTTGCACTTTGTAAGCACTTCAAATGGGACAAAGAATCTACTCAGGATGGCTCAAAGTGTGGAAGACCTCTGGAAGCAAGAAGTGAAAAAATCATCAACAATGTTGAAGATTTGGTGTTGACTGACCGCCGAGTAAAAGTTTCAGTTATTGCTAGAGAAATAGGAATATCAGAAACGAGTGTTTTTAAAATTCTCTACGAAGATTTGGGAATGTGCAAAGTGTCGACACGCTACTCAATCCCGAGCAAAAATTGCGTAGACGACAAATTTGTGAAGAGAATTTGACTGTTTTATCTCAAGATAACATAAAAAACTGCCTTCGTAACTAAATTTTATTTGTTGAAAATATATACACTTACAATACTAATTTTTGTAAATCCATAGAAAATTATGAATTTTATTTAGAAAAAGCAAAGTACTGTAACTATAACTTCTTTCACAATTAGAATTCTATTACACATGAAAATCTCTAATGTACTTATCCTTGAGTAGGTTTTACTTTAACTTTTGATGTTTATTGACTTGTTTGACGTATCTATCGAAAAAAATGAGAATGGAGCAAAGATATGCGATAAAATTTTGTGTTCGGTTGGGTAAAACTCCAACTGAAACTTTTGAAATGATTAAAACTGCATACCCAGATGATAGCTTATCACGATGTGGAGTGTTTTGAATGGCATAGTAAATTCAAAGACGGTTATGAATCAGTGGAAAATCAACCTCGACGCGGGAGACCACCAACTGCATGACCGTGATGACCGATGAACAAAAAGTCAATCGAGTGACAATTTGTCGGCAGTGGAAAAGGCAACTGCAACATAATCCACAGTTTTTAAACAATGTGCCATACCGCTGGCGCTCCCTTCTCTCTGCAGCGCATATACCATGTGTGCGTGCATATCAGTGAAAGCTATAACCTGTGTGTATTCTCTCAGCTATCCCTACAAGTTATACACTAGGCGTTCGCCGCTTGTACGTGAGCTTGTGTATATGTGTGTCCATCGGTGCGCGATATAGTAGCTTTACACGGCATCGTCTCATGTTTTCATTTCAATCGGAGCGTCCTTTCGAGCATAACAAAGTATTTCCAACCGAATACGGTGCAACGTTTGTACATTATCTACTTTCTCACAGTTTGCATATAGATATTTATCATATTTTATCAGTCACGCATGCTTTCTCTATCACATTTGAGGTTAGGCACATCTCGCAACTGATATTCATAACATTAACAAGCGCATGCGTACTGTGCATACGTACAGCGCGGGATATGTATACACGTGTTACATCTTTTTCCTGTATATTATATAACAATCATAAAAATATATTCTTCTTATAAATTCAAAATATTTCTTTGCTTTACTTTATATTATCTTCTTTCAATAACAATCGATTTCGATGTTTCACTGGCAGGCGTGCCGTGACGGCAATGCTTTTTTTATGTAAATATGTTTATTTATAGAGAACATACAGTAACTGGAAAGTACTATTCTAATGTACTTCGAAGAACCCTAAAGGCAAAATTTAAGGAAAAACGGCCACTTTATCAAGATATCGTTTGGATCCTGCAAATTATAATTCACCCTCCCTACTCACCTTACCTTGCTCCATTGATTTCCATTTGTTTCCTGAAGTCAAAAAAGAATTGAGAGGTCGAAAATTTGAGTTGAATTTAAAGCTCAACAACGGGTGGGGAGGGGTATACTAAATAGACTCTCAAAAAAGGTTCCTCAGATGTTTATGACAAGTCAAATTTTTCAAAACTCTTATTAAGAAAATTAAATTTATTTAAAAAATGGTATTCAACATAGAACAAAATGCAAAAATTATCAAATGTTACTTCCGTACAGGTGCGAAAGTAAATGGCGAGTGGCAGTATTCAATTACGGAATGCATGGCTTATTTTAGTGAAGAACATCCTGAATTAGTGTTTGACTACAATGATTTTTACAATGTTTTGACAAATTATGTAAAGTTATTCAGAGAGACTGGTAGCGTCGGTCGAAAAACTGGAAGTGGACGGCCATCTAAACGTACAGCTGATAATATTGAAGCCCTTCAGCATATTATTGATGAAAATCCAAAAGCATCCATTTCAATAGTGACCCAACAAACAAATTTATCTTATGGTACGTGCCAATTCATTCTTAAAAAAGTCTTACATTGTCATCCATACAAGCTGCAATGTTTTCATGAACTTTATCCAGTGCATTATTTAAGACGAGTGGAATTTTGTCAATGGTTTCAAAATAATCTACACAATCAGGATATCCTTAACACAGTTTTTTTCTCGGATGAGGCCTGGTTTTATCTTTCTGGATATGTTAATTCACAGAATATGAGGTGTTGGTCCTCCGAAAATCCTCATTTTTTTGTTGAAAAAACATTGCATCCCCAAAAAGTTGGTGTTTGGGTTGGAATATGTCGAAGAAGATTGGTGGGTCCCATTTTCTTTTGAAGGTACACTTACTGCTGCACGATATCGCAATGAGATACTCGGCTCATTCATAAATCAACTGGATGATGAGGAATTAGAAAATAGGTATTTCCAACAAGATGGTACAACAGCACATACGACCAGAGAAACACTTCAATATCTCAGAGAATTTTTTGATAACAGAATAATAAGCAGGAACACTGAAATCCCATATCCAACTAGGTCTTGCGATTTAAACATATGTGATTTTTGCGAATGGCCATATATCAAAAATTCGATTTATTCAACGCCAATTCATAATCTAGAACAACTGAGAATTCGCATAACAGAAAAGTGTGAAGAGATCAACAACTCACCGCAAATGCTGCATGAAGTTTTTGCTGGATTGTGCAGAAGAGTTGGTTTGTGTTTAGATGTAAATGGACAACATTTTCAATAACTTCTGTAGCTATATATAAATTTTGATTATGATTTCGATATTAAATAAATTAATTGTTTTCTTTTTTGTTGTAGTGTCATTTCAATGCCATAACCGTATTTTACAATGAAACCAAATGAAACTGTCAAGCATCAAGTAATATGTCATTATGTGGAAGTGGCTAAAGTACCAACCCAATTTCACAGTCTACTCCAATTATGAATTTTTTCGATGGCTCGTTATTTATAAGTCCAATTTTAGCACCAATATAACTGTAAACATTGACAAATTATAGAGATAAATCTAAACAGATAATAATTAAAACAAACACAAGAAAATATGAATAGAAGTGATAAATAAATTATAATAATTATTAAACTAACCGCTGACATTTAGTAAACTAAAACTACATTTATCCCTGATCTTGCTTTTAAGGTATTAATCGTACTGAGATTTCTATATAACAATTAAAAGCTATGGAAATATAACATTACAGAAAATAATATAAAATTCTAATTATTCCCAAAAATATGATAATTTTTAGCTTACATTATTCTATTTTCCTTATTAAAGTAATAATTAAACCTAAATAACATGTAGTGTTACAAAAACAAAATTTTTAATGGGTGCGTTTGAACACTTCTAAACTTTGTTTCTTTATCAACACTTTAATGTTAATAAAGTTAACATAATAATCACCCTTAATATATTTTCTCTTTACTTTTCACTATTCGATTACTGCACGAGATGTATACAGACTCACAATATTTACATCAGTTCATCATGACCATCAACAACAAAGGTATCACATAAAGCACTCGCTAAATAAAAGAACTACTACGTTTACATCAACAGGATACAAAAGGCCCGGGAGTAAGGATGACCTATATATATATTCTTGGTTGTTAAAACTTTTAGCACATCCATGTGATTAGATTAAAAGGGTGATAGTAATTTTTAGTGCAATAATTCTTTAATAAAATTATAATCTAACCTGTTATACAAATAAATATTTCTATACTTAATATTCGTAAAATTGATTTGGATGACAGAGCTAAATCTGTGGTAAATAATTATTTCACATTAATGTGATATTAAAAGCTTATATTGAAGGTATATTGAAATAATATGTTTATTTTTAATATATTTTTAGGTAACGATTGATGATATTGAATGATTTAATAAGTACCTGTACAGATGGCAAAAACTTTATCTTGAGGCGTCTAAAGGTTTCAGGATAATATTGTGCATCTTCGGCAATAGGAAAAAGGTGCTATCGGAACTGTAAAAAGTTTGCTGGCTGCGGTATCGGAAGTATCTGCTTTAGTGATTCGTATAACCTCAATTCGGGCAGGCGGTTACTGAATGTTTGTTCCAAAGAAGCTGGACGTTAGGATTTAGTTATTGCAATTCTTTAAAGGTGTTTTCCAGTATATTTTAAATACTTTCTCGGAGCTTAAAATGGCGTGCTTTTGCATATTCGAATAAAAAGACGCCGATATCGAATGTTTTTTTCCATAGCTAGGTTTTCCAATATCAATATTAGTAAAATTTAATATTAAATTATTAATATAATATTAATAATGCAAGCGTTGGCATTATTTCAATATATCTAATAAATATTAATTAGATTTTACAAATATTCTTAACTTTAACTTTAACGCTAATTAATTATTTATGAGCATGTAGAAATCTATCTTTTCGCGCGTTGACGTTTCAAACAATACAGTTCTTTCCATAATTCCATAATTAATTCCATAATTTCATTACAATTTATAAGTTTTTTTATTCAATAATTAATAAGTTATTGACTGATAAATAACTGATTTTACATTACAAGTCTAAATAATGGATTTTTATTAAATTTTTGAGTATATTTAGACATCTTAACTTGTATATTAATCCTCTTGAGTTTTCGTGTAATGTTTGCCTAGCATCTGTCAAGCCTTGAAACGAAATTTTACAATTTAAACATTTATTAACTAATTCTAATACTGTTTTTTCTTGTTTTTAATATAGATATGAATCTGTGATCAACTTGTATATATACAGTGCGACCTTGGTAATCCGTAAATGTGTTATTCCGAAATCGTGATGTCGTATCTTGCTAATTTGAAATTCAAATGCGTCAGACCTTGAAAATCCGAAAATCGTACCCAAATCTGTCTGCAGCGTTCTGTGTTCAGTCATAGCGTAAACAGTCGTGTTGCTGACTGATATAAGACGCGCTCTGTGATTATGTGTACTAAGTCAACAGTGTTTGTTACAATGGCTAAACGAAAGCACAAAACCTTGTCTCTTGGACAAAAATATGAAATAATTAAGAGGGTAGATGACGGCCGACCACCTTTACAACTTGCTGTGGAATACGAAATAGGAAAATCGACTATTACGGACATCAAACACAAGAAAGAAGAAATTAAGGCGTACGTAATATCGCATGAAGAAGAAACAATACGGCATCTGACATTAGAGAAAGCTGAGTACCCAGAAGTATAATCTGTATTATACAAGTGGTTATTGCAGCAAAGAAACCGAAATCTATCAATATTGGGAGAAATCCTGCAAGTAAAAGCAAATTTTTTTTACAATAAAATAACTGGCCGTGACGACTTCAGTACCAGTTTGGATTGGTTAGATAATTTAAAAAAGAGGTTTAAAATTCGACAGTTAACTTTTACCGGTGAAAGACTTTCGAGCAATCTTGCTGCAATCGATCCATTTCAAAAGCTGATTTTGGAAAAAGTGTCAACAATGAATTTTAATACTCATCACATTTACAATGCGGATGAAAGTGGACAATTTTGGTGCGTTTTGCCAATAAAAACTTGGGTGCACAAGGATGAAGATTCAGTGCCGGCCCGAGAAATAAACAAGGATCATATCACCTTTATGCCGTATACGAACGCGGCTCCCATAAGCTAAAATTGTTAGTGATTGGCAAGGCTACACATCCCACGCCATTTAAAGATTGCCGTCGATCTTCCTGTAGGCTACAAAAATCACGGATGTGCTTGGACGACGCGAGACATCTTCACACAGTGGCTTTATGATGACTTTATTCCCTCAGTGCAAGCGCATTTAAAAGAACTTGAACTCCCAAAGCACTCCTGTTACTACGAAGCGCCAAGTTACCCCTTAGAAGACGAACTACAAAGTGAAGATGGACTAATTTCCATGTTATATTTGCCACCGAATTGTACGCCGTTACTACAACCAATGGACCAATACGTGATCCAGGCAATGAAGACGCACTGCAGAAAGCAACTTCTCCTCCACTTGGTTTCGGACTCGCTGAAGGCTTTCAATTTAAAGAATGCTATTTTCAAACTTCACTCTTCGTGAGAATCTGTGAGATCTGACTAATACAAAGGTCATGGAACAAATTGTGGCCGGTCCAATTTTGAAAAAGTTTAGATGATGATTATGACGAAGAGGATATGACATCGTGCGTTCAAAAAAAAAGCCTCCGATGCCATGAAATTTTTAGATATGTCGTAACTTAACCGCACCGTTCTGAATTGTCAAATGTTAGTGTCATTAGTGTCATCGATAACATGGAATTTTATTTATTCATGGCAAGAAGATTCTAACCTAGCAATTAACATTTCAATTTTCTAACTGTCTGTCGTTTAGATGTAACTGTCATTTAAGAAATTCATATTAGTAAAGTTACGACATGATTGTTGATGTTACTTTTTCTTGAACGCACAATACCTTTAGTGGAGATCAGAAGAAGTCTAAGGCAACCAAACAAGAATTCCAGGAAATTACGATACTGATGAATGTCGTCTCTAAAGGAGAAAAACTAACAGTGGACGATACCAAGGAATGGATTTCGGGTGATGCTGCAGAAAAAGAAGAAATCGGATTTACAGACGAAGAAATAATATCAGATTGTGTCGCTTTTGATAGAGACACACTTTTGATAGATACAACCGTCGATAAAATCATAGATTCGGTCGTTATAAGTCATCAATATGCCGTTCGATGTCTTGTGGGCGATGGAAAATGGTGCAAGCGGCCCAGAACTTTTGATTTTACGCCAATTACAAGAAAGAGCGGTGAATTTGCGCTTCAAAAAGTTGAGACAAAGTGCAATTACAGATTTTTATTTACACGAGTAACTGAATACGTATTATATGCACTTTATGTTTTATATTATGCAGTTTATTGCCCAAAATAAAAGTTATTTTCGTCGCTTAGATTTTTTAGATTTCTTATATCACTTCTGATATAAAAAATCTAAGCAGTATATATTATAACCTAATTATGTAACGATTTGCAATTTACCGTCATAATATATATCATATGTTATTTAAATATCTGTACATTTGCTTAGTAGCTCCATATCAAGATCCCTGACTGGCTGTCCGAGTAGGTTTTCGTGGTTTTCCTTCTCGTTTAAGGCAAATGCCAACAGCTTAAAATCTGAAGCCGCTCCACGGGCGCAGACATAATAATAACTCATGGCTTGCCATTCCCCCGTTTTTGTTGTCTAACTGTTTAGAGAATGCCAAGGTATCATTTATTATTATTGAACTTGAATGTATCATTGAATAATTTTATCCATGTCAACTACAGATATATTGTATGACATTAATATACTGTCACTAATTGAATCTACCATACATATATACATATATATATATATATATATATATATATATATATATACCCCATTCTGTAATATATAATTAGACTAGGAGTCTTTGTGGCAAGAATATGTGGTTGTGCGAGTACTTCTTTTGTTCGTCAATGTTGCACATGCGACTTTCTTTTAAATGTGTTTGTCCTGCTTTTAAAATGTAATTTCGGAATAAACTATGGGTACGTCCGTTGATATTAGTTGTATTAATTAAGAATATTGCAAACATATGAATTCTAAGACGAGTAATTTCTCCAAAAAAAAAAAAAACCAGTTCACATTTTGACCCCCTGAGGATGCAACGAATTTGATGCGAAATATTGGGATAAAAAAATAAAGAACTGACTTAAGTAATAGAGTTTACTTTTGTTGGATTCCCCCCAAAAAAAACGATTATTCTTTCCATACATGTTCTAACGGCAAATACTCCTGGTCTATATATATATATATATATATATATATATATATATATATATATATAAAAGTAAAAATTTCATTAACGGGTGAGCGGTTTGTCAAGTAAAAATAAAACTCCTTTATTCCACTCTATATTTCATAACGCATTGGTTACTTCATCAGGAGTGTAATTCAGAGTTAAAATTTAACATGTTTAGTGCCGTTATTTGCTAAAATTTTAACTCTGAATTACACTCCTGATGAAGTAACCAATGCGTTATGAAATATAGAGTGGAATAAAGGAGTTTTATTTTTACTTGACAGACCGCTCACCCGTTAATGAAATTTTTACTTATACAGTACGGTCGATAATACTTAATAGTCTATATATATATATATATATATATATATATATATATATATATAATATAATATTGTTATTATTGAATCATTATAACAGCGCTAAAACATGGGAAACGATGAGTTTATAATCTATGAACGTACTGTTTTAGTCAACTTCAATTTGGGATTAATCAAGTTGAAATTGAGAATAAACACATTCAAAATAAGAACAAACAGTAACAAATGAAAACTGATTTTATTATATTGTAACATGCAAAATAACACAATTAATAAATGGATTTTTTAAATTACATGATTAGATCGTTTAAATTTAATGCGTTCGGTATAAATCGTTTGAATATGCGCTACATATCTTGGATAGTTTGCCAGATTTATTGCAGTATGTATTATCTCCTCTAATTGTTGTCTGGTTTAAATTTGCTCTGCCCTCACCAGCTAAAATATGTGGCAAACACAGATTTAAATCCCGTTTAATAGCACCTTTTAAGCTGGACCAAGTCATTTCAATTGGATTTAACATTGGGCTGTAAGGACTAAGTCTTAGCAATTTATGGTTGCTGAATTCATTTTCAGTAAATACAGTTTCTATAACGACATGGCGCGGAACATTGTCAATTACCAACACCACATGAGTTTGAAAGATGCTATGGGCTTCACGCAAACACTGACGGACAAATTGATTTGCGTCTTCGATTCTGAAGGAACCTCTTCTAACCTCGTTGTGAATGATTCCAATATTATCAACACAGCCTATAACGTGTATATTGGTTCCACAGCAACCAGCCATTATATTATTGCAGCAGGATCCCTTTCTTGTCTTTCTTGTCTTCCTTGTCTTCTCGATATGAATATATGAAAATTTTTTTCGTTCATGTATATAATTGGCATATTATCCGCTTGATAAATTAAAAGTTGCTGAATATACTCAGGAAGTTTTATCTTATTTTCATAATTATTTGCTCTTTCAGTTCCTTTCGTATGTTTTCAATATGAACAACAATTTGCTAAATGTTTTCGAAGTGTTTATATACTGTTATTTGATGTTGCACTTCCATTTTTAGTTTAAGTTCTTCTAATGTTAATTTTGGAATTTCTTCAATGTATTGAACGATTGAACGATTTTCACAAATTTTTGTTCCCCACGTAACTTTTCCACATTTTCATTATTTTTTACCCATCAGTAGGAAGTCGATTTTTTAACGGCCAATCTAATCGCAAGCCCTCTCCAGTTCACCTGGACAATTATATACCGCACAAATTTGCTGCTTAACTTTGTCAGTTTTCGCGTTTTTTAATGTAAAGCATGGTAAATGTCAGTAAATGTCTTACCACTGACACTAAATGATACTCAGTAACACTGGCGTTTGGTATTGTTTTGTTACATTAACGCGTGCTGCAAATTTATTAATTCTCAATTTGAAGTTGATTATTTTCAATTTGTAGTTAATTATTCTCAATTTGAAGTTGCTTATTCCCAATTTGAAGTCGATTATTCTCAATTTGAAGTTGGTTGTTCTTAATTTGAAGTTGATACGCTCTATTAGTCTGACGTCACGACACCATTTTTGTTGTGATAGGCAGAGGTCGTGAATCCAAACAAATATTTTCTCCATAGAAATTAGCTAGTCTTGAACTTGTTATTTTTTAGTAACATAAAAAGCGTTAGTTTTTAGAGGTGGTAAATATTTTATTACCAAAACGAACGAATTTCCAAACAATTGGCTATATAATGCATGTGTAAATAATATTTACTTTGATCATTTTCGTTTAAATAACCTTAGTGCTGAGGTTAGATTGCTAGAATTAACATTACGAAACGTGAAATAAATTATTGTAGTAAATTAAGAATCATTGTAGAATGTTTTTAATATCTGTAGAAAGAACATTTAGTCCAATGATAAGTGAAAGTGTAATAGATAACTTAAAATAATGTAAAGTTGATTACACTTGAAAGGAAGACAATGAATAAATAAGATATTTCTAGGTATATGGTTATGTGTTGGGCCCCTGATTGCAATCATTGCAATCAGGGATTAATATTAACATTCCACCATTTCTAACCACAGCCCAGTTTACTCCAGAACAGGTGAAACAAACCAAGAGAATAGCTCGTACAAGGATACATGTAGAACGTACAATATGAAGACTTAAGGCATATAATATTTTAACTTTTATTCCAACTTCATTGTTACCACATTCTGATGTTGTATGCCCAACTGTAGCAGCACTGACAAATTTGCAGTATCCTCTCATTAAAGAGGTTGAACAATATTTTCCTGAGCCAGAATAAATTATTTCTTATTTGTGTTTGTTTTTTTTTATTCCTATAATATTTAACATATAATTGGCTTAGTTGTTATTGGAATTTTTTTTAAATTTCGTATATTGAACTGTAAAGTTTAAAATAAGGATTTTCTATTTGCATATTCTATATTGATAAAAGGATTGGGGTGTAAGAAACTAGCATTAAAAACTCTTTATTTATTAATTGCTTACACCTTAAGACACCTCACATTGTTTAATTTATTAATTCACAATTAAAATAATGTGAGTTATCTAAGGCTCATTAGCAATTAAGTGCTTTTAGTAATACTTTTGTAGTTCACTCTATTATTACAAACCTTTCATATATTTATTCAGTACTTATATATTCAGTATGTATGTATATATATATATATATATATATATATATATACATATATAGTAAATTCAATTTGTTGGCGATTTAAGGTCTGGTTTTACTTTAAAATATATATATTTAAAACAACCCTACATGTTTCGGCAAATGATGCCTTTGTCAAGGAATAAAAAATATAAATGAAAGTATATTAATGTCATAGATTTGAGTTGCTATGGATAAAATTATTCAAAGATACATTCCTATTGAATAATAATAAATCATGCATTAGTATTCTAAAATAGATAGACAACAAAAACTGGGAAACGCAAGACATGAGTTATTATTATGTATGCGCCCGTGGAGCGTCTTAAGATGTAAAACTGTCGGCATTCGCCTTAAACGAGAAGGAAAACCACGAAAACCTACTCGGACAACCAGACAGGAATCAAAACACAGAACTGTCAGCATGATAAGCAAATGTATATACCTGACAGTTCCGTGTTTTGATTCCTGTCTGGTTGTTCGAGTAGGTTTTCGTGGTTTTCCTTCTCGTTTAAGGCGAATGCCGACAGCTTTACATCTTAAGACGCTCTACGGGCGCATGCATAATAATAACTCATGTCTTGCGTTTCCCTGTTTTTGTTGTCTATCTATTTTAGAATACTAAGGCATGATTTATTATTATTATTCAATTAGAATGTATCTTTGAATAATTTTATCCATAGCAACTCAAATGTATGACATTAATATACTGTCATTTATATTTTATATTCCTTGCTAAAGGCATCATTTGCCGAAACATGTAGGGTTGTTTTAAATATATATGTATATTTTAAAGTAAAACCAGACCTTAAATCGCCAACAAATTGAATTTACCATAACATACAAAGGTCACGAAATAATTATCTATATATATATATATATATATATATATATATATATATATATATATATACTATGGAGTTAGTCAAAAATGTTTCAAACTTAACCAAAAGGTATTTTGCCTTTTTCCATTCTATTTTATAAAAGCTTTACTAATACTTATTCTTATTAATAAAAAAACAGGCACTTTCATATATTTGCTAAGAATATATTACTTTTTATATATAATACGTGCAATAAATTTATTAATATAAAATTCCTTTAATATATTTATATTATTTCGTCAAGTTGAATGCACGCTATCTCATTTTCAGTTGGTGTCCACACAATTAGATAACATAAATCTTTTCTTGTTATATGTAATTGCCGTTGGATTCGATGCCAATAATCATGGCTCTGTGATAATAACAGTTTTTCCATTTTGCATTTTAAAAATATATTATGTATCATTTGTTAATGCCTGTGTCAATTTTTCTCAAAAACAAATAAAAATTATTTACATAGCATATTATATAGCCAATTGTTTGGAAATTCGCTCTTTTTGGTAATAAGATACTTACCACCTCAAAAAACTAATGCTTTTTATGTTAATAAAAAAAAAAGTTCACCACTAGCTAATTCTCATGGAGAAAATATTTGTTTGGATTCACGACCTTTGCCTACCACAACAAAAATGGCGCTGTGACGTAAGCACTTATAGAGCGTATTATCCTCAATTTAAAGTTGGAGAGGTATAGTGCAATTTAGTTTTTCAAGAGTGATTAATTGAAATTTCATATCAAATTCAAACGATAAAAAATGTGAAGTAGAATTGGGAAATGCAAACATAGTCAATTAGATATCAAATAATTGCAAATAAATTATTCCTAAAATAAATGCTTTATATTTTAAATGTCGTAATTGAAGATATATATTAAAAAATTTTCCGATGAAAGCTGAAGTTTATTTTCTTTGCACCGTTTCTCAATTAAATTTTTAGCTTACATTCTTCTATTTTCCTTATTTAAGTAATTACCTAAATAAATAAAAATAGTAGATCAGGTAATGTTAAAAAAACAAAATTTGTAATGCATGCGTTTGACCATTTCTAAACTTTGTTTCTTTACCAACACTTTAATGTTAATAAAGTTCATAATAATCACTTTTAATATATTTTCTCTTTAGTTTTCACTCTTCGATTACTGTACGAGATGTATACAAAATCATAATATTTACATCAGTTCATGACCATCAACAACAAAAGTATCACATAAAGCACACGCGGAATAAAAGAACTACTACGTTTACGTCAACAGGATACAAAAGGCCCGGGAGTAAGGATGACCTATATTCTTAAGAAAAAAAGATTCTCGTTTTGAGCTTACTTACATAAGATGACTTATAAATATTTAAATGTATTATACCGCAGTAATAACTTAATCAATATAAATACTAGAAACACATGTTATTTCTTAATATTGAATGCCGAACGAATATTAACGTGAACGTACCTGTACTATAAAAGAGTATAAGGCTTCGGAACTTTTTTCTCCACTGAATAACGAGAAGGCACGAAAGAATGTTAGGTTATTTAAAAGAACGAGGTCATCACTGATACGTCCACTTCGATCGTTAAACAAGGACTAAAACGAAAGACGACGCAAGCGAGCTTTACTGAAAATATTGTGACCGTCGCGGCGCAGAATCGCGACCGTCGGAGTCAAAGTCCAGCGTTGCCACGACAGTCAAAACTTACAACTTACAATTAGTATTGTAGATAAAAATTAGTATTTTAAATGCATTAAACAGTAAATAGACTGGAGATAATTAATTGATAAAAGGAATCATTCTCAGATTAGATAATTCTTATTATAAGTTCAAAATAAAAATGTTTTTATTTATAACGATAATAAAAGATCGGAAGCTCTTATCTAGTGTCTGCAAATAGATCTGCACATATCGTATAGTTTGTTTCGATTATTTGCTTTAGGAAACTTACGAAACTTAACTCTAGTCCTGAAATTACAATAAAGTTAATTACACTATTTTTAAATATATTGTTAAAAAATGGGTGGCTAAGAACATTAAACAACAATTTTGGAGAAATTAGTGATGCTTACAAGTACAGAATATATTAATACACGGCATAAACATTAAAAAGAAAAATAGATATGTGGTGTAATTAATAAAAGACAAGAGTATGTAAAAAATGTAAAGATAATTTAGAGGAAATACACCAATAAATTTTAAAATACACAGCGGTCGAAAAAATATAATCGAAAGAAAATAAACGAAAAACATTTTTCTAATAACAACATCTAGTATACAAAAAAGGGGATATTTATCAATACGTTGCACGTATTACGCAGTTGTTATATAATGAAACAGATATGCAAAATACCTATCCGTAACTGTAAACATGGACAAACACCTCGTATTTTTAGCATTTACTTCTGTTCAATACATATGTTTCAGCCATCTAGGCCTCATCGGTTGAACTAGTGAAGCAATGTATATACAAATTAATACAGATCTGTTAAACAACGGGTCTGTATCTGTATCTACATTTACGCTAAAATCGTCTCCAAGCCATAACCAGTTTCGTTCTATCAGGCGACACCAATTTAATCAGTGACATCTGACGGAAGAAAGCGACTAGGCCAGAAAAGGCGACCTTCCGCTCGAATAGCAAGGCTATTACGAAAAAGCGGAAAAATACGTATATTGGTGCTGTCCATTAACACGCGCCAGATGGCGGTAAATATACAAAAAAGGGGATATTTATCAATACGTTGCACGTATTACGCAGTTGTTATATAATGAAACAGATATGCAAAATACATATCCGTAACTGTAAACATGGACAAACACCTCGTATTTTTAGCATTTACTTCTGTTCAATACATATGTTTCAGCCATCTAGGCCTCATCGGTTGAACTAGTGAAGCAATGTATATACAAATTGTTATATATTATAAAAATTGTATCTGTATCTACATTTACGCTAAAATCGTCTCCAAGCCATAACCAGTTTTGTTCTATCAGGCGACACCAATTTAATCAGTGACATCTGACGGAAGAAAGCGACTAGGCCAGAAAAGGCGACCTTCCGCTCGAATAGCAAGGCTATTACGAAAAAGCGGAAAAATACGCTTTTTCATTATATAACAACATCTAGTGTTCATACATATAGTCACCTTTGGGGCACCCCAGAGAAAAAAAAAGAAATCGGCATAAAATGACAAATAAATAATGTTAAAGAAAAAAATTTGTGCTCGTGTTCAAGAAAAGAACATTTTAGTTTAACAAATCAGAGCGTTGTACGCCATTCAGGAGAATTTTTCATAAAAATTGCTAGGTTACATATTTTATTACGTTTATTACGTCAATAAACTTGTCGACATAGAACTTTTGATAAACCTTTTTAATAAAGTTTTTTTCAAATCGCTTTAGTACCGCCGTCGTGCTCAGTCGTGCTCTTTTATTATGTATACTGCCGCGGATTATGTGGAAATGTTGATAATTTACGGAGAATGCGAACGGAATGATAGAGAGGCAGCAAGCGTTTATGCCCAATGCTTTCCTAACAGGAGTCATCCCGATCACAAAGTGATTCTGAGGACTATCGCGCGAACAATCGAGGCAGGTCAAATTTTACATAATATAAAGGAAATTGGTGGTGCGTCCAAGACTGTACGCCCTGTAGAAAACGAAGAGGCTATCAAATTCCTTTGAAGAAGGTACTGAAAACATTAGAGAAGTTGCACAGAAATTGAATATTTCGAAAACTTCTGTACATCGAATGATGCAGGCTGAACAACGACATCAGTGCAGCATTTGCAACCAGACGAGAATTCTGGACATGGTTTTTAAATCAAGATAGAAACAATCCTAATTTTATATATCGGATTTTGTTTACTGATGAATCAACTTTAGGCAGACAAGGATGCAGCAATACTATGCCCATTGTAGCTTCCTTGTTGTGCATAATTGGCACATCGGAGCAGAAGAAAATCCACATGCTCTATTTTCAAGAGCATTTCAAAACCAATTTTCCAACAATTTGTGGGCCGGTCTATTAGGAAATCGTGTGGTATGTCTTCAATAGAAATTAAATTACATGTCATCTAGCTTCTCTCTTTAGGCAGGACCTTTTGAATTCCCTGCACGGTTAATGGGCCACATTTATGCTGAATTTTTGAACGCAGTACTTCATAATTTGACATGAAGACATTCCACTTCTATTTCGTGTCAACACCTAGTTTCAACACGATGGCGTACCAGCATACTTCAGTCGAGAAATTCGAGGAATTTTAGATCAACAGTATCCTGATCGATGGATAGATCGTGGCGATCCACGACACTGGTCTGCGCGGTTCCGCGATTTATTTGTTGTTACAGGCACCATGTTTCCACAGGATAACAACTCAGGGGTCGCGTTCAGGAAACGTTTGCTACAATTACTTCTGAAATGATTACGAATGCTAAACTGCGTCTTTTGGGGTGGGTACGGTTGTGCTTGCAAATGAATTTAAGCACTTGCCCTGATTAAATTCATTTTCCATTTCATTATTATTATGTTTTTTCTCCTGCTTTTTATAAGTTCACGTGTATTAGAATAAACGAGGTTCTTTTCAGAACCGCCATCTGTTGTTTTATTTTTTTTAAATAAAAATAGATTAATATGATGGCTTCAATGTCATCTACCTTAACCTAACATGTTGATGTTGTAACAGTTTGGCAGGCGTGTTATTCTGATAGTGTGATAATATAAGCTTAGCAACTGATTTTATTCACATTAGCGCTTATAGTGCTCTTTCTGGAATTGTGGATCTCAAACATTTCACAGCTCTGTTATGCAAGAAATTAATTTTTCTTCGTTTACATATTTGGGATTTAGATTGTCGTCGGCATTTGTCAGTTTTTTCTGGGACGCGAGTTCTGGTACACCTGTATATTAAAACTGGTCTAATAAACCAAATATTACTTTTTTCTATTAAATCGCAAAACAAGGTTCTCATCTAAAATCCATTCACTAATGCCTTTTAGTTATTTTAACAGTACTATAACTTCTAACACTTACTCACATACAATTCTCTGCTTTTACCACAAAAGACAGCGCGAATTCGAGAGGTTGTAGTTCACTTCAGTCTTCTGCATTCTCGTGAAAGTGAAGTCTGACTTCATATTTGCAAGGAGCCCTTTTCATTGCACTTTTAACTGTTTATATTTCTAGAGCTCTATGTAATAGGTTGCTGTTACCTATATACCACGGCACATTTACCATGTTACGTAACACTTTATTCTGAAAGCTTTGTATAAAATTAATATTGCTGTCTTTGCCACAACCCCAAGAGTTGTATACCATAGAGCCACCCTGGCTTTAGAATCAGATTACACAGGTCTGCAAAAATATTTTTTTCAGTTACATTTTCAGCTGGGATGTTTTTGGTAAATATTATGTTCTCTAGTCTGCTGAAACTAAAAATTATTTCCATTTCACTCCATCATGCACAGTTTTTTTTTTCTTTTTGCAAAATACGAATGCAAATTTATTGACATTATGCAGCAAGACTGCTTTGAGGCTTGTTTTTAACCAATCAAAGTATAGGCGTCACTAAGATTCATTCTATTTCAAAACACTTCACTAACCCTTGACCGTCACTACAAAAAAAAAACGTGATTTCCCTGTTTGGAGAAAAATTTAGTGAATTCTCTCTCTAATACAAAGGTATTTTTAATAATACAAAATATTAATAAAAATCTGGTGCGAAGAACACAAATACAGGTTCACTATTAATAATTTTTGTGAACGTGTCCGAACATATTCGTCCCCCCCCTATATGGACAGGGCGAGGTACTTCGGCTGTCTGACAACAGGCAGCGCTGAATTTACTTCTACGCTCGGTCTGGATAATTTCTGTGATATGGCGATGTGGTTCTTTTTTGTGAATGTGTCTGAAGATATCCTTTCTCCAGCAAGGGCGTACCGACGAGCCTGTAGAAAGGCGAAATACGTATCTGCGTCTCTGGGGAGGGATATGTTCGGACACGTTCACAAAAAATATTAATAGTGAACCTGTATTTGTGTTCTTCACACCAGATTTTTAATAATATTTAATATTATTAAAAATACCTTTGTATTATACAAAACTGGTGGGGTTTTACGCACTCATGTATGTTTCAATTATTCTGATAATTCTCTCTCTCGTTACCCGGATCACGAAAATGAGATTTTGGGTCAGTTTTTATCCCAGCAATTCAGTAGCATCTTTTGGAAGGCCTAAATTTCTTACCATGTCATTGAGCTTGCTCTGAGGAAAAATTTGGGGTCCCTCATCAACATAGTGGGAGGTAATGTGTTTCCATCTTCAGAATCACTCAGGATATCATCTAAACTGAAAGGTGAGTGCGGAACTGGTATTTCAAAGCTATGAGGCAATGGACAAATAACTGAATTAAGGTTTGTAAAAGATATTTTCTTTTTATTTTTATATTTTTGCATCTACCGAACAGAAATAGCACTAGGCAGTGTGCTATTTCCGGTTTTTCTGTTCACGCCACATCATAGTAATGCCAAAACGCATCGATTCGTGTTTTTTGCTCTTAAACCACAAAGGAAGATCTTCTTCGCACATTCTGCCCATCTTATGACGAAGCCAGGCTTCGTCTTGATCCCAAGTTTCAACTTGAAGTAAGCAAAATACATTTCTTCACAAAATCACGTATTGTTTTTGTTGACTTTTAGCAACATATTCACCACAAATAAAGCATCAGGAGAAATAACACAACCTCTTGGAGCCATCATATACAACTAAAAACACGAGTACAGTCACGTTTGAATGAAAAATGTAAACTGAGTATGGCTTGTACAGCAAACAAGATTCTGTACTTATTTATCATGTTGAAACATGATCAAAACTAAAAATACGCTTGTATATGCTCATCTCTAATACCCTGGCAAACGTATACGAGGGATGCTGCTAAAATTCACGGAATCAAGTACTCCTTGAATTGCCAGCATTACACAATTATCATATTCGTAAAATTTGACATTTTTAACCTATAATTCAGTTGACAGTTCGATTTAAAACGCAACAGTTTGGTCTCAACAGAATTTAACAAAGTAATAGTTGTGTCAAAAATGGAAATTTTGAATCGTGATTTTCGAGTGATGATTTTTTACTATTTTCGATACGATTTGACACCAATGCAATGTGTGCAAAAGCTTAGTTCGGTATTTAGGAATAAAGCATGATCCAAACTATGGTTTACAAATGGTTTGCAGAATTCAAGCATGGAAGACCAACGTTTGGTGACGATCTTCGTAAAGGGCGTCCATGCACGTCTATTGTTGCGCAAAATATCGATATACGTTATACGTGAAATGATTTTATCAGATTGACATGTGAAATACAGTGAGATGGAGGCGTCCTTAGGCATTGAGGCGAAACAAATACATACGATTTTGTACGATCATTTACATGTCAGGAAGCTTTTCAGTCGTTGGATCCCCAAAAACAGGCACGTGTCAAGTATCAAATTTGATTGTGGTCGTTCGAATTCTGTATATAACATTTTAACAGGTAACGAATCCTGGATATATTCATATGAGCCCCAAACAGCAATCGACTGTATGGGTTCTTCAAAATGAACATAAACCAACAAAAGTTGTGCAATGAATGCTGACTGGTATACGTCAATTTGTTTGCCGGAAGTTATCGATGAAGCCAGAAAAAAACAACGTAAACTGACGAATCATTGTTCATCATGACAATGCAAGCGCTCACACAGTACGACAAACTGTTGACCAACATGAATGACTCATTGCTCATATTCGCCGATTTAGTGGTTAATGACTTCTTATTCCGAAACATCAAAAATAAAATGCGTGGAAAGCGGTTTTCATCGCCTGAAGAGGGGAGTATTTCAGAAACAGTAAAGCGATTTATGTTGCGTAATTCGTTTTATTTCACAATTTTCCGCGAATTTTAGCAGTGGCCCTCATATAAACATGCTCAACCCAGCCAGTAAGATGCCTCACTTTTTGGTAAACGGGCGCTTTCTTTTACCCTCAAAAGTATGTCTGAGGTGTATGATGATAAGATCTCTACGTATTCCTTTGAAAGCATTTTATTTAATTTATGTAAAAAAGCCTTCATGCGATACTTCTGAGGAAATACTTTAGGATTTTGCCTGTCAACAAATCAAAACTGGTGGTCTGCTTGAATTTGCGTCCGTTTATTAAGATGGCAGTGGTCTACAAATAGATTAATTTTTTTGTCGCTGTAATTCTCTGTTAAGTCTTTACGTTTTGTTATTTAAAATGATGCAAAAATAAAGGAAAGCATAATATTAAAGAAAATGAAAAAATAGTATGAGAAATACAGTTGAAAAAACAAAGTCAACATTAATTAAATCAATATTAATTAAATAGGATAACTACTCCAGTGTAACATAAACAAAAGAAAACCTTAGTGATGTTGTGGTGGGCGTTATTTCTTGTAGTATCGCTTTTTGTCGCTAGGAAACTATAGAGTACCATCGATATCAATCCATAAACAAAACGATGTGGCTAGAAAGGTTCCGTTCGGTTTGTATGCATCTTTTTGAAACAGTTGTTTTGTCTGCTCGTCATTTTGGCAATGACGTAAGGTTTCGCTTCTTGCTTGGAAAAGCTGGTACAGAAACTCCCGCAATGTTAAAAACGGCCTAACTGGATGGATCTATTCAGTAAACTCATGTTTTTGAGTAGTTTTCCCTTTTCAAAAGAAGTGAAATATAATGTATAGAATTCACGGTTGCCTCTTGGTGAAACATGATTAATAATTTACTAAATAAAACACTTGGTATATTTGTTTCACAAAATGTATTTAAAATATATCTGACATATGTTTCGACTTATACAGTCATTCTCAAAGAGTCAGTTTACATGACTCTTTGAGAATGACTGTATAAGTCGAAACAGAAGTGAAATGTCAATTAAAAACAAACCTCACTCTGGTCGTCTTTCCACGGCCCGAACCGATGAAAACGTGGAAAAAATTCGCGAAATCATCCTCGAAGATCGGTGACGGACCATTAAAGAAGTTGAGAGGCTGTCTGGTGTGACTTGGGCTTCAGTTCAGCGAATTTTAACGCAAAATTTGCGGATGAAAAGGACGGTTGCCAAATTAGTACCTCGATTGCTAACTGTTGCTGTGTTTTTAAAGTATTATCCAAACTTTTTTTCCAAGGCCAGATGAGGAATCATGGTGCTACGATTACGATCTTGAAACCATACAATAATCAAGCCTATGGAAAACTTCAAGCTAGCCTCGCCACAAAATAACTCGTAAAGTGAAATTGAGCGACAAAACGATGGTGATTTGTTTTTTTTTTGTTGTCCATTCAGAGTTTGTTCTACAGTGTGAGACAGTTAACCAGGCTTTCTACCTGGAAGTTTTGAAAAGGGGCTTGATTTATGTTAGTCGTACGACTGGTTATTCCACCACAATAATGCCCCTGCTCACACAGCCCTGTCTGTGTGCCAGTTTTTGACAAGAAATTGCATCATTCCTGGGTCCCACTCCCTTTCACCCCCTATGACTTTTTTTTATCTCGGGGAATGAAAAGAGACGTGAACGGAAATCTGTAAAAATTTAATCAAAACACGCAAGAAATACAACTAACATTAATGTCAGAAAAAACTGCATGAACCGGCAAAAAGTTTAAATTTGGCAAAAAGTTGACTTACTTAGTAGGACAAGGAGACCAAGAAAGTCACTTTTAGCCAAATTTACTCTTTACTTTTCCATACCTGTTTTATAAACCATCAAATAATATAATAATTGTCATTCTTGTAATTATATACCTATGCACAGAAAAAATCAATAAAAATTTAAGAATTTTCATCATTTTTATTAATTTCAATTACCATTTTATATCCTATCGCATGTGTTATTTTGTTGTTGCATGCCATTCTAAAAGCGTTCACATTAGACCCACGTGCGGCCGTACGGCCATTCATTGATATGTGATGAACACTATGTAGAAGCTTAAAACTGTTACAGCAGGCCGGCATTTATGGAGAATAGCACTATATCACCATAATAACTCACGATTAAGGGTGTACGGCCCCTGCCCATAGAGCGCCTGTATGGCAGCGAATGTGTTAATCTTCCTTAATTTTTGGTCACCTTTTAGAAATCTAATTGGTTGATCCCACAATGATAATCCTTCCTCCTGCTGTTTTTTTAAGCCAGCTCCTTTCCCAATTCTCTTTAATTAATCCTGACGCCTCATACGCTTCCACATTCTAAGCTGCATAGAAACTCTACTCAAAAGATTTACAACTATTAAATATGTCTACATATTGTTCTCATACCTACTTTTTTTTAAATAAATTCTGCTATCTAAACTTAACTTACACAGTCTTTAATTTAATATAAATTATTAAGTTTACTATCTCGTATAATTAGTAATTTATAGAAGTGTTATACATATTTTTATTTATTAAAATGAAGGTTTTAAGGACGACTTTAATATTTTTATTTTTTTATGATGCACTTTTAGTGGCTTATATTATACCGTGCCTTCAAAATATTTCCTGATTAGAAATGGCCATGTTTTGATAACAATTGGTAACAGTGCATGCACACACTAATCACTTTGACAGTTTGTATTGTCACCAATATATGTGCAAAAATTAAAAATTTAACTTTATTAAAAATTTTTATTATATTAGTTAAATTACTAAAGGTACTAAAGGTTATACTGAAAGTGTTGTCCATTATTTGAAGACAAAGTCGAACTCTATGCTTAATGTTCTCAAAATCATTTACCAGGAGTTATGGGGTTATGTCAGGAATTCCTAATAGCATTACGAAGCTCTGCGATTGTGTGATGTCTGGTGTTAAAAATGGTATTCTTTAAATGTGTAAAAATAAAATAATCTAAAATTGTCAGATCCGGAGATCCTGGAGGAAAATTCATAATTCCATCACGAAAAATTGTTGTAAATTGTATTTCGAGATTTGTATGCCGGTACATTGTCTTCTGCAAGTTCGTCATCATGAAGTTCATTAATAAAGTCCTTGAAACTGCTAGCCAGACGCCTATTTTTTGTGCATGTGATATAGTTTCTATGAATTCGTGAAGGTTTTCTGCCGACCACATTTTCTATATTTTGCTTATTTAAATGCTAGAAAGATGTAACCAACCCTCATCAGTAAAAAAGCATTTGTCGAGAATGTTGTCATTATTATTTAAAAAGCATTGACAGTACTGTCCTTGTACCAAAATCTACCTGCGTGAGTTCAAAAAACGTTTGAATTTTATATGGAAATAAATTTAAGCTCTTTTTTTAAAACAATATTCTCACTGACAAATGAACTTCTTGAGAAAGGTTTGCAATTGATTTTTAGGTAAGTTGTCCATTCGACGTTGAATGCCCTCTGTACAATTTGCGGTTCGTTTTTTTTAGGTGCTCCATCGATGCTTCCAATTTATCAGTGGGAGCATGAATGTGACTTAGCAGCTATGCGTAAGTAACTGGCAGATTAGGAAACTGTTGCTGGAAATCATACAAGCACTGATTAATGGAATAAACCCATTCTCCATTATTTAATTTTCGACTAGTTCTAAAGTAGCTTTCGATTATAAACTTTTTGTGTTGTAACTCTAACATGTTAGTAATAAAGTAATACAATCAAATGTAAGGTTTTCAAATTTAGGTTTGTCACAGACAGCTGTCACAATATAAAATACAATTTAAGTGTCGCAGTGACGTCAATCTTACTGAAGAAAATACTTAAAAAACAGCCTACTCTAATCAGGAAAGTTTTTGAAGGCATGGTATATGTTTGCTCGTCTTAAATAAATATTCATATATATCCAACTGATGGGAAATTGAAGCAAGCAGTACAGGTAAACATTTGATCCACGAACCAAATTTGCATACTCAAATTCTATCAGATTTTCTGTTATTTAGCGCAATAAAAAATATTTACTATAGATCGAGTTTCTCACGGATTTTTTTGTTTTTGCTTTTCACGGATTTCTAAATACTTTGTCAGTTTTTGTGTTAGGATCCTAATAACTTGGGTAACTTGGTGAATTGAAAAATGTTGAAATTCTACAAGGTTATTCACATTCACGCTATACGGCACGGAATATTGTGGCCAAAATACTTGACTTTCAAAAAGTTTCACTTTTGGGATATATGGGGCTCTATTATGGTTACTTTTTAAAATTATTTTCATATCATACAGGGGTTCCAAAAGCACTTAAAGTATCAAAGTTGTGTTTTTTTTTAATGGAATCACCTATATATTATTACATTTTTGGTTTCTCCGATCAAAATAAGTGTCTGTTTTAATGAGGTTTGTAATACCTAAACTAAACCTAAACCTGCAATCTTATACATGGTGTACGAAATTTTAGAATTAATCAAATAAGGTCTTTAAGTGGCTATAACTTGATTAATTTAAATAGAACGCCAAATTTTTTAACTTACCACCAAATGCACTTTTTAATAACCTATTGAATAGTATTTATAGCTCAAGCTTTAAGTCTTGGCGTTTCTACAGAATACACCTAATAATCGTTTTTCGCACCATTTGGTGTTTTTTAAATAGAAAATTTAATATATCTAGTTATTATTATTATTATAATTATTATTATTAACATAAAACAGAAGCAGTATATTTAGAACAGATGTTCGAAATGTCGACCGCTCATTTCCAGATACTTACATAATCTTTTTTGCAAACCACTGCTAACTCTAGACAACATTTGCGGGGTTACAGTTTCAAAAGCGTGTCTTATGCGTATTTTCATATCGTGTGGTGTTATCGGAGGCGTATTGTAGACAATTCCTTTTATGTATCCCCATAGAAAGAAATCTTGTGGAGTTAAGTCTGGGGATCTGAGAGGCCAATTTTGAAATCCATTTCTTCCAATACACCTGTTTTGAAAGTTGGCATTTAAAAATTGTCGAACCTCGCGATGATAATGAAGCGGAGCTCCGTCCAATTGACGCCATATATTTGTTCTGATGTTTAAAGGGACTTCTTCTAATAATACTGGAAGTTGGTGTAAAATAAAATCGAGAAACATCATACCATTCAAAGGTCATTCAAAAAGATAGGATCCAATTAAATATGGGCCCAGTATTCCACCCCACACATTAACCACCTATTTTGATTTCTCATGACTCTGTATTCATGCGGATTCGAATCAGAATAATAATGGAAGTTGTTATGAAAATTACATTCATCACTAAATAACACATTATCAAAAAAGTTTTCATTTTGTGCCACCTCATCCAATACCCGCATACAAAATTCAATTCGATTATCAAAATTATTTCTATAAAGTTCTTGGCAAAGCTGGATTTTATAAGGATGAAATCTACATTTTTTAAGAATTCTTGAAATACTTGATTGACTAATATTAGTATTTTTGGATATCTGATTTTGACTAAACTTGGGATTTTCGATAACTGAACCAACTACAGTAAAAACATTTTCTTCATTTTCAGCCACAAATTTCCTTATAATGAGTTTTTTATAACTGACACTAATTTTGGTGATATTCTTCAAGCATAAAAATCATATCAATACGCTCTTCTTTTGTATAAATCTTCATTTTGACTAAGCAATACAACAACAATATTCAAATAATAACGATCTAAACTTCCACAGTTATAAAAAATAATACCACTATAGTAAAAATAGGTTTTGTAAATTAAAATGTCAGACTAAATGAATTATCTGACATTTATAAATACAATAGACAACTAGATGCATAATAATTTTTATTTAAAAAGCACCTGTAGAAATGCGAAGACTTAAAGCTTGAGGTATAAATACCATTCGATAGGTTATTAAAAAGTGAATTTGGTGGTAAGTTAAAAAATACGGCATTCTATTTAAATTAATCAAGTTATGGCCACTTAATAGTTATTTACGAACCAATTCGTGTCCATAAAGCGCTCGCCTGCGGCTCGCGCTTTAAACTGGTCACTCATTCGCGAAATATGATTTCACGCACGAAGTTTGTACAATATTTTTTGTACGAGAACTATAAACAATAATAATATTTATATAAAATATAAATATAATTTCAATTTCTATAAATTTAAAAAATAATATTTGTTGCTGTTCTGACATTGAATTACATACCTTCCAAATATAACAATTTCTATTTCATTTCCTTTTATTTTCATAGAAAAACAACGAACTGGGTAGCATATTATTAAGGTTAGGGATTTATGATTTTAAAATGTCACTAAATTAATCAAGTTCCAAGAAGAACCAACTTTACTTTTACGCACTCATGTTTAAAGTGACTTTTTACGCACGCAAATCGAATCGTGAAATGACAGGTTTTGATAAGCGAGTACAAAAAGTTCTTAATTGATTAATTTTAATTTTTGTACACCATGTATAGGATGGCAAGTTTATTATAATTTGGATATAAAATATGATCTATTGTTACACTTCACTGTAAATTTCCCTTACATAACTTAAATACTTCTTAATTAATTGAAACATATAAATTGAGGTAGATTTTTACAAAATTCAAATTATTTAAAAACATTAAGGTTTAAGTATTATAGACCTTATTAAAATACCAGTTATTTTGATCGGAGGATCCAAAAATGCAATAATATACGGGGGGCTCGATTTAAAAAGCACAACATTGTTATTTTTAGGGCTTTTGGAGTACCCTGAATAATATAAAAATAATTTTAGGAAGCAACCATAATAGAGCTCCATATATCCCAAAAGTGAAACTTTTTGAAAGTCAAGAATTTTGGCCAAAGTATTCCGTGTCGTATAGCGTGAATAACCCTGTACAAGTACAGTTATTCGAATTCTTTTCTTACCTTGCTTATGTATCAGTGCCGTTATGCTCATCTTTCACTTGGTTGATATTAATCCATTCTTTAAAATATTTTAGATATGCAATTCAACAAAGGAAAACTTCGACCAACTACAACTTCAAACGCCACACGTCTCGTCGAAAATGTATCTTCTAAACTTCATAGCAGTTACATTATCAAAAGCAAATCCACTTCTAAAATGTGTCGTTTATTCAAAAAATGGAATTCGTAACGAATCATGATATTGGTTCTTGACTGAATTTCTTATACATTTTTTTTATTTTTCTTGTTTGTGAATTTTAGTATTTTTTTTGCAATTTTTAAATAACAGCAAGTTGTTCAACAATGAATTATTAATTTTTTAAATAAAAATATATTTCTTCTTCATTTAGCTTTAGTTTTTTCCTAAAATTTGTAAAAGGTGCATTTACACTGCATTGATTGATTTACGAACCCCGTGAAAGATTAAAACTAAATTCCACAGTTAACGGATTAACAAATTTCCGCAGCTAAATTATACGAAGGCAAATTTTTAATTTTGCAGAATCGGAGGATTGGATGATAGTGGGAAAGGTCTTTCATATCGTAACGGGTTAAGTGACTCATTACTAGGGACCGGACACGAGAGGCCCATGACTCATCGTCCACGGGCGTACTATTGAAAATTTATATTATTAAAGAGTTTTTAATTTTATTTATATAATTGGAAAACAAGCGAGTGATGATCTATAAAATACGAAATACATTTTTATTTGTTCATTTTGTAGTTCAAGTTGAGGAAAGGAGTAATATTAACTAGCAAAGTTTTCTCAAGTTTCTCTTCTGCAAAATTTGTTCTCTTTGAATGAAATACATCCTCGTAGATAGAAAACGTCCTTTCCACATCGCAACTGGTTATTGGTGTATACTGGAAATATTCTTTTATTTCAGCGTATTTAGCAGTTAGATTTTGAGACATGACATTGTCCCCATACACAATTTCCGCAATGTTATTAAATCTAGATTTCTAATAAAAACTGCGTCTAACTTTTGCCGAAGTCCACATCCAAAGTCACTTGGAATATTTTTCAAATTATTAATAGCCTCATCTAATATGGTTAATCTATCATTTAATTTGAAATTTTGATTTTCAAAATAAGTGATTAGTTTTGGCAAATTTCCAAAGTATTCCTGAAGAAAGTACAACTGATTTTTTTAAATTTGGAATTTGTATTAGTTCCTTGCACTCAGAAATACTTCAAGCACCGTCATTTAAACATGTAATGAAATTATCGAAATTCTCTGCACAAAAACTAGTAGTTTCCAACTATGTTCCCCATCTAGTTATTACTGGAGAGGGAGGCATTGACAACGACGGAAGTTTTTTCCTGTAAAGAGCTACTCTCGATGGTGCTTTTTTGAAGACCTTTTTAAAAGCGGATACAAGTCTATCAACTTCCGGAAAGGTGTCTGATATATTCACAGATTTTGTGGAGGGCATGTGCTACACAAGTAATATGCAGCACATTAGGATATGTTTCTTTTAATAGTTTGCCTGTTTTTAACATATATGCAGCACTGTCGCTGACAAATAAAAGTATTTTTTTTATTTGTACCTGTCGTCCGAATAAAGCATTTGTTGCATATTCTTGTAAATGGTTATAGCTACTGTTTCCGCATCAACTGTATTTATAACTTTTGTTGCTATTACATATGCGTTATATGCAATAGTTGGATGTAGTACACCAGCTACAACATTTACCACAGCGCGGCAGCGTCCTAATATATCGACAGTTTCGTCGGCACTTATCCATAGATACTGATTTGAAAGAAGGCTTCTAATGCGTTCTACTGTTTTCGTGTAGCACTTAGAAACATAATACATACTTACGTAAGGTGGATTCTTCAGGAACATTTCGACCAGTATATTTACGGAGAAATGTTTTGAAGGTGGGATTGTTAAGTTTATTTAATGGAATATTTTCCGCCATTAAAGTTTCAAGAAGTTCTTCGTTAAAATTGTCAGATTCCAACGGATCTAATTTCTGTGTATGTGTTTGCGATGCTACGTTTTACGTGCGATTTCTTGGAACTTTTTAACGATATTTTACAGACTGCAATAAATTTCGGAATCACTGGCAATGGACATACAATCAGTTTCATCCTTAATCCAACTCGCCATTGTTTCGCGATGCCATTCTCGATGTTGTTCTATATCATATCTGAAAAAGTAACTTAAACAATGTTCTAGATCTAAATAAATGAAAATGAAAAATGTATGCGTATGTTATTGAAACTTCACGAAATTCACTGGACACTCCCGCTTCTATGTATGCTCATGAAGAACGGAATTTAAGTATAATATTGAAGTAACTGCGTCACAATTCAACGATAAAAGCCAGATGTGCGGTTAACCGAATGAATAGTGCTATTCAACAACTGCATGTTGTACTACTTAGCGATATTATAAACTATTTATATGGTCCATCGCAATTTCGGCCTCTCGTGTCCGGTCTCTACTCATTACATTGACCTGTGATGGTTTCATTGCCGCCATCCTAGATTGCTTTTTATAATGGTTTTTGCATTCTGAATCAGGATCCGACGTTAACTTTCACTCATCACATGGCATTTTTTTTTCTATTTTATATTACATTTTTTTCATCACATGCAGTAATGCACTTTTTACGTTGTTAGGAGACGTGTTGCATTAAGTAAGATTTCTATATTAATTTATTAATTCGACGTCCTGCAGCAATCTGGCAGCTCTGAATAGTTACAGTCTAGAGCCGGCAACACTGTACAACTCATCAGGTTCTGCTGAGTGGCCACATTCTGTCGTTGTGCTTTGTTCGCCACAGTCTGAGTTGTGCTTCGCTTGCTAGTAAAAGAGATTTTTATCTTCATAAATGTTCTATATGTGAGTGACATACTGGGTTAATTTTTTTATAGAACTTATATCAACATGCCATGTTGTGGTTGCAAGCACAGTCCAGATACATTCTGCTGTGTGTGAAAGTTTCGAGCCGATAAGACAGCGGCTCAATATAACAGAGTTCGTGAGAAAGGCCTACTATGCCTACTTCGACATCAAACTGCGAGACCAAGACAAACCATGGGCACCACGTACGGTAGTTATGGCAAAGGGTGAACGATAAGCAAACAGCATTACCATTCGGAATTCCAATGGTGTGGCGACAACCTAGAGACCACAGTACTCACTACTACGTCTGTTCTGTAAATGTGAAGGGATTTACAGCAGGAACAAAAGTAACATTGTGTATCCAAGCAATATTCCATCCACAATTTTACGCGTTACTCATGGCCTTGATACCACAGCGCCCTGAACATAATAATTCCTCTTCTGCATCCGACGCATACATGACCAGCCCTACCTCTGACTGTGATTTCTCGCCTGAAGGTGTTGAAAAAAAACTTTTCAAGCGAAGTGTATTAAATGACTTTGTTCGAGGTCTTGGTCTTACAAAGAAATCTGCCGAGATACTTAGGTCTAGACTGCAATAGGAGCTTAAAAGTGCACATGTTACGTTCACATCTGAACTTTTTTCCTGAGGACCTATGAATCCTGAGCGAAAAGCAACGAGAAAGATTCCACTAGGATCTAAAGAAAATCGAACACGGATATCAAGAGAAATGGAACAAAAACATGCTGGCAAATAAATGCTGGTTACTAAAGAGAGAAGCTCCAAATACACCACACACACGAAAAGCAAGGCAAATAAGTTTCTTAAACTAAGTCAAGACATTATAAAATTAAAACCGTGGACTTACCATTCCCAATATGTTATGAAACTTAATGTATAATCAATTTTTGTCTTTGACTGTATTTTTCTTCAAATCTATTTACACAATACATTACATATCTTTATATTATGTTCGTAAGTATAACAGTGTAATAATGGAGTGTTCAGATGAGTAAAATTAATAAGAAAAATGTATGCCTTACATGTGGTAATAGTAATCTTGTATGTGCGCGTGCTTCGTATTTCTCATATTTTCATTTTGATTTTGCAAAAAAGACGGGCTTCAGTTTCAAAATCACCATGCCAAAAATATAAAAGATCACTTTTTAAACATTAAGCTTTTTATATTATATTATCGGAAAGCTTAAATTTGCAGGTCAATTTTATTAGTATAAATAAAAAGTTTCATCATAATTGCGTCAGTGAACTATCATTAACCAAGCAACTTAATCGGAAAGAAAGTATGAAATATGGAGAAAATCGAGTATAGCACCGCACAAAGTTCCTTATAGAGCGAGGAAAGTATGCTCAACCCGTACTGAAAGAGATATCATCGATATACGAAGGTTCTTGTCCGCGAAAAGCTATAGTTTATATGTGGTACCGTCTCTTTAAACAAGGTAGGGACTCACCTAAAGACGACACACAGCCGAGGCGGCCTATTGAAGTAACCACTCCAGAACTTGGTTGAAAAGTCGAATAATTATTAATACAAGATGCTTGCTCAAAGAAAACACAACTCGCAGGAATTATTGGAGTATCCGATTCAATTATTTTTTAAATTCTTCATGATAATCTTGGCAGGATTGGAGTTAGCGCAAAATAAGTGCTGAGAATACTCACACCGCCGCAAAAACAACAGCGCGGGAAATATACCCGTGCGTTTTTGGACCTCTTCAATGAAGACAGGTATGGTGTATTGCGACAAATTGTTACTGGGAATGAAACTTGGGCTTATCATTATGAACCTAAGTCCAAGCAATACTCCATGCAGTTACATAAAAAGGCACACCACCCAAGAAGTTCAAGGCGTTAGTCGTCCGGAAAACGCTTGGCGACGTTTTTTTGGGGCTCAGAAGAATACATCTATTCAATCCTGGAACGGTTAAGAAAGTAATTAAACAAAAAAGACGGGAAAATTTGACGACAGATAGACCTGAAAATATTTTAGAATTACAGTTGAATACATAAAAAAAAAGATTTTGTAATTTTATTTTCTCTCCTTTTCCCCCATTCGTTGAACTTGGAAACGCCCTCGTATAACCATTTCTTCAGATTTTCTGTTGATCAGGCTTTGCTTCATGCGATTTTCCTCCTTTTATATTATTTTCTTTGAGTTCTTCAATAAATCGCAATTTTCGAATTGGTTACTACGAGGGATGTTTCCAAAGTTTTGGGAATGTAGCTATAATTTTTTTATTTTGTTAATTTTCATCAATATTATAATGTAGTTTTTCAACATAATCGCCATTCAATTGAATACATTTAACTCAACGATAAATTAATTTTTTTAAGCAGTCTTCGAAGAGCTTTTTCGGTGTCTCCACAATCCACATATGGCACGTTTTACGTCACTTAAACTTCCAAAACGAATACCCCATAAAGGTTTTTTCAAATCTGGGAACAGATGAAAATCACTCGGTGCGAGATCCGGTAAATAAGGTGGATGCGCAAGCAATTTCCATCGTAAATCGTTCAAAACATTCTTCGTTTTTCTTGCGGTGTGCGGTCTTGCATTATCTTGTTGCAATAACGGACACCTATGCAACTCATGCAATAGACCGTTTTGGATAATAAGTTCAAATAATATCCTGCGTTAATTGTAGTACCTTTCGCCAAATAATCCATAAAAATAATCTCTTCGCAATCCCAAAATACAGCAAGCATTACCTTTCCAACAGCCTCATGTAGAGGCCCTTTTTCGGGTTTACGCCATTCTTTGAATTAACTTTTGTTTACAGGATTGAAATAAGGAATCCACGTTTCGTCAGTGGTTATTATCCGTTGCCAAAATTCATCACCGTAACGGGCTAACAGCTGTTAAAGTTGACAAGTGTCAGACCTATTGAGTTTCTGTTCCGGTCCCAACAGCCTTGTCACCTAGCGAGTTGAAACCTTGCTTATGCCCAAACAATCATGTAACATCTCATGAACTTGTTTTGTATCCATTCCTAGTCGTACACTAATTTGAGAAATAGTCATTTGTCTGTCCTCTTTCAATAGATTCTCCACGGTAGTAATGTTTCTTTCATTTACAGACGTGCTCGGGCGACCACTGTGTGAATCGTTTTCTAATTATGTTCTACCACTTTTAAAACGATCGATCCACCAATTTTTAGATACTGAAGACTCACCAAACACTGCAGACGTTTAATAATTTCTAAGTTTTCACACCCTCTTTCCACAAGAAGAAAATTATTACTCTTTGAGATTTAGCCGCGTCCTTTATGGTTACACAAACAGTGCTACGAAAATGAGTCTATATCGGTCGAACACCTGAATCAGACTAAACGTTATTGCACTGGATAGCTGCATAAACTTGTCAAGACTTGTCTATCACCAATAGCATTGCCTATAAGTAATTTAATTACAGAACTTTGGAAACATTCTTCATATCAACAGTTATTATAGAATATATTCACTAACCGTAAACACACAGGATTCACTGTATATAAATAACAGTAACTACTTCTAAGGTGATTTCTAAGGCAAATTTCTTTCGTCTACGCACTAAATTTTATTTGTTTACTAATTCTACCACTCCTTTTAAAAAAATATACAAAATATTTACTTTAAGAAAGAAGTCGATTTGTATATTTATTTATAGAACTCCCAAAATATAAAATCAATTTCCTGTGTCAACATATTCACTGAAATAGTCCTCAATAATTACAGCTGTATGTTAGCTCCATAATGACAAATCAATACTTATTAAGCTTAAAAAAAAACATGTATTCTTGTACTAAATAAATACCCTGGATATTATCTAACATCCTAATGTTGTCATGTTTGAATATTTATTTGTGTATATATATATATATATATATATATATATATATATATATATATATATATATATATTGTTAAAAAGCCATAGTGCCTTACGTTCGCCGACAAATGTAGAAAAACTGAATTGACCTTATAAATAATCACAAAGCCAAATAATGAAGTGTAGTGAATTATGCCTTATAATTGTACTTCTAATTGTCCCAAAGTTGGGCTGTCAAATTGTTAAAAGGCAATGTAGAGCGTGTAATAAATAATACAAAATTTATTGATTATAATTTAAAGTAAAATAAATTAATTGATTACTTTGAAAAATACAAATTATTTGAATATACACGTACGGAGTTATAAATGTGATTTATAGAGGGCGTTAAAGTTATATTTATACAGTTGACACAGGTGAAATTTATTTGAACATGAATACAATAATATAAACAGTTTATACTTAACTTAATCTGCATCCTTTACGTGCAAAACTTATTACTAAGTATATTATGGGTATCTTAATCAAGATGTGGCTAGCTCAGATTATGGTGAACAAGATTAACGTAAATGTAGGTTCGGTGTATTGATAGAAGATAGTTATTCGTTTAAACTAAGTTATACTAAGTGAATGATCTTCCAAAGTTGAAAGAAGAATAAAACAAGTGGATGAATTGTAAATATCACTGGTTTATTCAGATTCTCAATGCATAAAAGGTAAGTTTAAATACAATATAGTATAACATTTGCATGAAAAGTCACGTGATTGGATATAATATAAAAGTAAGGTTAAATGTTCTAATGAAATAGATATAACTCAAATATTTAAATTAGGTAACACAAATTCAAATTAAAAAAGAACTGTATTTTTCGGTATTAAACTGTATAGTGATCAAATGCTAACATTTTAGGAATTTAAATGAAATATAAACGATCTTTTTCAAAATGTAACTAATAAAAATTTTATATTTTAGGAGATTATTAAATAAATACTCAATTTTGATGCTGGTTGTTTTTCTGTATGGATGATGGTTATTCGGATCTTGATGCACAGGAAAAGCGGGTTCAGGTGTAGGAGTAAAGCTGGTTTTGTTGCAAATTCTGGTTGGCGTCCTTTAGAAATTGGAGTTTTGGTTATCAGTGCTCAGCGGGTTCAGGATGAGGTAACCTTCGTAAACACGGTGCTAGTGGTTCGGGAACTTATAGGATATCTTTTTGGTAAGGTTTAGCTAATTTATTTTAGATTTTATCACTTTATTCCTTCACACACTTTTATAAAAATTAGACGCGTTGTACCATTTTTAATTACACAAGCTAACTCTCTCTTGTTTTTGTTAATTCTCCAGGCATCTTATTTTTAATGTTGTTTATATTTATTTAATCTCGTCAATAATTTTCTCAAAATAAAATAGATTACTACTACCAATCGTTTTGACATTTCACCTAAATTATTGTATTAATTTTACAATGGATAAAAGTTTATTTTAAATGTTCAATTTCCGCTAAATACCTATTTACATTTGGGGATAATTCCCGCCTTATCTGATTCAAAATAGGTACAGCTATAACCATAATGTGTGACATATAATTCCAATCAATTAAGTTAAATATCTTCGGGGAAATAAAAATGTATATGAAAATGACTAAGGTGAATGGTTACAAGAAATTCAATAATTATGTGATACAAATTTGATAAATTAAAAACGCGGTATTAACTTTATTGATATGGCATGAGAAAAATGCAGTTCTAACAATGACTTATTCTAGATTAACAATTTAAATATTAATTCTGTATTTTTGTTTTAGGCCCCCTATGTACATGGGTTAGCCTCATTACAATATATATATATATATATATATAATGACTTCGTGACCTTGGAATGATATGGTAAACCCAATCAGTAGGCGATTAAAGGTCTGTATATTACTTCAAAATATATGTATTTAAAAAACTCTACATGTTTCGGCAGTTCGCCTTTATCAAGAGAATACAAAATATAAATGACAGGATATAAATGTCAAGTAATTAAGTTAACTTAATTACTTGACATTTATATCCTGTCAATTATATTTTGTATTCTCTTGATAAAGGCGAACTGCCGAAACATGTAGAGTTTTTTAAATACATATATTTTGAATTAATATACAGACGTTTAATCGCCTACTGATTGGGTTTACTATATATATATATATATATATATATATATATATATATATATATATATATATATATATATATATATATATGAAAAATTTTTTGTGAAAAACTTATCTGCGCGGAATGTGCATATATCGATATTTCACTGTTTTTTACAGATCATCAGTGCACCTTACCGAAGACAGACATGTTATTCACTTCTATAGTACGTGTATATATACGAACTGTAATGAACTTCATGTGTATGAGAATTAATAATTATTAAATCTCATTTTACATGCGATTGTCGCTATAATTTGTTGCATTTGTTGCATAATTTGTTGCACAAATTATAGCGACAATCGCATGTAAAATGAGATTTAATAATTATTAATTCTCATACACATGAAGTTCATTACAGTTCGTATATATACACGTAGTATAGAAGTGAATAACATGTCTGTCTTCGGTAAGGTGCACTGATGATCTGTAAAAAACAGTGAAATATCGATATATGCACATTCCGCGCAGATAAGTTTTTCACAAAAATTTTTCATTTGTACTGACAACTTGTACAGTTGATGTCGCGGCTTGTTGCGTCTACAATCTAGGGCAAAAGTGATTTGCCGAATTGTAGAATTAAATGCAACAAATTATAGCGACAATCGCATGTAAAATGAGATTTAATAATTATTAATTCTCATACACATGAAGTTCATTACAGTTCGTATATATACACGTAGTATAGAAGTGAATAACATGTCTGTCTTCGGTAAGGTGCACTGATGATCTGTAAAAAACAGTGAAATATCGATATATGCACATTCCGCGCAGATAAGTTTTTCACAAAAATTTTTCATTTGTACTGACAACTTGTACAGTTGATGTCGCGGCTTGTTGCGTCTACAATCTAGGGCAAAAGTGATTTGCCGAATTGTAGAATAAAATGCAACAAATTATAGCGACAATCGCATGTAAAATGAGATTTAATAATTATTAATTCTCATACACATGAAGTTCAATATATATATATATATATATATATATATATATATATATATATATTATATGAGTCATATGAACATAAGGCGTCCACAAAGCGTTTCCACGTTCTCTTATACTAAGTTCATCTTGAGAGTTCCATTAATGTTCTTTCTTTAGCTCTTAATTCCATTTTTGTCGTTACCTTCCTCTGCTGTTATGGATATCTAGAGGTGGCAAATTTAGTATCATCTCCAATTCAGCAGTATGAATTGTTCTTATGGCCCCTGTGACACTTAGACATGCTAGACTTTGTATGCTACTTAGGTCTACTAACTTCTTTCTACTTACTCTTGTGTATAGTAATAGAGTCATCTTAGGACTAAGTCTCCACTCTTTCCCACACATTCACACACATAACTATCAACTCCGAACTTCAACGAAAAAATCAGGTACCTGATGAAAAAGACTAACAATAAAGAATAAGAACGAGGAGGATACGGAAATAGAGAAAAACTAACGAAGGACAGTTGAACATTACAAAATGTTCAAATCAAAAGTAATAAGTAGAAAAACAAAAATCCGAGAGATATTAAATGCGCGATGATTCAAGATTAGAAAAGCCAAGTAGTAGAGCTGTAAAAAAGATTAAAACAATGAGCCTATGACATAGGAGAGAAAAAAAATTGCAGGGTATTCGGTCTATTGTTATTAAATAATAACTCATTTGCTTATTAGACTCAATATTTCGTAATTTATTTATCATTTCTTCAAGACGGAGTTACAATTTTTAGAAAAAATTAAATTTAAATTCTGAATGATTAATTTTTAAAATATTTACGTCAAGACTTTTTTCTTACTAGGATACTTATTATGTAAAGTAAATTGCCGATACAAAATGTTTAAATTTGCACGAAACATACTTAAAAATGTAATTTATTTAAATCATTAGTTTGCAATTTGCAAAATAATGTGTGTGGAAAGAAAGCAAGTGTATGGACTAATTCAATGTAAAAAGTAAAAGGCCGAATAACTTTAATTGTAACTTACTCCTAATAAAGTAATATATAATTGGCAAAATATTGTGTCTAATGAACAAATGAGTTAATTATTTAGTAACAGTAGACCGAATAATTTCTGATAAAGTTTGTAGAATACCCATATACCGGGTTAATTTCTTATCATTACACATACATTTATGTGTAAAGTTAAAAAACGAAAAATCAATACATTGGTGGCATAGTAGGCAACCAGTTATACACCGGTGACGTATTTTTCCAATTATCAAATATTTCTGATTTTTCATTCTACTTAAATTTTAAATTAAATACATTTGATTGCATAATAGATAAATTATTTAAAACAGTTAATATCCCAACAGGCGTATACATTGTGCGAAGACAATTTTAAATATGTTTGCCAAATTCAAAGAAGATGGATTGTATTTCTTTAATGATAAAATATATCTAAAATAGTAAAATTAGTGTATCAAAAAAAAAAGGTAGAAAATATGAAAACGTTGATAACAAAAAAGTACAAACAGCTTTTACCATTTTATGAGATTGTAGACCATTCTCGCATTACTTCTAATAAATTGCCGAATGTAACCCACGTCTTCAGACCATTTCAGTAATACGATAAAAACAAATAAAATCTCGTGGTATCTTACGAATAAGTGGTTTTATAAAATGGAGAAATTTATCTTAAAAAGCAGTAATGGGAAATTCTTGTAGGTAATAAATATGTTACTATTTTTTTAATAATCCCAATAACTGTTGGACTGTACAATTATCTGAAGCATCGCTACTGGAATTAAAGATTGAGGATGGACAGACATTATGCAATAAACTTCTGGAATCTGTTAAAGCAAGGTTATTTTCATATGAAGGAAGATCAGTTACTAGAGTAGCAACTGTTTTACACCCTCGATTTAAAAGAGAAGGTTTTCGTAGTATTGAAAATGTTACTGGGGCTACTTCTTTTCTAGAACAAGAAATCTTTAATATTATGAAGAAAATAAATCCTGAAAATAAAGAACAAATGCTTGTAATCGAAACAGACATTAGTGCACATCAAAAGTTACTTTCATTATTTTGATTTTTGAAAGGAAAAATAAGAGAAAGTAAAATAAATTACAGCTGATGTAATAACTAAAAGGCAATATCTCGAACGACCAAATTCAAATCAGGACGCTTTTATAAAAAGTAAGTTTAAAAAAAAAGGTAAAAGTGCATTTTTTATTTGTATTTTCTTTTAGGTAACATGATTGGAGCTGAACCTTTAGAACAATGTGCTAGGAAATACTTCTGTATTCCAGCGAGTACTCCAGAAAGTGAAAGAGTGTTTAGTACAGCTCGTTTAATAAAAGACCAAAAGCGTGCAAGACTAAAACCGAAAAATGTTAATATGATAATGTTCCTCAACAAAAATTTTAAAAATATTAGTTAGTATTAATTTTATTAAAATTACACTCAAACTTTTCCTATTAGCTAAAGAAATAACTTAATAGGTTTCATCTTACTATGCTTTCTAACTATTAAAGATATGAATGTATAAGCATTCAAAGAGAAATTATTTATATTGCTATACGGAATGTACATGAAACTCTTTAAATCTGTTACGGAACTGTTTGCTTTATCAGTAAAAATTATCTTATTTAAAATTTCTTCGTTTTCATTTAATAAATTAAACATTATATCACAAAAATCAGTTCGTTTTACATTATCTTCCTCAGAAAGCTCTTGATAGTTTAATATCATGTATGGCTTATATTTCAATTCTTTCAGGTTTGTGAACACCGAACTGTATGATACTTCAAAGTGCCTGGATTCATCTAAAAGCGATCCTACAGACAGTTCTTCAACATAACACAGCATATTTAGCTGCATGTGTTCTGTTAACACGTGACTGGTTTTATTTTTTTTTTGTGGAAATTTAGAAAACAACCATCTTCTTTCAATTTGTTAAAAGTATTTAAAATTGTCTTCGCACAAAGTATACGCCTGTTGAGATAATTAACTATTTTAAATAAATTATTTATTTTTCAATATTTAATTTACGATTTAAGTATGAATGAAAAATCTGAAATATTTGACTATTGGAAAAATACGTCACTGGTGTATAACTGGTTGTCTACTATGCCACCAATACACTATTTTTTTTTAACTTTACACATGGGGATAAATGTATGTGTAATGATAAAAAAGAACCCGGTGTACAACTTTATAACTTACCAAATGGAATGAAAATGCCATAGTTCTGTTTTATAATTAACATAATTGGTTATTCTTTCACTAAAATCTTTAAAACTTCATAAATCACAAGGTTTTGTGCCTAGCCAATACTCACTCCCTTACAAGTGATTTATCTCCACTGTAAAACTTCCCGAACCAATGTTACACAGTTCTTTAATGTCCAGTAACTTCAGCATACATTCGATTTATATTACAGGCTGCGGTGTTACTATTGCGCGCGTATTAGTACTCACCTCGTGTCATTAGGAAAACGAGTATGTAACTACTTGTACGAAATAAAGCTTAACCTTAGACAGTACAAGTACAGTACAAACATTCATATTACGAATTTATAGCTTTTATAACATTAACATTAACTGTTAAAATAAAAATATACCATTAGTTTATTTTAGAAAAAAAAAACGCAATTAACCCTTCGTCCAGGACAATCCGAGCTAGCCAAAAAGAACTTAAATATTAGTTTATTGGCAATTAGAAGCACATTACGCAAACAAGATAAATCTTATCATAGTACTATTATTAAAGTGTTGTTGTCCGATAAATATCAACAGGCGTGCGTGATCTAGGCACAAGAAAATTCCAGCAGATTCCAGAAAATATTGGTCCGGCGTTGTGTTTACAGAGGAATCATCTTTTTACCTGGAACGAATACATAATCAACGGACAAAGAACGTATTATACAGCGCATCGTAAAACACCTGTAAAGATCCATGTCCAGGGTTGCTTTAATACGTGGGCTTTGAGAACTTTGTGCATGTTTACTGGCATTTTTATTGTAAAACAAATGATAAAATTACACCAAAAAATACTTCCAAGCTCCGTAAAAATGTTATTTAAAGATAACAGTGTAGATTGGATCCTACAAGAAAACAACGATCTAAAACATAGAAGCAACCTATGTAGGCAGTGGAAGACTGCAAATGGTACTGAATCCATGGACTGGCCTCCACAATCCCCAGACACCAACCCAATTGAAAATGTTTGGGCTAATAAGAAGTAGAAACTTCACAAGAAACTTGTATGTAACATTTCCTCATATCTCGCAATATAAAGAATATATGGCGCTTATTACCTACGAATTGTGCGAGAAATTTGGTTACAACAGACTAACGTATGGCCCCAAGGTTTTCGGACAAATTTTAGATGTTGATAATTTTCTCAAAACTGTTTTACTTTATAAATTATATATTACAATAATTAACAATAAATATCTTCAAATATTGATAGTGGGCGATTCGATTGTCCAGTTTTCTTCTGACTTTTTTCTGTCTTTTTTCTTTCTTCGGACGCATTTTTTGAAAAATTCGACGTCGTAATTGGTCTTAGTTTGCAGCTTTCCATCCATTTTCATACACTTTTCTGGTCGATATTGACCAAAAGTTCTCTATTGGCCGAGCTTGAGGTACATTGGGAGGATTGTCTAAAATAGGAACAAAGTTTATGTTGTTTGCGTTATACCAGTCTCTAGTAACTCTAGCATAATACCCTGAAGCCAGGCCAAAACATTATATCATCATATCATTGCCATGATGTGTATTTAATAACTGAAGCAGTTTAGAAAGGCATCTTTGAATGTAATGTTGTGCAGTTAAGGTTTCTCCTCGATCACGGCTGCGAGATAAATCTGGCCTCAGGTGTGTTTTCTATGTCGTCGGTATAAAAACCGCCGTTCTCTTCATCTCTGAATGAGACAAGGTGATATATTTCTCATCATAAATTGCAATCAGTTTATTGACAAAATGGATGCACCTTAGTGCACGACAACACCTGGGTATTCTTTTTAATTGAATTGATTCGGCATTTACTTGATGAAGATCCATAATTAAGAATAGAAATAAAACTACGGTTTTAATCTTTACTTTTAATCATTACTCGTAAAACGACAATTGTTTCGCCAACACAGTGGCTTCCTCAGGTGTTTACCTCTAAACAGTACGTTACAAACTAAATAAAAAATAAATAATATATCTATAAAATCAAGAAGGATGGTATTTAAAATATTTTTAAAGAAATCTATGAATTACAAGTATTGTCGGTAGTGAAAGAATGTGGCGCATCTGGTCGGCCCTAACTGTATATTATAGGGAACTAAACATGTTTACGCATAAATTTGTTTAATAACCTACATATACATTTGTATTATCGTCTAAACAGATTTTAAGTAAATAAATTTAATAAAGGCGAGTTATTTAAATCTAATTTATCATTTAATAAAATTTGTGACTGTTTTAATTTATTGATTTCTAAACTTTCCAGTAAATTTAATTTCTTGCCTTTATTTTCTAAATGCAGAATTTGAAAATCTTTATCGAAAGTGTGGTTTTCTTCTAATAGATGAATCGCAAAAGTAGAATCTTGTTTTATATTTTTAAACGAAGAACAATGCTCGGCAATGCGTTTTTCAAACGATCTTCCTGCCGCATCCACACATACAATTTAATAATTCTATATACACTTGTAAGGAAGGACTAATTATGGGTAACCCCTAAGTCCGTTACTTTCAGAAATTTTCATGAACCACTTAGAATCCATCATTTTTAATAATCCCCTAAGACAGCATATTTTCTTTTGGCATAGATATGTAGACGATATTGTACTTTGTTTCACTGGAACACACAGACAATTAAACTTGCTATTAGAATTCAGCAATTCTATTCATAAAAATATGGAATTTACTATGGAACAAGAAGTAAACAATAGTATTAATTTTTTGGACCTAACTATTAAAAAAATAAACAATAAATTAGAGTTTGATATTTACCATAAAGAATCTCATACTGACATAACTATACATAATTCATCAACACATCCCATACAACACAAATTAGCGAGTTTCCATAGTTCTTTACACAGATTAATTAATTATCCACTATCTAAAGAAAATTATTTAAAAGAATTAAATTTAGTCAAACAAATAGCTATCAATAACGGCTACACAGATACTTTAATTGAAAATATGCTGACAAAAAAACTTTTCAAAAAAGCAATCTCTATGGTATACCCTGCAATAAAGGATAAAGAAAATTCAAAATTTAGATTACAAACGTACATTGGGACACCTAATAAGCATATTTCAAGTGATTTAAAAAAACTTAATATTAACACGGTTTTCAAAACTAATAATAAGTTATCAAAGCACATCAAAAACAATAAAGATAAAACAGACAAAAATAAGAAATCCGGAGTCTATAAGTTAATGTGTGGATGCGGTAAGATATATGTCGGTCAAACAGGAAGATCGTTTGAAAAACGCATTGCCGAGCATTGTTCTTCGTTTAAAAATAAAAAACAAAATTCTACTTTTGCGAATCATCTATTAGAAGAAAACCACACATAAAGATTTTTAAATTCTGCATTTAGAAAATAAAGGCAAGAAATTAAATTTACTGGAAAGTTTAGAAATCAATAAATTAAAACAGTCACAAATTTTATTAAATGATAAATTAGATTTAAATAACTCGCCTTTATTAAATTTATTTACTTAAAATCTGTTTAGACGATAATACAAATGTATATGTAGGTTATTAAACAAATTTAGGCGTAAACATGTTTAGTACCCTATAATATACAGTTAGGGCCGACCAGATGCGCCACATTCTTTCACTACCGACAATACTTGTAATTCATAGATTTCTTTAAAAATATTTTAAATACCATCCTTCTTGATTTTATAGATATATTATTTATTTTTTATTTAGTTTGTAACGTACTGTTTAGAGGTAAACACCTGAGGAAGCCACTGTGTTGGCGAAACAATTGTCGTTTTACGAGTAATGATTAAAAGTGAAGATTAAAACCGTATATTTATTTCTATTCTTATTCTTTTTAACTGGGCCGCGGTATATTTTGGTGTTTTACTTCGTTTTCAAAACACCACGTTATTTCGGGAAATTGTTCGAAAAACAGTGGTCTTTGAAACGCCGATTCTTAGACCTATTTTTCGCTATGAAACTCCAACTCTGCCCTTAACGGCTTCAAACAGGGTATTTTCTCTTCACATTCCTTTATGGTTTGATAAATTGTTGATGAAAAAATACCTTGTTCACGATAAATGGCAACGATATCACACTTGGGCATTCGCCCAACTAGATTGTAAATTCTTTTATTTTTCACTTAAGTATTATTTGTTCATTTCACCTTGGATACGGTTACCATAAACACGGCGGGCGTAATAACCCGGCATTATGGCCTATAACGACCGGTAGTTTATTTACAGTTTGTAATGTTGTGTGAGTATAAATAAGGCTCAAGAAGAAAGAATATACATTTTATAGAAATAATAATTTTAGTTTTTAACAAAGTCTAAAGAAAGAAGCAAAACTTTAGTATTCTTCCTCGGGCCACAGGCCCTCGGGCTGAATTAACGTCGACCTCAGAGTAATATAATATCCATAACGCCCTTGGTGGATAAATAACTATTATGAATATCTAGCTTATAAGACATATTGCTGAACCAGATCACAAAAACTATGACCTCCAGTGACAACTTAACCAAATGTTATTTAGTACTACAAATCATCTGAAATTTTTCCGAAAACTTTGGGACCATACGTTATTTCTAGAAGATATGCTTTGTATCAATGTATGTATTGTTTCTATATGTCTGTTTTTGGTAGAAATATTAGCCTACGTTTCTTATTATAGAGACTACATAAAAATTACTCAATTTAATATCAAAGTTACTAATATAAAAAAAGTTTAGTGTTGCAAGTAAAGTAGTCACTTATGTGAGAAACTATTTTATTTTCAACATAAATCGGATGTTATTAAAAGAGTTTCAAATTGTCTTTAAAACGTTTTAGCCACTTTTTGAACGTTTATTTTAATAGGTCAATGTATTAATACATTCAGAAATATTCTTTTTAATAAAATAGGTTAACCATCATTAATATTATTTAAAAATTTTAATATCTATTAGATGTTAATAAAATAATTAATCATTAATTTAAATACATACACCTTGAATTAATCAAATATTAAACTTGACTTCTTCCTCTTCCGCCTTGTTGCACAATGGTCAAATATGCAACAAGGATATTAGCATAACTTTAACGCTGAAAGTTAATAGACTCTTAAATTTCCAAATCGGCCTTCATTAATTTATTTGAATAAATTACATATAAATACAAAATAAAATTGCTCTTTATTTTTATGAATAATAAATTTCATAAATGAAATCAATGAATGAAACGCAAATGATTATTAACGGACTAACTATATTGAAACATCACATGCATTTTCAAATTTTTGTATACTTTTGGAGGACCACTTACGAGGTATGTCTCAAAAGTAACGAGAATTAACTATTTCAAAGTTTTTTATTGAATGTATCTACAATTTAATATTGTCCCCTTCAAAGAATGCACACAACGTCTCCAGCGATTTTGCTTGTCATGGTACTTGTTCCTTTAGGCAAGATCCAAAAGTTAACAATGTGCTGGCAAAATCCTTTTGGGCAAACGTTCAAGGATCTCGCGATAAAAGGTTTGATTGACTGTCTGGCTTTGTGGTACGAATTCTTTGTGGACAATTCCAAGCCAAACAAGAAAGATGATAAGCATGAACTTGATTCGGGATTTGCTCATGCGAGCTTTCTTCGGCCGTGGTGATGAAGGTGTGTGCGCCACTCCGCGGTTTGTCTTTTGTGTCAGGATCATATTTAAATACCCATGATTCGTCACCTGTTATTACTCTGTGCATGAAGTTGGGTTCGGCTGTCAAGCGATCCTATAGTTCTAAGCTAACGGATAAGCGATTTTCTTCTTGTTCATCAGACAAGTTCTTGTACACCGGCTTTGCGCAAATTCTTTTCATGCCTTACTCATCCTTATCTTATGTACAATTAATGCTATTAACCGTCTGCCTCGTTCTAACACAAAGCGCACCTTCGACACGCTTTCATCAGTTTTCAATGTGGAGTATCATTCGAATGTGGCATCTGAAAACTTACGCTGAAGACAAAGCGCATCTCTATATGCTGTTCTTAACATTTGAAGTTTTCCGAAGCAGTTCTATCCAGTTTAACGCAAAATTTAATTCGATATTTGCAGGTGACGGGGTATTTGAACACAACTGCAAACAACTATAACGATCACACCGCTAACACTGATCTGAGTGGAC